>CM060848.1:30305600-30725987 GCA_030737835.1 Acorus gramineus | reverse complement strand
GTGAATCCCGTTCCCAAAAGAAGAGTTTTAGTTCAATCCACAAAGATCCAATCAACTCTCACAAATTAATTAAACCTAACTTTATATTGATTCAAAGTTTACAACATCTTTGTTTACAAGGTTGAGGAGTAGTGGAGACAAGTTTACTTAAAGAAACCCTAGAAAAAAGAAGAAGGAAAGGAAACAATGGAATCGAGGGAGTAGGGAAGGTGGTTTTCTTCTCTATGTGCGCTCTTCTTTCTCTGGTTTGAATGGTGGAAGGTGGAGGTCCGAAAATGGTAGAGTTTCACTACTCTTCTTGTTAATGCTTTTTGCTTCCCCCTTCCTTCTTCACAATACCCTCTATTTATAGAGTTCTTCAACCAACCATGTTTCGACAACACATAGGAGCCTTAAATGCTTCCTTTCCCATCGATCAGAAGCTAGTGAAGATGACTGGTTGGAGCTGCAGTTGAGAGAGGGAGCGCCACTGCCAATTTCGCCAGCTTTTTGATCCTAACAGATCGACAGCTCCTAGCTAATCCGTCGCCCAATATCGACAGTGTTATATATGTGTCACTTTTTAGCCTTCTGGTAACCATTGGAGCATTCTGGCAGTTTTTCAGTTTTTTCATTTTTCGATCGGAACCGCTAAAATTTTTTACTGTTAGCTATCATCCTGAGTTTGAGGACTCCGATTGAAAATCTAACTGCATATTATGTGTCCTGGTGCCATTCCAAGCCACTCACGAAAATTTCATCGAATTCCGGTAACGTTTTAGAATTTCACAGTTCTGAAGCGTATCCGGGTTTTGACTGAGCAAGAAGTCATTGGGAGACTTGACTTGGTCAAGGTGGGCCCATGACTTGGTCAAATTGATTTGGATTTTAGTGTGGTTGGGTTGACTAGGGTCAAACCTCACTTAAACCCCACCTAAACCTAGCTTAACCTAATCTAATTTCAAGTTAAGTGGAGTGAGAGTGTGTGGTGGGTGTGTGAGTATAAAGAAATCCCACGACAACATATCCCCCACTATTCATCATCTTCTCCAAAAATTTCTCTCTCTCTCCCTCTCTTTAAATCCTCCATATGACCTAGTAGGAGGTCTTGAAATAAAAAACCCTAAGAAGAGAAAGAATAGGTGAGCTCCCGATCTACCTTCCGGTGGTCTCGGATTCGAGTTCCCACATGTGTGACCCCTTCTCTTACCCTCTTTTCTCCTCTGATTTCAGCCCTCTTAGGCTGAGTTGGAGATCTTGGTGGTGGAGGCCTTGGAGGTGGTGTTTCGGTGCGCGAAGAGCACCCGTTCTTCCTCCCCTTCTCTTCCTCTCCTAGGGTAAGCTTCCTTCCCTTCCATTCTTGTTTAGATGCATGTTTAGGAGGTGTTTTTGAGTATGTATGGTTTCCATGGTGGTTGGGGGCTGTTGGTGGCCGTTGGTGGCGGTTGGGGTGGTAGGCCGGCTCGGGCAGTGCGGGCTCATCGGGCCTGCGTGCGCGGGCAGGCAGGGCAGGCTGGCAGGGAGCGCGCGGGTGTGCGCGCGGGTGGAGAAGGAGTGTGCGGGTGCTGCGCGCTGGGCGCCGTGCGGGGGCGTGCGTGCGGGGCGCTGCGCAGAGGCGCAGTGCGTGCTGTGCGCGGGGGGCCGCGTACGGGTGCTGCGCGCAGGGGTCCGTGCGGGGGCGTGCGCGCGGAACGCAACGCAGAGGCGCAGTGCGTGCTATGCGAAGCGGTGAGGCAAGCGGGTGGTGCGCGCGGGGTGCGTGCGGGGTGCTGCGCTGGGGGGTGCGAGTGTGCGCGCGAGGTGCTGCGCTAGGGCGCAGTGAGCGCGCGGTGCACCCGGGGGCTCAGCAGCGGGTCCGGGCAAGCGGGCAGGGGCTCGGCAGTGCGTCTGGGCGATCTTGACTGGGGCGCGGCTGTGCGCCTGGGGCGGGTGGCCGTGCGTACGGCTGCCTGGGGGTTCGGGAGTGAGCCGGGGTGCTCAGACTCGCGTGCGTACAGGCCGTATGTACGCTTGTCCGAGTGTTGGGTATTTTAGTGTATTTTTGTATATAATTGTGTATTTTACTCACCAAGTTGATTACCCTGTCTTGCAGATCTTGACGGACGGTCGCGCGACGACCCGGTTATTGGTGAGTGGGACAATCCAACCCAGTAGGGATCTTATTCGAGGTTCATTTTAAATACACTCATCAAGGGATGGCAAATATCAGGCCTAATCCCTCGCACCATGGGATCTCTTCCTCAATTGTTAACCTCCTCTGCTGCTTGCCCGGCCCAGAAAACTCTAATGCAAATCATTATTCCAATCTATTGGTGGCATATTTGGTTAGAAGAAAATGCTTGGGTCTTCTCCAAGAAAACTTTCCACAAACTTCTCCTTCTCCAAAGAATCAAAGCAGATATCTCGAACAGATGCAACTCTGTCAATTTTAAAGCGGTCTTATCCCCTGTTGTTCTCAGTATTGCTGCCTTCTTCACAATCTCAATTTCAAAAATAATTAAGACCTAGAAATAATTGAGACCTCTACTTTTGTCTGCTGGTCCCCCCCCCCCCCCCCCCCCAAGTAGGATGGTTAAAACTTAATTTGACTTGGTGCACATACTGACGATAGGGTTTGCTACGGGGCTCTTTTGCGCATTGAGAATGTAGACTTCATTCGGGGTATTGCTGGACGTCGACACTTGCCCTCTATCAATCTACTTGAGCTCAAAGCCATAAAGGAGGGATTATGGTTAGCCATCAGCCTCAACTCCCTTTATTTGTGGATTGAATCTGACTCGGCCATAGCAATTGCATGGGTTAAAGGGAAAGGAATCGTCCTGGGTCCTCTATTAGATCCCTGTGTCATATCCACCAAGGTCTGCTCTGTCTTCAGAACTGAAAAATTACTCATATTCACCGGCCGGGAAGGGAATTCACCCACCAACATTCTAGCATCTTTTCAATCCATGAGGGGTGAAACTACCATATTTTTCTCTCATCTCCCGAAGTAGGAGATTATTAGGTCCCTCCTTTTTTGTCTAACATTTTTATGTAAACTTGTTCCAAAGGGACGCAGGGTTGTCTTGCTCCCATACCTCCTTTGGAATGAAGGTTTTTATCTCTCTTTATGACCTTTGCTTTGTATAGCATGGCATACTATCTGTAAAGTTAAAACTCTCTTTTAACAATACAATTTTGATTACCAATAAAAAAAATAATAACAAAAGGTGCTCATCGCAGCGACATCAAAGGGCAATCACAAAAGGGCGGCAGAGGCGCTTATGGTGGCAGCCTCAAAGGGAAAGAGGCAGGGAGGGAGTTAGGAGGAAAGAAAAGAATGAGAGAGAGAACTTGTGAGAATATGAAAGGGTAGTGGGATTAGAGATTGATAGTGTTTTTATTTAAAGGGTAGGGGGAGATTAGGAAACATTGGGTGGTGGGTTTAATAAGTGGTGGGGACAATTAAAACAGGTGGTGGGGCTATCTATGCCCGTTTACATAAAGGGTGAGCACTCCCAAGTCACACTCTTACACATACATATTTTTATTCTTACGTTAAGAGTTTTAAAAGCACACTTACTACCCATTAAACTCGTTGAGAATAGTGACTTGAAAATTTTAACCTAAGATCATGCAAGTCTGGAGGTCTTTTTCATACAACAATATTCATTTATTATCATGGATCATGAATTAACAATTTATTTTATTATGAAAATTCACTATGTTTTTATAGTCAAATTAAATTCTGAAGTTTTTATATTCCGTATAATGATAAAGTAAAATGCACCCCGCACATATGAACCAATGTCTCAAAACTTGCTAGAATGAAAGAACTTGTGTTGAAGATGAACTGCATCCACCTTTGAACACAAGTAAAAAAGAAACGCACATGAATACAAATTAATCTATTTATATTTTCACATTGCAGTTGAAATTACATGGATCTAGGGACTACCTAATTACTGGTTGAGCAAACCAATGCAAAAAATATTTTTCACCCACCCATCAAATCTAGATGCATGCATGTTTTATGATTATCAAGGTCAACCCAAAAACCCAGACCTGTGTTTTGGCATTGAAATACATGAAAACCATGTCTAGTTATTCATATTTTGACTCGAAAGCTGAAAAATGCATACTACGTAATGGCCGGTGAAGCCAGCTTTTTCAAGTGTAGAAAAGTAATAATGTATCTTCATTAGATGCTACGACGTATACATTTGAAATATATTAAGGCACGATGTCTTCAGGTGTCACACACGACTTAAACAATTTTTGACCCAATGGAAGTTTTTGACATTGCAAGAAGTCTAAAACGGCGGCTTGAGCGGTTGAGAGACATCGGCATGCCTGCAACGTGCACCCCATGCACATCTCAATTATTGATTGAGATCGACGTATCACCTCATATTTATAATCTCATTTACAACAGTCACCAAACCACAAACAAAATACATGAAATCATCTGATACCGGCTATACACCAATATTATACCAACGTATATATATTAATGTTGAAAATCCCTTCTACGTCCCCAGTAATCTTCCGCCTAGATCTAGGCGGGCTCAACCCGCAAGGTTTAGCGCTTGGCCGCTTTTTTTAGTAATCTCTAGTTCACTAATAAACTATTAAGTTTATCTTTTATATTATATATCTGTTAATTAATTTTTTATGTTATATTTACTATGTTTATGTTATTAATTTTGTGTTAATGTTACTTTGTTATTATTTTATAGTCTACAATTATTATATGTATAAAATATGTCTATGCATTATATTTATTATTCTAAAAAGTGATTAATTAATTAATCCTCGATTAATCTCCATCTACCCAATTAATCCCCCCACTCCCTCCTCAACCGTCTGACCAACTCCTAGCGCTTTTTACAACATTGATATATATTAATAAAAATATTGTGCTACGGACCGAAATGCTGAAAGATGAAAATAGACGCACAACCACAAAGAAGAGATTTACGTGTTTTGATAAAAATTGCCTACGTCCACGGAGAGGGAAGAGATCATTTTTATTAATTTCCGAAATGTAGATATTGTGTATGAGGCTACAATTCTGATTCTCTCTCAAGCCCTAGGGTGGCTTCTCAATTGTCTTTGAAAATTTATCTCACAAAAGGATTATTTACATTCTCTGGGTGGTTTTTCTTTATCATATTAGCTTCATTGATGATTATTTTCATTTTACGTAGATTTATTTACTACGTAATCATTCTGAGGTTGCTCACATCTATGATGCTTTTACCACCATGATTCACACCCAATTTCAGGCTCGCATTAAAACCATTCGATCTGGTTGTGCTAAGGAATATATATCTTCTACAATGCGCTCTCTGATCCAATCTCATGGCACCATCTTTCAGCAGTCATGTCCCTACACTCATGAACAGAATGGTGTTGCAAAACGTAAACATCTTCACATTCTTGAGACAACTCTCTCTCTCTTACTGTCCTCGTCTGTCTCACAACATTTCTGGGATAAGGTTGCCCTTCATTCTGTTCATTTAATTAATATCACTCCCTCCGCCGTTCTCTCTGGCATGTCCACTCATGAACGCCTCTATTCTTCCCGTCCTGACTACAGTCGTCTTCGAGTTTTCAGATGTACATGTTTTGTTCTTCTTCCTCCTCATGCTCGCAGCAAGCTCTCTGCTCGGTTAGTTCGATGTGTTTTCTTAGGGATAAGTTTCGAGCATAAGGGGTGTCGTTGTTATGATCCCATGGGTCATCGTTTTTTGTTCGCTCATCATGTGTCTTTTGTTGAGGATGTTCCCTATTTTTCATCTACATCCCCTGAGCCCACTTCTCCTGCGTCTCCTTCTGTTCAGCCATGTTCTGTGTCTTTACCCTCTCCTAGTCCTCCCCTTGCTGTGCCTTCTCTGATCAAGTGTGACTCTTTGTCTAAATCTCCCTGTCCTACTGCAGATACTTCTCCTGGTGCTCCTCCTGCGCTTGATGACCCTCTCCCAACTGTGGATATGAGTTGCGTCGCTCACTATCCTCAGCATGAGCGTCGTCCACCTGCCCATTTTAGTTTTGATAGTGGACCCCCTGATCAGTTTGATTTTTCCACAGTGAGCTCTTATTCTCCACAACTTCAGTCTTTTCTTGCAACAATTCATACACATCGGGAGCCTCGGTCATATCAAGAGGTAGTTCAGCACCCTGAGTGGTGACAGGCCATGGATGAGGAGTTTCAGGCATTTCAGGAGACTAAAACATCGGATATTGTTCCTCTTCCCACCAATGTTGAGCCTATCAGTTTTAAATAGATTTTTAAGGTCAAACATTGACCTGATGGATCCATTTAACGATACCAAGCTCGTCTAGTTGCTCGCAGTTTCACACAGGAGTATGGGATCGATTATGAGGAGACTTTCACCCTTGTTGCACAGATGACCACTGTTTGCACACTTCTTGCAGTTGCTGTGACTCTTCACTGGCCTCTCTTTCAGATGGATGTGAAGAATGCCTTTCTTCATAGGGACTTATCAGAGGTGGTCTACATGCAACCACCTCCTGGTCTTCGTACTCCTCCTCAGCATGTCTGTCGTCTCCGGCGTACTATATATGGTCTCAAGCAGGCTCCTCGTGCGTGGTTTGAACGTTTTCGCAGTGTTATTCTATCAGCTGGCTTCATTGAGATCCCTCAAGATCACTCTTTGTTTGTGCGATCATAATCACACGGTCGGGTGATTCTACTTCTATATGTGGATGATATGATCATCATTGGTGACGACTCAGCTGGTATTACTCTTGTTCAGCGTCACCTCAGTAGTCAGTTTCAGATGAAGGATCTCGGTACTCTTCGTTACTTTCTAGGGCTAGAGATTGCTCAGAGTAAGCAGAGGATTCTTCTCTCTCAACAGAAGTACACAACAGATATTATTGATCGTGCCGCTATATCTGACAGTCGCAGTGCTGAAACTCCCCTTGATCTTCATGTAAAGCTCTGTCCTACTGATGGAGAGCTTCTTTCAGATCCTACATGATACAGACAGATCGTAGGTTAGTTAGTGTATCTTTGCATCACCAGACCTGATATTGCTCATGCAGTTAGCATCGTTAATCAGTTCGTCTCCGCTCCTCATTCGGTTCATTATAGTGCTCTCATGAGGATCCTTAGATATTTACATGGGACTATTACTAGATCACTCTATCTATCATCATCTTCATCTCTTGTTAAATTGATCCCTTATGCATCAATTTCAATTTACGTTGACTAGGCGAGAGATCCGACTACTCGTCGATCCACTACTGGTTTTTGCATATTTCTTGGAGATTCTCTTATTTCCTGGTGCAGCAAGAAACGAGATGTTGTTTCTCTTTTCAACACAGAAGCCGAGTATCGAGTTATGGCCATCACGACCAAAGAGATTGTTCATCTTAGACGTCTCTTAGTTGATCTTGGAGTTAATGTTACAGGTCCTACTCCACTTTACTTTGATAATCAGAGTGCTATTCAGATTGCCAGCAATCCAATTTTTCATGAGATGACTAAACATATTGAAATTGATTGTCATTTTGTCCGTCAGCACTTCCTTGCTCAGACACTTATGCTTTTGCACATTTCCTCTGCTGAACAGATCGTGGACTTCTTCACGAAGTCTCATCTAGTTCCTATATTTCAATCTCTCATTCACAAACTCACGTTGTTTGATCCACCTTGAGTTTAAGCGGAGGTATTAGATTACATGTGTATTAAATTATTATTGTGTTACACGTATATTATTGTGTTATACGTGTATTAAGTCTTATACTATTATATAAAGGGATTAATCCTTCTTTTAATGAATTAAGTCTTATTATTCTTTCCTCTCTAAAGTCTAACAGAGTTTATGTGTGTGTGTGTGTGTCTTGTATTATTCTGTTCTTTAAATCATCCAAAAGAATGTTAGCAACGGAATTTTTCCATGGTCGACTATATTTTGCCACCAGGATGATGGCATCAACATTTGCCTTGTACCTCACTACTGAACTACTATAGCATTGAACCCTAGCTAGTGTCATGTGTCACACATGTACAATAAATTACGTAACACTTATCTACGTAATCGGATTACATCATCTAGTGGGCGTGCTATGTCTAGTTGTTAAAGAGTAAATAAACGTGCATCTAGCATTTGAATTATTTATTTATTTATTTTGGTAGATGCATTATATTTGATATGACGTTTCAATGCTTTCTTCTTCATTCAGTCAAAATCCTGATTTAATGAAAATTTTGTGAGTAATTCACGTTTTTCTGGGTATAGAATTAGCTGGAATGGTTCCATGAATTTAACATGAATTTCACAATTTAGTTTTGGATTGTTGTGTTATCTTTTGTGAATAAATATGGTTTTTTTGTTTCTAAATGTTTGGGTGGCAACATAAATTATTATGTGGTAGATAATTAATCTATTATAGATAAAGAATAATTCTTTTTTTTTTTTTTTGTGTTTTTAGTTATTTTCATTGAAATGTAATAATAAATTTTTTGTTGTTTGGTTGATAATGAATAAATTGAAAATAATAAATAAATAAAATATGAATAAAGATTTACAAAAGATAAAAATTGATTTGACATATGAGTCCTCTAATTTAATCGAAGTGATAATAAATGATTTGACATGTAAGTCTTTTTTATCTCAGTGAAATTAATTACACAATTTCAAGGGAACCTGAAAGATCAATACTAATTTATTCTCACCTATACTGACATCCCCCATATTCCATATTCCTTAATTGCAAAGAAATGTTTTTTTGGCCTTATTCTCTTCTATTATATTTCTCTTCATTCCTCCCCTGTTTTCCCCCACCCAAACCCCCATCCAAATGGGGGCAAACCACCCATAAGAATATCTAAATGATATCTCATACATATCTAAATGATTGATATTTTTTTTCTTAAACTATTCCCAAACAAGCTTTTAAATATATTATCATGCATGTGTCTATGATATTTAGAAATGACTTGAAATTATAAGTCAATTGTTATCAGCCATGAGATTGAGGGTCGTTTGAAAATGGGTTTGAACAATTTTTAGATTATAGGAAGCTGCTTTTTCAAACATGTTTCCAACAGAAAAACTGAGGCAAAAAGTTAGAGATAGATTTCAATAAAAAAAATGTTTAAAACCTTAGTTTTCCAGAAACTGTGGAGAGACATCTTCCTGCAAAATCAGTTTTAAACATAATTTTTGTTTAAAATCAGTTTTACAAATGTGCAACCAAACGCAGCCTAAGAACCCAAAACCTCTTGGTCATATATATAATGAATATATGGGGCTAATGAGGTATATAAGATTGTATTTAGAACTGTAAAAAAGATTGAGTGCAACAACGTTATTTTTTCTTTCTTTTTTCAAAAGCGCATATCCTTAAATTTCCACACAAAAATATCTGTTTAGGTAGTCTGGTTGGATTCAGTCAAGTATGAGTTTAGTCAATACCATCAATATCGAACTCCATAGCCTATGAATCGATCGACACAACCAATTATTATTGGGTACATGTATCACTCTTCTATTGTATACTGATGGTACTGACGAAACACTCAAGCCTAACTGAATGCAAAGATAGAGTGACACTTCTACCTAACAATTGATTGTACAGTTTAATTCATAAACTGTGTAATTTAATTCATATGCTATGAAGTTCGATACTGATGATATTAATCAAATCTAGGCCTTGACTAGATCCAGAGACCTGCTCGAGATATTCTCTCCTAACACCCGTGGTCAAAATCTACACCTAGTGTGAATCCCATTAAATTTTCCGACACAATATTCCTTAGTAAGGTCTGTTTCCATCATTCAATGAAAGATATAAAGTTTTTGGAGTGCAAAGACCCTTTCAAATGGAGACACACTGACCCCATGGTAACTTACTGCAAGCGCAAGGAATACGGAATAAAAAGTTGAATAGTGGATAGAAGATAGGACCAACAAATAAACCGTGGATGGAAGCTCCCTAGAACTAGCCAATGAGACTATGAACCACTATTTTCCCCACATGTTCTGATGTAGGATAGTCTATCCTAAGGATCACACTTTTATCTAGGGTCGGATTTAAATTTTTAGGATTCTTTTTAGGATTTGTTTCATATTTTAGGATTTTTGGCTAGGCAGCTACCAATTTTAGATTTTACTTAATTAGTTTGTTAAAACTTTTTGAATTTTCACGATTTAATTTACATTTTAGTTAACATTTTACTAACCAATTGTGAACTATAAATAGAGGTGACGCCATCATTATAAAAGACATCTACAGAATTGATAAAATTTGTTTCGTTTTATTTTATTTTGATTCAAGAAGCTCTTGTGAATTGACAAATTTATCTCAAAGGAAAAAGGTGATCTTCTTTCTAAGAGGAAAAAGTCGACTTTCTTCTTCCCTGCTATTGCCATTGCGCATATCATGCTAATAATATGATCCAATATTATCTAGAGTACCGCACTCGATGAGATCTCATCGACGTTGGATCATAATTTTGTTCCTTGATGAAAGAGCTGACACATGTACAAAAAAAAGTATAAAATCTACGTATTAAAAATGTGAGAGACAAAAAAAACTTTTTTTTTTTTATTAAAAACGGATGAAAATTAATGATGATGATCTATTTAATTGGACATACCATCTTCAATTCACCCCTCCCATAAACTATTAAAAATAAGGGCGCTATTACACTCATTTTAAATTTTTATAGTACAAAATACAATCCTATATATCTCATTAGAAATCCTAGCGATGCATATATATTTCGTTAAATTTTTCTTACATTTACTAAAAATTGATTCATTCAGCTCGAAATAAAGCGATATACACTTTTTATCAAAATATATATCTCATTAAATAATACTTACTATTTTAAAAAAGTAAAAGTATGTGTGGACTGAGTTTTGGATAATAAAAATAACTACGACTAACATTTTCCTAAAAACAATTCAACATTAATAAATGTTTTAAAAACCAAACCGTTTAATGAACCGAAAAAATAAATGGGTCAAGAATCACTAATTTAACTGTTGGGTTAATCAAATTTAAACTACGACATAATTTTAAAAGAAAATAGTAAGCATATTAATCATCATTACTAAATAAAGTTTTTTTAAAAAACTTTGCATAAAGCTTTTATTTAACATCATAAAATGATTTTACTTTTTTTTTAAATTTCAATTTTTAACCATTGATGAATCACAGTTTCTACCAATAAAGAATCATTTGATATAATCAACCTGTAGCCGATTCACATACATCGTCAGTTCAATCGGTCGGTTAATTTGATTTTATCGATTTTTTTATAGGTTTTTTAGTTTTCAGTCCCTGTAAACATACTTATTTAATGATCGATCCCTCATTGCTTCATATTTTGATTTTAGTCCCTAAATTTAAATGATATATTCATTTTTAGTCCATTTTAAGGATTAAAAAAAAAATCAAATAATTGAGGAATGGATCCCTTTTAAAAAGCATATCTTTTAAATTTGAAAATTAAAATTAAAATATAAAAAATTAACTGATCGATCATTAAATGTTATGGTCAATGAAAATTTTAAAATAAAAAATTATTTTTTATATCAGTAGATTTTAAAAATAAATCGAATTAAAATTTAAATCAGCATGTGAAGATTTAACCGGTGGAATGAGGTCTGATTTTAAAACGCTGATAAAAATATAATGTAGTTGACAGATAATGATGCCTACACAAATAGCTGTGTGGGGCTAACAACTGAAGCGGGGCGGGCGCACTGAAGTCTGAAATCCTCTCCCCCTCTCTCGACCCTCCCTCACGAACCGACACGCACGCAATTAATGGGAAAGCCGTACAAATGCGTCTTGTCTTCTTCTTATCATGCTCTCAACGCGGCATTCAATTCTTATCGTCACTCCCTGTTTCGGTCACCATCTCTGTTTTCGAATGAAAAAGGAACCTAAGTTAGTCGCTTCAAACGTCTGAACTCTGAAGAGGAGGAGCACAGATTGGATTTGATTTGCCGCCGGGTTTTGAAAACCAGGAAGAATGTTTGGCTGTTTTTTTCTGCAGGGCTTTGAAATTCCATCTACGTACGAGAACGCATTTACACGCTCTGATCGTGACTCATTTTTCCGGGTCAAACAAATAATAATAATAAAAAAAATAAATAAATTCCGTACAACCCCTGTAACCGGATTAAGATTCATATAATCCTTTACTTTTCCTGAAATTCAAACAACCCCCTCAAAACATACAGTAATTCAAAATAACTCTTTGAATAAAATATTTTTTAATAGGTAATGAATATTTTATGAATATTTTATTTGATTAATCTTGAATGAAAGCACAATATACCAAAAAAAATCTTTCAATGTATTAAAAATATAAAAAAACATCTATAAATAACTATTTTATCCATCTGGATAGGTTTTATAATTTATTCAAATAGATAAAATCATCTTTTAATAGAATTTTTTACATTTTTAATACATTGTAGGGGGTTTTAGTATATTGTGTTTTCAGTCAGAGTTTATTTGAATTTACTAGATGTTTTCAAAGGATCATATGAATTTAAAGAAAAGTTAAGGGGTTATAAGGATTTCAATCAGTTTATAGAGGGTTATTTGGATTTTTTTCAAAAAAAAAAAATCACGGTGGACAACTTATGACTAGTTTGATAACGAGTCAAAGTTTCAAGGATAAATCCACCACCGTATTCTATTAATATGAAGAAAAAAATTATTCTTTATTTTTTGAGGAAAAGTACGTAAATAGAAAGAATAAAATTATGACAAATATTTAAAATAGATAAGCTATATTAGTTATCTTTTGATAAATTATAAGAAATATGGTAGTGCTATGATATGTTTTCTGTCGTTATATAATTAAAAATTTATTTCTCTTCTCGTTAAAGCCAAATTTTATTTATACTTTTTTAAAAATGTTAATCTGGATCGGCACAATTGTTTTGAACTCCAAATGTAGTTTGCACATTTTTTTTATTTCATTAAAATAAAAAAATTTGAACAATATATATATATATATATATATATATATATATATATATATATATCACGCACAGCAAATGTGGATTATTTCAAGGAATATGAATACAAATAACACTATAAAATATACAAAATAAAATACCTTTTTTTACTAGGAACGCTAACTATCTCATATTCATGGTCTAAAGATGTTTCTTCAGTCTTTATGCTCATCAAGAAATGTGTGTTTGAACATTTTGATGACCAAAATTTTGTACTAGGGAAGGTAAATATTCAATGACCTAAATGCTTGTACATGATAAAGTTTATTTCAAAGGGTTGCAAATTCATTTGATTTTGGAATATTATACTGGAATGCAAGACGGTACTTGAATTACAACCCTAATTATCAATATAATGACAAAGAACATAAATTTCATGAATTCATGCAACTATATGCAATCTATTTTCAAACACGACATCCAAAGCTTTAAGCTTAGTGTTGTAACGTGGGTTTGAGATTTAATTTTTTTTTCAAAAACTAAATTTAAAATTGAATTTGTAGAAAGTTGTACTTCCATAGATTATGAAAAGCTAGCTTAAATATGTCTATAACTTTTAATTATCCTGCCGCTCTTTTTATGTTTGAAATTGAGTCAAAAGAAATTAGATTTTTACAAACTCATAATCTTTTTAGATCCATATCTAAATGCCCCCCCTATAGACCTGTTACCTATACATTATCGAGTTGGATCTTATTCATATCTTATATTAATCTAATAAAAAATTTAGTAAGATATAAAGGTACAAAGTGAAAAAAAAAAAAAGTTATTTAATGGTCTGTCCTTCGGTCCATAATTCAGGTGCATGCATATTGATACAAAATATTATGTTATATTTTCTCTGGGAACAACTACATGATAGACCATGGGTACTAAATTAGGGTGGGTGTACAAATTGGAAAATGCCCCTACAGTCCTCTCTACATTTCACATCATTTTTTATTAATTTTTTTTTATATATTTATCCATTAAAATATATAATGTTATATAAAATAAAATATATATTAAGATATATTAATTTTTTAAAAAAAATTAAAAGAATTTAACTCTGATACACTATGATAAATCTCATACATTACAATATCATAATGTCTGGAGCTACAGACGAGGTGGTCGTACAATTTTTTTCCCTCCATACAGGACTCTAAGATAATATTGGACCAACTTCATGTGGTTAGATTGCAATATGATTATTTTTTATCGTTACTTTATAAAAATAAAAAAAAATCATAATGGTATGGATTTGTTTTTTTATAAAAAAACCAATTTTTATTTGTATGCAGAATACCTTTCTATAGTTTTTTTTGAAGAATTATAGATATTATTACGGTACATGTTTTCATTACGAATAAAGTAATACAATTCCGAATGGGGTGAGAGCTAAGAAGAAAAACGGGAAAAGACAATAAAGATGAAAAAAGTAAAAGAAAAATACCATACGACCTCATGTTTAGAAGAGTTTTCTAATGTTTATCAATTAGGGTGTGTAACATTTTAAATAGTGTGAGAAAGTTTAAAAAATAGATGACACGATGTTGTTTATGTCATTTTAAGTTATAAAATTGTTAAATGAGATTTTTTAAGTACAAATTTAAAAAGTAACTGTTTTGGATATTTCTTATATTTAGAAGATTTTTTTAAAGAAAAAACAAGAAGCATATGAAGAATAGTCTCTCTTTAGTTCCCTCTCATCCTAATAAACACACAAACACTGGCAATATTTGTTGTATCCCAAGAAAATTGTGTTTTGTGGTGGTTAACCATCTAAGTTAGCTGGAGAATTAGTTATGTAATTTGGTTTGTTTGTCTTAATATGAATTTTTTTCCTAAAAAGCCAATACCCTCCTGTTTAGGATCACCATCACAAATAGAAGTGAGATGGGTCATCTCTTCGAGAAGGTATATATTTGAATTATATGATTTATAAGAAAGACAGAGAAAATGTGAGATCCATGCTTAAACTGAAAGTCAACAGTGAACATCTGTTTGATAAATGTAGTTCACTCAAAGTCATTTAGTTAGCTAGCCATGATTTAGACCTTAAAACAAATTTCCTTAAATCGAATATCATTTTTGTGCGTCCTTTAATTGACTTTTAATTACGTCATAGACAATGCGGTTGTGTTGTGTTGATTTTCAAAAATCATGATCAAATATTTATTCTTAAGCATTATATTTTAATTAAAAAATAATTAGTGCACAAATAAATCTTACAGACGTGTACATATAAGTGTTGTAGGTGATCATGTTATATTATACCTCAAATAAAGTTTGAGTTGAATTTCTGAGATGTAATTTTCGAACCTGCAAACTTCAATGGACTGAATCAATTTCACTGCATGATTTGATTAAGTTCTTGTTTACAATTCATGTGTCATGTATATATATTAACAAGTACAATTTTAGACTACACCTAGTTTATTTATAGTAGGAAAAATTGGTAGACTTGTAGTGAGCTTAATTAAAATGATTGTATCATTAGTTGATGGGTTACATATATCAGTTGTAGTTTGAGACACAAGACAATCTCTCCAAGTCACCGCACACATGACATGTCATTTTCTTAAATTTTTCTGCTTCATGTATTTTTTAAACTAATTTGGAAAATCAATACTCATCACAACTGAAGAAATGATGAAATAATGCAATAGTATTTTCTTGAACTATTTGACTTTTAATCTAAATATCTTTATGAATGTTGAAGATCGTGTGGAACAGAAATGTTAAATTTTTTTAAAAAAAATCACTTAGAGAGTTTTATGATTGAGAAAGATATGGATGATTCATGGTTTGACTAAAATATCAACCCTGTGTGGAATGAAATCCTATGAGTATTGGATTCATCAGTACTTGTGAATCTCTAATGAGAGACTGACATGTATTTAAAATTATATCAAAATGTTACATGTTCAACATAATAAAAATTATTGAGAACCAATACTGATTATATTTCGTCCCCAGTGGCCATAGCACAACAGTTCAGGGCTTACCTGTGTTAAGAGTAGGTCTTGAGTTCGAGTCTCGACGCTCTGTCATACCTCCTATTTGTTAAGCTAAATTCAAAAGAATTTTCTATGGGTCCAGGGACAAACAGGCGAAGGTAGCTTTCCCAGCTTGACCGTAAGGTCAGCCACAGAAAATCCTTTCGATATAAAAAAAAAAAATACTGATCATATTTCATCTCGATCTGGAGTTGAAGTTTGAAATAAACCCTAGACTGCTCTAGTTTCAAGCCTTGGGGCCTAGCTAGCTAGTCAATTTGTTGACGTCACTGTGGAGACAATTCCTAAAGTTGTGCACCAGTCAATTCCAACATTCCACTTGCAAAATCCTACATAGAAGCAATTCAAGCATGCCTAAGGACTGAGGGGACAGGGTGTGGTGGGATTCTCAGAAGCCAAAACGCACCATTAGTCCCCACTTGCAACCCCATTGTGGCCTGGGTGCCCTACATTCATTATATTAAAATAAAATATATATATATCAAATATTCCAATAATCTCCACCATGATCTGCCCAAAGTTGTGAATATGACAGGAGCACAGAATAGAAGGATGTTTGTTTGTTTGTTACATGAGATATTTGGAGGTGGAGAATATTCTGGAGAGCCGCCAGACTCTGACCCTACAGCATGTCATTCTTTTAATTTGCATGCCCATTGATCTTGGAGCACTTGTTTTTGTTTTGGACGAGGTTATGATATTATTAATTATGCCTCGTATATTAGATTGTAACTATAATTATCCAAAATCATCATGTGTATCTGATGCAGATATCATTTTTCAAATTATATAGACGAGATCATCAGAAAAGAAGAAATCTTGATCGTTTAGGAGCACCGTGACTTCAAATGACCATAACGTTGAAACCGTAAATCAGAATTGCTATTATAATATCTCAACGCGTTCGTATCAACGAGCCCTACAGAAATAGTTACTACGCTACTTTCCCAAATTTTGGAGTGTTCTAAGATCGTCTTGGGAGTCAAATTCACAGTTGAAAGTTATTTTTACTATTTTTTACAGTTTTGAGTTTGTTAGGATTCTATTCCCTTGTTTTAAAATCTATATTTAGATTTGAATTTCAAATATTGATTTGAATTCAAATTTGAATATTAGTTAGGATTAAATAAGGATCTATTTATTATTTTACAGATTTAGATAATTAGTTGAGATCCTAATCTGTTTAGAAATCTGTACTCTATAAATGGGCGTGTAAACCAAATGATTGATTAAGTTTTGATTATTAGAGTTTATTATTTTCCTTTGTTTTGTTATTCGTGGTGAATATCAATTATGTAGAATTCTATCATCTGGTATTTCTTCAAGAATTGTTTATCATTGGAAGAAGCTCTTTGATATGGGTCTCCATGCATGATATATGATGGATCTCTTGATGCAATATGGACACTATGTGACAAACATACTTTTTTTTTTTTGAGAGCATCGTACGTGTGACAAAAATCATTTTTAATTAAAATGTCATCACTTTAATTATATTGATGATTATGTGAAAATTTATTCATTTTTATCTTAAACAATTCTCATTCTCATCTACATTGTGTGTTGATCAAAATCCTTAAACCCCATTTAGGATGAGTCATAAACGTGGAATAAGGAGAAATAGAGGGGAATAATTAAAAAAACAAATGTTTATATATTTTGGGAGAATACATCCCACTGGCTTTGCCTAGATTTAAGAATATGCCTGATAATTATTTTAAAGGGTGCTGAATTGCTTATTAAGACTTATGTATGCAATCAATATTAGATAAAAATAACTTTATATGTTATTTTAATAAAATTATCACACCTAACAATGAGTTTTTATACACCCACACCCCCATATAGTATTATCTGGTGATTGAAAACAGATGAGTTGTGATGCACCCAACTCTAAAATTAAACCTAAAAATCGCATATGGGCCGAGCCATGTATATTTATTTGGAGGTTATATGAAATTTAAAAATACAAAAAAAAAATCCATCAAAATGTATATGACATCAAACAAAAATTATATGACAACTTTGAGTGATTTTTAGGGCAATTTTTGAGACCAGAGGTATCATTTTTCAAAATTGATTATTCATCTCCACATAATCACAACAGGGGAATACACAAAGTAGAATAATATATAGAATTTTTTTTGGTGACCAGTGCATTTTTCCTTTTTAGGGTTTTGATATGAATTTTTACAAGGAGTGCTAGTTTGAAACGTAGAGGGACCAATTGTAATTTGTCCGGTTGACATTAAAATTGTACAGTTGCAATGCGTGCACCTTCCCTCGTGAATCTCTTCTCATTGTATTTTAGTCTTGACGTTCATCAATAGAATCCAAAGTCTTATTGAAATGATGGTCTCACTAAATATTCATGTTACACATAGGTTAAATGTGTTTGGCATGGAGAATCATTGAACATATACCACAACCATTAATTGTACGAAACTGATCTATCAGTTACGCTAAATGAGCCTGTCTGTTTTGTCTTGATTACTGTTGAACAATATGCATGTCAAAAACTTATGAAGATCAAGCTTAACCTTTGATGTGTCAGAGTACGGAAGCAGCTGTCCTGCAAATTAATTAAAGTCAATATATTTAGTCGTATTAGTTGTTCAAGAACACATGCACACTTTGGCACAGTCACCTCACTCTGACACCATGTGAAATTTACAGAAGAGAAGTATTAATTTAAAAAAAATGTTTTAATATGTCCATTTCTATTTTTAGCTTAATTATTATATTAATCATCCCAAAAGTTAAATAGATTCATTTGAAAGTCATATATATTGATTGGTACATGTGTCGACGTTATATAGTGCCTAATAAGTGGGGGCTAGAGAGAGAGGTGTTTGTGACATACATAATACATATGGTTCTCTTATGGACTAAACAAGCCTATTTGCATGTGATATATATGAGTCATGCATGCGAATATTGACCTAACTTCCTACCAGAGCGAATTGGATTTACTTGGACTGACTTTCATAACAAATGATGATGATATTGTTTTGGATCGTCAAGGCAAATCATACATCATCACCAACCAAAAAAAAAACAACCAACCTCCTATGAGCGACAAATATCAGGCAGAGGCACTAAAAAATGCACTTCACGTATCAAATAAATTTCCTAATGCGCATGCGCAGCACTACTTTGAAAACTGGAAAAAAAAGAAAAAATGCATATAGCCCCCTCAGATATAGTGATCTACCCTCTGGTTTAACAGTATGAAACTGGAGTATAATTAAGTTAACCATATATGATTAAGTTATCATATTGCCCATGTATGTTTCACCCCAAATCAATAGTCTCTTTCACTTAAATCAGTCTCTTTTTTTTCATCAAAATAGGTTGGAAGCTCTTCTTTACCGTCCTCCACAACCTCCATGATTAAAAATAAGACCTTTGAGAGGAATAACAATTTGATTATATGGTTTTGCACAAGCTGGGATATTTTAATCATTTGCAAAAAAAAATATTTTAAATTTTTTAAATGTCAAGGGGTCATATGAATATGTATTTTCATACCATGCACCGTTAAATCACGGAATATTTCATGAACATTTTTCAAAAATAGACGCAATTTAACTCAGGGATCATATGCTAATTACCAATGATAAAAACCAGGGGGCTATATCGATCTTCTAGACAAATAAATAGGGCTATATGCATTTTTCCAATTGAAAAAAAAAAAGGTAAAAGCATTAAAGGCTGTCCTGTTCACACCAAAGACGTTCAAATTTTTTAACAGTCAAGGATTGAATTGATGGTACTAATTGGTTGATTTAGGTATCAGCCCACTCCGTACATTTGGGTCGTACACGTAGTTGTAAGTGCTCCAACGAATTGGCAAATTGCATGCTAGGTGTCCATTACACACAAGATTATTTATTCCATCGATTTCAGCACAACTACTTATATGCAACCGTACATCGTATGCAGCTGTCACTTCTATGTACATAGAACCTGTTGTTGCAGCTGAATCTGTCACCAATTTGAAGGATCTGCATTTATAAATACCCCCCCAAGTAGTCATTGAGAGAGAGCAAAAAAAAAAAACATTCATACAACATGCAGCCCAAGAGAGATCCCAGCATTCCGGACTCCAGGGTGGCAATAACCATCAATGAAAGTGATGAAATATTTGTGCCAGTCACAAAGAAGAGGAGTGTGTTTTGTTCTTGGGCTGCCTTCCATCCTTCAAACTTGATTGCGAATATGGGGACCGAAACCTCAAGGAGGTTGATTCATGGTGCGAAGGTTGGGTTCGCTCTCATCGTGGTTTCGCTCCTCTATATACTTGAGGTGGTTCATGACAAGCTTGGTGACAATGCCATGTGGGCTGTTATGACTGTCGTTGTGGTCTTCGAGTTTTCTTCTGGTAAGATATTTGAAGCACAAAATAAGAAAAAGAAAAGGTTAGAAGTTAATACGTTTAGTAAAATATGTTATTTTGAATACAAGAATCCAATTTGCAGTCCAAATGAAGTACTTTGCTCCAATAACAATGTGTTTTGATGCATGTACTTCTAAGTTCACAAGATGGTCTGCATAAACAAAACATGAGTGACAGAGCTCCTTTTTTATTAATAATAATTAGTATCATCATTAAGTGTGGTGGACCATATTATTTTGAGTAGACCAAATAGAATTAGAAGGATATTATCTAAGTTTGTTGTACTAAAATACTTCCCATTATAGATTATAAATAATTAATTGAAGACATATATGTGTATAGATTTTTTTATTTGATTGAATGTGACTTTTTTGTCAGGTGCCACTATCAGCAAGGGAGTGAATCGTGCAATAGGCACTACATTGGGAGGTGGGTTGGGTTGTTCAGTTGCACTTTTGGCTCAACAATTTGGAGGGACAGGCAAAGCCGTTGCCATTGGCACTTCTGTCTTCTTCTTCAGTAAGCAAATCACTCCTCTCTTCCCCCTCCATCTCATTTTTGACAACTAAAAATATCATGCATCCTCTTGAGTTTCTGCATGGTTAACCAAAGAGTTAAACAATATTAATTGAATAATTTGATAAAGAGCTCCATTTTGATGGTCTCTTTTTTTTTTTTTTTTTGTTATCAATCTTCCTCGTGAGGGTCATTTAACAAAAAAAAAAAAAAAAACCATGCACGTGACATGATTAGTGAAGTGTGGTAGGCATGCACATACTCCTACAACCTACCTCATTTTTCAGTTCTATTTATCCTAGAAGTATATACCATCATTCATAAAATAATATTCATAGGTTTATCTGAAGTCTCTAAAGTAATATTTAAAAGTTGATTGGTGAAAGACATGGAACTCAAAAATGATGCGTCCAGCCCTAATAAGCGTCTCATACCTTTTGTTTGAAATCAAATGCATTTATATTATTTTTTCCATACTATATAAATGCATATAAGACATTTGATCTCTAAATATATGCATATGATCTAGAAATGATTTTTTGGACTATGTGTATGAAAGCTCCATGAAACTCTAGTGGTATTGGCAGGAGCATTTTTATTTCTAACTACAGTTTGTAGGATACCATATCTCATGGCACATCAATGAAAATAAGTTTTCAGGCATAATTGCCTATACGGCTACGCTTGCATGGACATATAAAGTAAGCCCATTAGGGCCATGTACACTGAAATAAAAGTTTTCTGGCTTGTTTTCATGGGAGCCACTTGTCCTCCTATTTCATAATGTGTTTCTTGCTAGGCATCCTCTTCGAATCTGATTAATTTCAACATATTCGGCTAACATGTTGTCATCCCACACTAACTGAATTTGGTTTCTTTTGAGCTAGGAAACCTTTTGAGGTCTTCTATATATTATTTTTTATTTTTACTTTGAGTCACTATAATTAACCTTCCACGTTCCTTCTTGTGAAGGGTGTGATATCCAATATTAATGGTCCATATCTTTAATTTCTTCCTCACTCTAGGAGCTGATGCTACTTTGGATGTGAATGGAATTCAACGTGTCTATAGGACATCTTTCATGCCTCAAGAGAAGACTGTGTGAACTTAAAGTGCCTATTGAGAGCTTTATACACTCTTCTTACTTTTTATATAAATGGATCATGTTATATATATATATATATATATATATATATATATATATATATATATGCGCGTGCGCACACACATTTCATCTTTTTATATCATATTTTTGTCATTAAATAAGATATATTATCTAAAAATTCAAATGTGCAGATTGGATGTAAAATTTTTCAAATATTAAACCTAGATCAACTGAATTCATCGAGTGGCTAGTCATCTTGGTTACTCTCTTTTTCTATTCAATTATTAGTATATACATTGACATAAATTAAATATAATATATATTCTAATTAATTGGATTCACAAGAATACACACATTTAAATAAAAGATCATTAGGTACTTTGTTTGACATCTCACACATGGCAATTGAAAAAGATCATTGAAAGGTACAGCTAATAGAAGTCATCAAGTTGTTCTTTCTCCCACTACCCACTATTTTCATTAGACCATCTGTACCTGTTTTTTAATATATTATAAAAGGACTACCTTTCACCGTCAAAAAATAAAAAATAAAAAAAGAAACCATCAAAATGGTAGTCCCTCTGAGAAGTTAGGTGAAAATAAGAATGCATGTATAATACAAGTAGCTGTGACGTAGTGAAATACTGCTGCATCAAACTTTATTAATTTAAATATTAGTGTGAGTTTGCTTTCATGTAAGATTTTTTTAATTATTTTTGTATATTCACTCATTTTTCTATCACAAGATTAATATCCATATCACATGTAGTGTTCAAGGAATTTCAATCTTAGAATCATGTAATTTGAACTTCCTGTGACATTCCAATGAGGTAAACAAAGACTTCTAACAACCTACTTTATGTAAACATAATAATCCATCAATAGATTTTTTAATGAAATGCAAGTCTAAATACAATGATATGAGCTAATAATTATTCAGTTGTGTGCATAAAATGCATTATTAGATTTGGCAATAAATGAGAGCTCTCACAAAACATTATTAATTAAGATGTTATAGAGATTACTGGTTATAGAGAAAGCCTATTAGCATATGATATTTATCTGGCAAAATTTTTTTTACAATGGAGGATGAAATATAGAATTCTCACAAAGCATGACTAGTTGTATACCAATCTTTGAATCCATGACATTAATCAAAGAATTCCAAATGTTGTGTGTTCCAGGTGCGGCCGCAACGTACACTCGCTTGCAACCAAAGATCAAGAAACGATATGACTACGGATTCTTAATATTCATCCTAACGTTCAATTTAGTCGCGGTTTCTGGTGTTCGAGGAGAAGAAATCTGGAGAGTGGCGACTGATCGCCTCTCCTCCATCATGATGGGCATCACAATCTGCTACATTATAAGCCTATTGGTTCTCCCAGTCTGGGCAAGCGACGAGCTACATAAATCTATAGTCTCCAAATTCGACAAGCTTGCTAATTCAATTGAAGGTGATAATGGAGAAGTATTGTTTTATGGAGATAAAAATAACTAGAATTAGTTCTTATGTATCCAGCGTTAGCATCTAATAAGGATTTTCGGATATCAGGTTGCATGGAGGACTACTTTAAATCTGACGGGAAAACAGATACCAAAGCAAGCTCAAATTTGGGGGGCTGCATGTCAGTGATATACTCAAAAGCTGCAGATGAAGCATTGGTAAATTCAATTCCTTTATACATGGTTAAATAACACTATTTCAATGAAGGAAAAGATGAGAGTACCTCTGTATAAAAGTATAAGAAAATTAATCATGTTATATTATGTTTTTAGGCTAATTTCGCGATATGGGAACCATGGCATGGGAGATTTGGGTATGGCTACCCTTACAACAAATGCTTGCGCATATTGGAATTGCTTAGGGAATTGGCTGCTTCAACACTTTCCCTGCAAAGTTGTTTAAAATCTAAACTACAGGTATGGAAAAATAAACCTCTCTATACCATAAAAATTAGATGTGAAAAGTGTCTACAGAGAAGAGCATTTTATAATACCCGAAGTGGACATATACAACAAAAATCAAAAGTGGTCCTTACAGTCAAAGAAAACAAATGTAAAGTTTGGTAATCCTTGAATAATTAAGAGAATTTGAAGGACAATTCAGCACTACCTATAAAAAAAAAGGATAAGTCCGCTACAGTTGTCCTTACAGTCAAAGAAAACAAATGTAAAGTTTAGTAATTCTTGAATAATTAAGAGAATTTGAAGGACAATTCAGCACTACATATATATAAAAAAAAAAAAGGATAACTCTGCTACAATGGAAGAGCCACTTACCCAACAATGGAATGCTGACAAGGAGACCACAAAACAGGACCTTTTTTTTTTTTTTCTTCCCCAGATGTTTCACTACATTTGGACAGACTAAAATATCCTTAAACATTTACATACAAGTTTGTGGTAGTCATTTATGAACACCCATTCCAAACATCAACATAATCAAACATCAATTTGTACACTCACTATACATGTTGTGCTCATATCACTTGTATCTCTTGTTCTTCACAGCCTTCACTCTTATCAACGCGTGCGGCCGAGACTTGTCAAGTGATAAGTGAAATGTTAGTGTTCATGCTGAGGGAGCTGGGTGAGGACATCTTCAACATGAGAATGTGTCGGCCGCACGACATAGTTGCAGTGAGAATTGAGTCTCTCAAAACTGAATTGGCCACAGCTGTGTCGGCCTCTAATCTATCCACATTGGTGGGTGTGAATAGCACGATGCGTGATGGACTATCAGTTGCGAGTTTTGTTTTCGTGTTCATGGAAGTTCTTGAGAAGGTGGAGGTGATATCGAAAGAAGTCGAAGAGCTGGGGAAGCTCGCCAGATTCGAAAAAAGAGAGTTGATGTTACATTAATGAAGACATTTTCTTGTTTGATCTTCAATGTGTAACATATAGGCTGCCATCATGGTTTGTGGGTGATACTGTATGGCATGATGTCTATGTAACATAAGTGACTGAAACGATAATGATTTCATTTGTGTTGAATATAAGTGTGGAAGAACATGCAGTACAAATATCAGAGTAACTCTGCATTTACAAGGACCTTTTAAGAAAAATCTAAATATGGTATAAAATGGATTCAATAAACATTATTAAAGAGTCATTATTATAATAATATTATCCTCTAATACAATAACAAGAATCCTTTTCTTTATTCTAACAGACACAAAAATTCATCACTAATTTTAGTTCAAATATCTGACTCAAGCTGACAATATAACAACATAAGATACAAGATCAGAGTCTGTAATGATAATTCAAGGGCTCTTTTTGTCATTGATGGGCTTCAATGAAATTTTTAAGAGTTACCGCTTCTATTAATATACCAATCGGAAGTGTTTAAGTTTTCAACTTTATTTCTTTGTAACATTTTTATTTTTACATATAATTTTGTATGATATTTATTTTTTTGGATTAAGGGTAAGATTAACAAAATAAATGTCACTACCAAATATATTTTATTGAATTCCACAAATTTTATTTAAAAAATAAATTTATAGAAATATTTTTCAAGTTAAAACAATATATAGTAAACTTAATAATTTAGTTGGAACCAAGCAAAAAAAATAATTTAGTTGGGATACCTTTTTTTTCACATTTAAATATAATTTATATCATTATGATTATTTTATATGCATAATATGAAATATCGTATCACATGTTTTACACGTGCATAAAAATCATTCATGTACTAAACTATTATATCTTCCATAATCTTATATTTTATAAATTTAATATATAACCAGAATTTCTAACAAATTAATTAACATTAATTAAAAATCTCTCTCTCTCTCTCTCTCTCTCTCGCTATATATATATATATATATATATATATATATATTCACAAAATCTCATTAAATTACAATTTTTATATAATTTTAATACATATTTTAAATTGTTTTTAGATAACTATTGTTATCAACAAATGGGTATATTCATTTTTATTTATTTTATAGGTGGTTGTTCTTAGAGATTTACGAACATATCGTATTGTTTAGTGGGTTGTAGGGATATGGGTGTGTGGGGTTTATTTCTTTTGTTGTATTTTTTTTAATTTATTATTAAAAAATTCATTTGGATTGAAGGAATGAACATCGGATTATTTTATTTTTTCATAGGCTTTTCGTAGATATTTATTAATTTATCATTGTTAAACAGCCATTATTAGGAGAATATTATGTATTTATTATTATTATTATTATTATTATTATTATTATTATTATTATTATGCTACTATTAGTTTCATAGTTTTTTTAGTTTCTTTTTCTGGTATTTTAGGTTTTCCTTTATATATCCATAAATATAGGCATTTGGCTCCTCTAATACAATAACAAGAATTCCATTTTCTTTATTCTAAAACGGTATTAGAGCCACCACATCAAAAGTCCTAGATCAACAAAAGCTTCTATTTCTCTTCCTCGCTCAGATTGATGAGTCTTAAATAAGAGCGAGTGAGAGCTTTTGTTCACAAGATCTCGCCGCTCTGCACGCCTCCGAGGATCTCCGCGCCTGTTTGCGCGCCGCTGTGTACCTCTGCGCTTGTTTGCACGCCCTCTGCAGAACTCTCCATGCCACCGTGCGCCTCCACATGCCTTCCGCACCCGTTCGTGAGCCTCCCAGCGACTCCTTCACCCTCCGCGTGCCATCGCGCCACTCCCGCACCAGTTAGTGCGCCACTGTGAGCCTCGCGCGACCTTAGCATGCCCCTGCGCCCATCCGCGCCAACCGTTCGTGCCACACGCGCGCCTCAAAACCGATTCCGCGCCATCCGTGTTCATCTGTGCGCCACCGCGCCCTTCGCACGCTCGTCCACACTTACGCGCCACCGTGGTCGTCCGCATCCGTCTACGCATTTCCGTGCGACACTCACACCCTGCCTCCATGTGCCAACAAGACCTCCTCTGCAAGCCATTCTGTGCACCTCCCGTGTGCGCCATTGCGCCGTTTGCGTGCCTCCGCGCCACACGCACACCGTAGCGCCACTTCGCGCACTTCCGACGCCATCATGCACACATCGGCGCCCATCTGCGCGAGCACTAATCCTTCAATCACGCACCCATATCCGCGCGCGAGTCCGCCAATCACGCACCCACCGTTATGTATGTGTCATTTTGTGTCTTATTGCTTATATTTGGATAAATTTTAGGCCATATTTTTTTCTCGATCAGAGTCGCTAAAATTTTAGTTTTTAGTTATTTGCGTGAGTTGGAGTACTCTGATTGAAAATCTAACTGCATATTATAGGTCATGGTACTGTTTTGTTCTACCCATAAAAATCTCATCGATTTCCGGTAACGTTTTAGAAAAATATGCAGCTCCAAATCGCATCCGAGTTTGGTCGCTACTAGATTTGAGAGATGGGACTTGACTAAATGGGGACTTTGACCCATTTAAAGAGGAACTTTGACCAAGTCATGGGGTTTTATTTTTTAGTTTGGTTGGGTTGACTTGTCAACCCCCTCCCACCAACTCACTTTTTGAGTAACAAAGGCCCATTTTTTTTAAATCTCTCCCTCTCTCTCTCTCTCTCCCTCTCCCATTCTCTCGGCTCCTCTTCTCTTTGTCTCTCTTTCTCTTTTATTTTCTTTGTTTGTGAAGAAAAAGTAGAAGGAGAATGTTATATATGTGTCACTTTTTGGCCTGTTGGTAACCATTGGAGCATTTTAGCAGTTTTTAAAATTTTTGCATTTTTTTATCGGAACCGCAAAATTTTGGACTGTTAGCTATCGTCCTGAGCTAGAGGACTCCGATTGAAAATCTAACTGCATATTATGTCCTGGTGCCATTTTAAGCCACTCATGAAAATTTCATCGAATTCCGGCAACGTTTCTGAAATTTCACAGTTCCGGGGCGTATCTGGGTTTTTAAGTCACTTACTATATATATGTGAGATCTAAAAGTGAGATGCACTATTCATCATCCCTACCAAAGTTTCCCTCTCTCCTCTCTCTCATTTTTCTCCCTTTTGAAGCCCTTAGACCCCTCAAACCCAAAAACCTAAAGCACAAGAAGTGTAGATCGGGTCCCGATCTACACCCCGGTGCCTTCAAATCCCGATTTCGACCAACCTAGCCCCTTCATCCACCCTTTCTTCTCCTCTGATCGGAGCCATTTCGGAGGTGGGAGTTGACCTCGGTGGTGGAAACCCTTGGAGAGGAGTTTCGGTGCGCGGAGAGCTACCGGACATCCTTTCCTCCCCTCGGTAAGCCTTCTTTCCCTCTTTTTCATGCTTAGATGCTTGATAGGGGGGGGGGTTTTGGGGTTGGGTGGAGGTCGGCGGCTGTGGGTGGCCGTCGGAGGGCTGGGGTGGTGGTAGAGGTGCTCGGGTATGGTGGGAGGTGGTCTCGGGCAGCAGGCAGCACCGGCAGCAGGCAGCAGGCTGGGCGCGCGCGTGCGTGCGCGCGGGCGTGCGCTCGGGGGGAGCTGGTGGCCAGCAGGGCGTGCGTGCTGGGCGTGCTGTGCGCGGGCGTGCAGGGCGTGCGTGCGCGGGCGTGCAGGGCGTGCGTGCTGGGCGTGCTGGTGCTGGGCGCGCGGGTGTGCTGGGCGTGCGGGCGCTGGGCGTGCTGCGCGCGGGTGCACCCGGGAGGAGTTGTGCGAGCGGCTGTGCAAGGGGCTGTGCGAGCGGATGGTGCGCGCGGAGCGAGGCAAGTGCGCGTGGGGCGCAGAGAGGCATCGGTGGTGCGCGCGGGGTGCGCGCGGGGCGTGCGGGTTGCTCGCGGGCCAGCGCAAGGCGTGCGAGGTGTGCGCGGGCGGCTGCGCTGGGGCGCAGGGGGCGCGCGGTGCACCCGGAAGGCTCGGCGGCGTGTCCGGGCGGCGGGCAGGGGCCCGGCGGTGCACGGGGTGCGTGGGCTGAGGCGCGGCGGTGCACCCGGGCGGTCGGGTGGCCGTGCGGGTGGTTGCCGGCCGTGCGGGTGGTTGCCGAGTGCTCGGGCTAGCGTGCGTGCGGGTCGTATGCACGTTTGCCCGAGTGTTGGGTGTTTGGTTGTGGGTTTTGTGTATTTTAAGTCTTTTGTTGTGTTTGTGGATTTATACTCACCAGTTAATACCCTGTCTTGCAGATCTCGACGGACGGTCGCGCGTCGACCCGACTTCCGGTGAGTGGGACAACCCAACCCAGTTTGGGAGGCGCTACATGCCTTTGAGCGTGTACCGTCCTCCCCTGGGGCACATAGTTAGTATTAACTGCTTTGTTATAATCCATGTAAGCATGATGTGTGTGTAGAATGCATGCCACCCTAGACTTGTATGTTAGGGACTTGCACCCTTAGGATTTGTGCATGAGCCGTGCATCCTGTCACCCCGCTATCATGCTAGGAAAGCCCGACCTGAGCATGCGTCCTATTAGTTTGATTTATTTAATTAAATACAAGCTTTAATATTGTTAGCATGCCTTGGGGAATATAAGGGGGCCTTGCGAGGTTAACATTGAGACCCGGGTTAGGGTACTCCGTGTTCCTCGTTTGGTTGTCGGATGTCCTACATCGGGACCTCAGGTTACCCTCCCAAGGTCTCTTTTCCCCATTTATGTTCTATTTATTTTTCCCCGCATCCTGGTTATGCGCGCTGGTGGAATTCTGAGGAATTCAAGACATTAGAGTTGTAGAGATGTGCTGTCAGCGGATCCGAGTGGATCATATGCGATGGATAGGCTGTTCTGTTCCCTTCGTTGGATCCGTGTAGAGACTACCTCGGCGTTGGAAAGGTTGTCCCGTGCAGGGGCTCCCACTAGTAGGTGCCTCCTGATTTGGTAGAAGGACTGCGCTGAACGTGGGAGTGGCCAAACGACCTACGGAGTGAGAGAGACTATCGGTGGACCAAGGGTGACCAACAGCCTAGTCAGTCCCAAGATCCTAGGTCACCTATTGAGAGGTGAGGGTGAGGGTATGGTGGGCCGGCGATGCGACGACCCACAGGATTGTGTATGGATGATTATCAACCCATTAAGTCCCAACATCCTTGGTCACCTATTGAGGGTGAGGGTATGGCGGTTCGGCGATGTGACGAACCCCCGGATTGTGTTGTTTATCCCACTTTGGGGCTATTGACTTGATTTAAATGTGGTTAATATGAACTGTATGCATGGGTTGTGCTATTCACTGAGCGTGTGGCTCACCCCTCGCATCAAATCTTTTTCAGTGATCACTGAGGAGGACTTGAAGGAGGAGCTTCCTGAGCGACTACACTAGTAGCGGAGTAGCGCCACGTCCCTCGAGTTTTGAGGCGATCAGCACCCTTCTCTTTGTTGTATGTATATACTTCTGTGCTTGGGCACCTAGTTTGGATTATGTATGGATTATATTTGTGTGTATATGGACATGTTGGCTCTCACAGGACATATGATTATGTATCGAGTCTGTAGTATGTTTTGATTACAGATTCAGTCTTTTAGCTTCCGCATTTGGTGTATATATTATGTCAGCCCTGCTTTTATCTGTGTTGTCATTTTAGCTGCCGTATAAGTATATTATTGAATTCCTGTTACTGATATCATATATACACTTGCCGCGTCCCGGGGACGGCCGCCCTGGGGCGTGACAGAGAAGGTGAAGGAGAAGAAGTGAAGGAAGTGCAAATGAGAAGAGGTGAGTGTGTGTGCGCTTAGGGTGTCATTGTTATGAATGCTTCTCCTCCCTCTTCTCCACCTCATGCCCACATGGGTTCCCCTCCCCTGTTTTTCAGCCAAGGAGGAGTAGGAGAGGTTGAACAGGTAGTGGTAGTGGTGGTGGCGGTTGAGCTGGTCGTGGGTGTGTTCGAGAGCCTCGCATCTCCCCATTTCCCTCCCCCTCTTTTGATAAGATCTTTCCCCCTCATTTATTGATTTTTTTTCTTTTTTGTATTAGGGGCTGTTGGGGAGCCATGCATCCTAGGTATTTGGGTTTGGGAGAGTGAGGGGGGTTGGTGAGTGGTTTTGGGGTGCGGGCGCAGGGGCGTGCGCACGGGGTCCAGCGAGGGCGTGCACGCGGAGGTCGTGCGGGGGGCATGGGGCGCGCATTTGGAGCGCACAGATGGGGTTTGTGGGCGCCGACGCCAGTGTGTGCACATACGGGGCTACGCGCGGGGCTGCTGGGGGGCTCAGGCATGCGTGTGTATGTGCGTGCCTTAGCATTTTTAGTTAATTTTAAAGTGTTTTTATGTAGCTATACTCACCTATTTGATGCCCTTGTCTTGCAGATCTTGACGAACGGTCACGCAACGACCCAGGTTACTATGAGTGGATCGATCCAACCTATTTGGGAGGCGTTCGATGCACGTAGTCGAGCATTGCCCTCCCCCGGGGCACCATAGTTGCATATTAACTTATTATGCATGTATATGTTTATTGTCTGCCTTGCTAGTTTGCATCTATGCCATATTAAATATAGTATGCTAGGACTATACATCCTTGTATCATGTATAGGGACCCATACTTGTCTAGGCATCACGTCTCATGCTAGCATAACATTGATTCTTACATGCTCCCATCTTGCCTAATCTTATTTTTAGCCTATCTATGGATACATATGTGTAAGCATGTCTTAGATATTGTTGTAGCTTTGTTGCAATATTTATTTAATGCTTCCATGATATATTCCTTGTGTAGTTATTATGCATGTTGTATGCTTTTATATATGCATGTAATTAAGCCATGAACCTTGCCTAATGAGGTTAGGCAAGTGTATGACCTCTTATGGGGTCATACGATGGCAATGGCATTGCGAATCATCTGTCTTCCCCACATCCAATCTATGCGCCCTGGAGGGAATTCATGAGAATTCGTTACTATATCGGTGTCTAATAACCGGTGATGGCGGATCCATGAGGATTGTGTCCGCGAGTGTCGAGTTTTCTCCCCTTCGTCGTGTCTGAATTGAAGTTGCCCAGGTTGAAGCTGTCTTGTGAGGCCCCCCACGCGTAGGTACTAACGAGGCAAGTTAACATACTCTTCTGACAGATGTATTAATCGTGGGAGACTACCAGGAAGAGGCTACCCGGGAGTGGACTACCGGATGACGAATTGTGAAGAATAGGCGAATTTCTCCCGATAGTCCTATGTCACCCTTGGAGGGTGAGGGTGAGGGTGTGGTGGGTTCGTGTCGGTACGCGACCCACAAGTTTGAGTGGTAACTCCCATCTTGTTGAGACTTTAATTACTTGAAATGTTAATATGAGTTTGTTGCATGGATTATACCATTCACTGAGCGTGTGGCTCAACCCTCGTATGTTGTTTCCTCCAGTTGGCGTCAAGTCGGATCCGAGGGAGGAGCTCCCTTAGACGCAATATCAGCAACGGCACATCGTCCGTGTTTCGGGTTTTGTGAGTGAGAGGCCATCAACATCCCCCTTCTCTTGTATGCATTTGATACTCATGCTTGTGCACAGTATATGTATATTGATATCTTTTGGTTTATGTTGGCTCTCACAGGACAATTGATTATGTATTCTAGTATGTAATATGTTTTTGGATTACATACTTAGTTGTTTAGCTTCCGCTATATAGTTACATATATATGGCTGATGTGGCTTGTTAATTGCTTTATCGCCGTAGATGTCATGTTAGAGTCTTTATTGATCTCTTATGTGGATAGATGATATTATATATTTGTCACGTCTCGGGGACGGCTGCCCTGGGGCGTGACACCCACATTCGCATACGAGCGTCTGCGATCACCACACGCAACACGTCCGTGCTCGCGATCACCACCAGCCAGCGCCAGCTCACCTTCCAACCCGCACGCACACACATGTCTGCTCTACAACACATGATCCCCTCACGATTCGCGCGAGCAAGCAAGTGAGTGCAATCCCTGCACGATCTGCGCACGATTCCTGCGCGACTCCACGCGCCCTCGCGAACCTATGTGTGCCCCTGAGTGCCTCTACGCGTGTCAGCTTGTCGCGCCAACCTGTACGCAGTGTCACACTCACTTTTGCACGCTGTCCTGGATAATGCGCGCATCCGTCCCAGGCCGTACGTGGCAACCGCCCGGATCTCTCAGGATCTACCCAACCAACGTGTGCCAGCGATCCCGGATCTCCCTAGATCTGCCATGCCAGCACGTGCCAGCGTTCTCGGATCTCCCAAGGTCTACCCTGCTAGTGCGTGACCGTGTAAATTCGGGAGCCGGAACAGTGAAGATTCGTCTGTGACCTGAGAGGTGACTTCGGTCCTCTTGGACCTTTCATTGATGCTGACGTCCCAAGCTCGGAGTCCTCCCCCCCGGACACCAAGACGCGGACTGAGAGTTCGACATAAGGTCTCGGAGGATAGGCGGACGGTTGAAGGGGTCAAAAATGTTTACTTATGTTGAAGGTTCTAGTTTGGAACATACGGGGCCTAAACGACCCTGCACAATAGATTGCCATTCGGGAGTAGTGGCCGCTGAGAAGATTCATATAGTGTGTATCCAGGAGACAAAGATGGAGGCCATTGATAACCGCATTCTGCGGGAGCTGGGTGCAGGTCTGCTGGATGACTGGGCTCTCAAGCCAGCGCAGGGTGCGGCGGGGGGGATCCTCATTGGCTGAAACTCGGGCTTTTGGAGCAGATTAAACCTCTCTGAGGGAAGTTCATCCCTCTCTATCCTCTTCGAATGCAAGGCTACTGGATGGAGCTGGAATTGCTCATGCATTATGGCCCTCACACCGACCAAGAGCGCGAGCTGATGTGGACTGAATTATCTTACACCAAATCACTATGGGATGCCCCCTCGGCGTTCATGGGTGACTTCAATACTACTCGCTTCATCGCGGATAGGAATCGTGAGGGCTCCCTGACTCCGGGGATGTTACACTTCTCAGAGTGGATTGACGCTGAGGGTCTGGTGGACCTTCCAGTGACAAACCAGCAATTTACGTAAAGCAACATGAGGGACCAACCTTCGTTGGCGCGCTTGGACAGGGTCCTAGTTGATGAAGCATGGGAGGGATACTTCTCGGGTAGTGAGGTGACCGGACTGGCCCGCTCGGTCTCTGATCAGTGATCACACCCCACTATTGCTCTGTTCTCAATCGGGGAGCACGACCGCTGCACCCTTCCGCTTCGAGTCGTGGTGGTGCGAGGTGGAAGGGTTCGAGGAAGTCGTGCGTAGTGCATGGAATGTGAATGTTGGTGCACTCCGGGGAGCTAGGCGTGTGGCTTTCAAGCTCAAGATGTTGAAGAGGACACTCAAGGAGTGGAGTAAAAGAGAACGGATCAAAAGATCAGAAAAGAAAGCTGGGCTGCAAGGGAGGATTCAAGCTATAGACCATGTGGAGGAGACGACCGTGATCCTGGAGGCCGAAAGGGAGATTCGTAGGGCAGCTAAAGGCGAACTGGCGGACATCCTCAAACTCGAGGAGATCGAATGGCGTCAAAAGTCAAAGGCCCTGTGGCTTAAAGCGGGGGACAGTAAAACGAGGTTCTTCCACACCTTGGCGAGCCAAAGACGGCATATGAACCGAATTTCTAAGGTGGAGATTGATGGCCACCTGTGGGAGGACCCAACATCCATCAAGGAGAACCTCGTGCACCACTTCAAACGGGCGTTTCGAAAGCGGCAGGGCTGGAAACCTGGGTGGTCAGATGACGCCTTACCCACCCTTGGACATGAGCAGCTAGTTTCTTTGGACGCCCCTTTCAATGAGGAAGAAGTCAAACGCGCAATATTCGGGGCCGACGGTGATAAGGCACCGGGACCGGACGGGTTTTGCCTCAAATTTTTCCAACAATTCTGGCCAATTGTGAGAGGAGATATCTGTTGGGATTATGTTTCGATCCGGTGTATCACATCGGATGGCCATTATGAAACCATATTAGGTTGGACACCTAATGAGTTGAATATTATTTAAGATTTGATCTTAATTAATATTTAAAGTTAATCTCCTAAAATAGGAAACAATATTTGTTTGTTAATTAGGAGAGTGAATATCTCATAATTAATGGGAACAATATTTGTTTGTTAATTGAGAGATTACTTGGGAAGGAAGTTATTTATCTCTATAAATATCTTCTAGGGTTTCATGGCAAGGCAAGGCAATGTATACAATGTAGAGATCCTAAGGGAAGGTTGAGAGGGTTCTAAGAGAGGGTAACTCCATGAAAGAGTTTGTAAGTCTCTTAATGTATCTCAACTATCAAAGTGGATTCTGTTTTTTGCCCCGTCGATATAGGCCTAGGCCGAACCACGTATATCTTGTGTTCTTCGTGTGTTGTGATGTTTCGTTCTTGTGTTCGATCTCGTGTTTGTTGGTGGCTTCCGCAAATAACCTTCCCAACAGTGGTATCAGAGCTCCAGGTTCCGACCTAGGAGGACGAGATTTGAAAAACGAAGATTAATGGCGACACGGGTCGATGAATTCATACCATCGACGAATGTATTGTTGGAAACTCCAACAACGGTGTGTCGTACATGGTTTCATGCGAAGAAGAAGAAAGAAAAAAAAAATCATGCAAGGTTGCATGGAGCTTTCGGTGGTGGAAGAGGCATATCTATTCAGGTGTGCAATGATGATACCAATTTGTTGCGGGTCCAAGATCCACCGAGAAGCAACGTGCAAAGATGCTCAGGGCGCAAAGTTCGCAGTGACACGCGGAGGCACGTGGACGAATCACGTGAAGCGTGGGTGCGGAGTTTGTACAGAAGAAGATGGAACAGTGCAACATGGTCTAAAGCGTTCTGAACTGGATATGGGAGGAGCAGCCCAATGTGGTTCAGTTAAAAGAGCGAGTCCAGTCATCTCACGAGCGCGTGTGTGGCATGTTCAAGGTGGAGGTAAGATCCAGATCTTCTTCGGAGATCCACGAGGAGCGTGGAATAGATGCATGTGAAATCAAGTCATGGCATTGACTTGAGGATGCGCGATTACTGAGTCCGACTCAGGGGTTGATCCATGATAAGGCGAGCGCAGGCTTATGGATCCAACAAAATTGGGCGGTGCAGACGTCCGGAGGAAGAAGTTCCTAAAATCCATTCAAGGTGGAGTTCTGAGGAGCGGGTCTAGCGCACAAAAAGACTCGTGATAGCGACTTGAAGGCTGGTGAGGCTTAAGGAAGTCGAAGACCACTTGATTGCAAGTGGAGGTGCATAGTTGCTCGCACGGTCGTGCTTCAAAGACGACATGGAGCAAGGTGGAGACATCAACGGAAAATCTTCTAAGGGGTTCGAGGAAGTCCGAGCTTATCGGATACAAGCCAAGGTGGAGATTTGTTGGGATTATGTCTCGATCCGGTGTATCACATCGGATGGCCATTATGAAACCATATTAGGTTGGACACCTAATGAGTTGAATATTATTTAAGATTTGATCTTAATTAATATTTAAAGTGAATCTCCTAAAATAGGAAACAATATTTGTTTGTTAATTAGGAGAGTGAATATCTCATAATTAATGGGAATAATATTTGTTTGTTAATTGAGAGATTACTTGGGAAGGAAGTTATTTATCTCTATAAATATCTTCTAGGGTTTCATGGCAAGGCAAGGCAATGTATACAATGTAGAGATCCTAAGGGAAGGTTGAGAGGGTTCTAAGAGAGGGTAACTCCATGAGAGAGTTTGTGAGTCTCTTAATATATCTCAACTATCAAAGTGGATTCTCTGTTTTTGCCCCGTGGATGTAGGCCTAGGCCGAACCACGTATATCTTGTGTTCTTCGTGTGTTGTGATGTTTCGTTCTTGTGTTCGATCTTGTGTTTGTTGGTGGTTTCTGCGAATAACCTTCCCAACAATATCCTCTCCATGTGCGAAGACTTTCATAGCGGGCAACAAAGCATGGGATGCATGAACTCCTCCACCTTCGTTCTCATCCCGAAGAAGGACTGCGCGATCCAAGTTGACGACTACTGGCCAATTTGTTTGGTCAACGGAGCTTACATGATCGTGGCTAAAATCCTGGCGAACAGATTAAAGGGGGTATGTGGCGACCTTGTCAACACCGCACAAGTGGAATTCATCCCCGGCATGCTCCTCCAGGAAGGCTTCCTTGCGGCACAGGAGGTGGTCAACGCTCTCCATAGAGACCACCGCAAAGGGTTGTTGTTTAAGCTCGACTTCGCCAAGGCATACGACAACGTGGACCGCGAATTCCTCCTTAAGGTGATGGCCGTGCATGGCTTTTCCTCACGTTGGATACGTATGATCAGCCAGTGTATCAATTCGGCACGAGCGTCGGTGTGCGTTAACGGCTCCTTGGCTGGCTACTTCAATCTCAACAGGGTCTTAACAAGGGGACCCCCTCTCACCATTATTATTTGTCCTCGTGGCGAACATATTGAGTAGGCTTACTCGAAGGGCAGAGCAAGACAGATGGGTGACAGGTCTCGCATGCACGAGTTCGGGGCAGCGGGTTTCGTTAATCCAATATGCGGATGACACTCTTATGATGTGCGAGGCCGAGGAGAGCAATGTTCGAGGTCTACGTGTCATACTTAAGTGTTTTGATCTGCTTACGGGGCTGAAGATCAACTTTTGGAAGAGCACACCCCTTGGGATCAATACCTTAGCTGAGGAGAACACACGCGTGGGGGCATGGATGGGATGTGGAGTGGAGGAGTTCCCCACATGTCACCTCGGGCTTCCCTGGTGAAAGGCCGCTTGGTCAAGGCCGACTGGGACCCTCTCATTGAGAGATTTGAGTGGCGACTATCGGGCTGGAAGGGACGCCTACTGAGTTGGGGGGGGGGGGGAGGCTGATCCTTTTACAGCCCGTCCTCACCAACCTCCCTCTCTTCTACCTATCGGTGCTTTGGATTCCCGTTGGAACGTTGGACAAGATCGATCAAATATGACGCAAATTTCTTGGCGCGGTGCGGTTGACGAGAGTAAGAGCCCTTACCTATTAGACTGGGACACGGTGTGCCGAAGCAAGAAGGAGGGCGGGCTGGGGATCCTGAATCCGCATGACATGAACCACACTCTTCTCGCCAAGTGGGTATGGAGATGGCTACAAGGCAATAATGTAGTTTGGTACGGTTGTGTGCGGAAGAGATATGGAGGGGCGAGCTTAGGTGATAAAAGATGGCCCACCATTGGCGCCCGGACTTCACCATCATGTAAGGCGATCTTCACAGACCGCGTTGAGTTACTCCAGGGTGCAGCATGGCAGGTCGGGAATGGTGCATCCATTCACTTTTGACAGGACAATTGGAGCGGTGACAGTGTGCTCCAGCACGTAGCCCCGGCTGTTCATCGGATAGCACAAAACAAAGATGTTTCCTTGGCTGAGATATACGGTGCATCAGGAAGCATGGGGTCCACATCCTTGGCAATCACCAGAGCGTGCATGTCGTCTGAGGAGACCACTCAATATGCTTCGGTCCTGGCCAAGCTGGAAACAGTGCAACTTGCCCCTAACACTCCAGACATGTTGGTCTGGAGGACGCATCCAAAGGGAGTCTACACTGTCAAGAAGGGATATCACTGGTGGCGTTGGAACCATGCGGGCACCCCATCTATCATCAACAAAGTGACTCAGATCTGGCTCCCAAAGATACCACTTAAGATCAAGGTCTTCATGTGGTTGTTCTACCACGAGCGCTTGCTCACCATGACATATTGGGCCAAGTGGGATCCGGCGTCCCCGACTACATGCATTCTGTGCGCAGAGGAGCCCGAGATGATCGTACACCTTTTTTTGCCAATGCAGGATCTCCACACAGCTATGGGCGGCGGTGTGTGCAAACACGGGGCTATCCTTCAATTTTGTTTCAACGGGGGAACTTTGGCGAGCCGGGAAAGACTTGAGCACGGCAAGAGACAAAAGCAGTACCGCTCGCATTACACAGTCGATAGTTCCAGCCGCTCTGTTTCGTGGAACTCGAGTATATTGGGAGAACATGTGGGAGCACTTCTGCTTCTGCGTCAGAGACTGGGGGCGCTTCATGGCCGGAGCGAGGGAGGTGAATTTCTAAAACGGGCGCATGACGATCACGGAGTAGAAGGATGGCGATGACGGCCTATGATCTGGGTTAGATTCCTCTTTAACCAGGATTCGGTAGTCAAGACCTCCTCTTTGTATTTTTTCATTTCTTTCTCTATGTCTTCTCACCCATCAGAATTGTACTTCGAATCAGAAATAAAATCATGGTAGCTATTTCTAACTTTTTCAAAAAAAACTTACACTCAAATTTTACTTAAAATTTGAGTAAAACTTGATTTGATATGATGCGTCTCCAACCATCACTTTGTGCTTTACTAAAATCTTTAAAACAATTCACATCTTCTTCTAATTATTTCCTATAAACATTTTTAAAGTCCTTTCCGCAAACATTGTTACTACTCAATTTTTAATTTCCTTCAAGATATTTAAATTTAAAAATTATTATCATCCAATTTTTTGAAAAAAAAGAAAAGGTAAAAATAATATTTTTTTATTGAAGTAAAAATGAGAAGTTAAAAAATAAAGATAAAGACTTAAGAAAGATTACTATTTTTTTTTAGATTTCATGAGATGATGAAAATTTTAGGGGGTAGAAATGCATCTAGTATAATTCAACTAAAGGTGGAGTTGAAGGGAAAAAAATGTCATATTAGAAGAAAATGTGGAGATAAAGAAAAAAAGATATATTAAACATTTGGGTAAAGATTTGAGTAAAAGCTTGATTTGGTACGGCTATGAGTAAATGATTGTAGAGGGTTTTGGGTGACTTTTACTCAAATTTAAATTTGAGTAAAAGTTCTGATATATGATTAGAGATGCTCTTAGAGACTTTGAGAGACTTTAAAAATAGTCACGCTTTGAAAGTGGAAAAAAATATTTCCACGTTAGGCCATCTCCAACTCTTACTCAAATCTATACTTAAATTTCACTTAAAATTTGGGTAAAAGTATGATTTGATATGATGTGTCTCCAACCATCATTTTGTGTTTTACTCAAATCTTTTAAAAATTTCATATCTTCTTGCAATTATTTCTTATAAACATTTTTACTATTAAATTTTTCTTTCCTCTAAAATATTTAAATTTAAAATTATTATCATCCAATTTTTTTAAAAAAATGTAAAAGCAATATTTTTTTTATTGGAGTAAAAATAAGAAGTTAAAAAACAAAGATAAAGACTTAAGAAAGAATATTTTTTTTTTTTTTTGGATTTTAAGAGATGGTGAAAATTTTGGAGGGTGGGAAAACATCTAATATAATTAAACTAAAGGTGGAGTTGAAGGGAAAACATGTTACATTGAAAGAAAATGTGCAGATAAATGAAAAAAAGAGATGTTGAAAGTTGGGTAAATATTTGAGTTTCCCTTAATTTAAATAAAGATTTGAGTAAAAGCTTGATTTGGTATAGGTATGGGTAAATGATTCAAAAGAGTTTTGAGTTATTTTTACTCAAATTTAAGTTTGAGTAAATATTTTGGTATAGGATTGGGGATGCTCTTATGTATTGGCCAACCAGGGGTGAAGGCAAAGGGGGTTGGGCTGGGGGGGGTGGTATGCAGGGGTTCTCACAGGGATTTTTTTATTCTATATACAAGTCTATGTATTAGTATTATATGTTTATTATTTAGAAAATGATACACTCCGAGTAAAACTCAGTCAAAAACTCAGACCCCACGTCGGATCTGAGGTGGGTAGTACTGATGACGTGGCTAGTTCGGTTTAGGCGGGATCGACTGTAGCTCAAATTTTGAAATTTGAATCGATGTTACAAGTCGACTGAGTTCGCATTAAATTGTTGAAAAGATGTTTATGACAACGGCATGACATGATCCTGACACCGTTTTGCAGCACGGATCCCAATAATATGTAAGTACATGCGCTTTTTGAGAGAGCGTGTACTTTGATATCCTAGTATGTACCTTGACCAATAATTTTGTGTGTGTTGGGTGGATATCGAGGAGAGTTATCTAAGGTGTGAGAAAACCCTCTCGTTGGGTTTTACACAATCCTTTTGTATCCCACAAAAGAAAAACTCTCTCTCTCTCTCTCTCCCCCTCTCCGCCTCACCATCTTTGATCGCCCTCTCCGCCTTAAAGTATCTGATCACCCTCTCCGCCTCACCTCATCAGATCTCTGCCTCACTGGCTCTGATCTCCCTTTCCTCACCGGCTCTGATCTCCCACTCCGTCTCACCCACTCTCATCTCCCTTTCCTCCTCACCGGCTCTGCTCTCCCTCTCGACCTTACTCTCTCTCATCTCCCTTTCCTCCTCAACTGCTCTGATCTCCCTCTCTGCCTCACCGACTCCCATCTCCATTTCCTCCTCACTGGCTCTGCTTTCCCTCTCCACCTCACCCTCTCTCATCTCCCTCCCTGCCTTATCATTTCTTCTCCCTTCCATTCACTCTCTCCCACTGCACATTTTCTCTTATCTCTTCCATAGAACAAAAAAAATTTGTATCCAGTCAACTTTCATCTATTGTTGCTCTGGAGGAGACTACATAGCGATGGAGGATGGGGGGATTTTTTTTCCTAAACAATTTTGAATGTTATTTCAATACTTTTAATGTTATATATGTTTTTTTCTTTTTATCTTAAATCAATTTATGCTCTTCTATAACATGCCCTTTCTTGAAAAAAGTTTTTTCCATCTTTTCGTGAGTTTTTGGTGGATAAGTTATGCATCTATATGAAAGTTAGTATATACATGTCTAAGTAGTAAGCTATCAGTGCTAAATTCCTGTTTGACTAATTTTTCAAAGATTTAGATTAATTTGACAACAGCTTAATTTTGTATCTTAATTCCATTTCTGCTCTTGAATTTTTTTTTAATCTCACAGTGGATTTTTGTTTGATATATATCATCTAATAAGGTATATGCTTTGATAAAAAGTGCATATCGCTCTATTTCGAGTTAAATGAACCCATTTTTAGTAAATGTAATAAAGTATTTAATCCAGTTATATACAACGTCTAAGGTGGTATATGCTTCACATAATTTCTAACGTGTATAGATTGTGTTTTAGACTGGAGAAAAAAACTGAGTGTGACAGCACCTTTTAGAGTGATTTGACAATAGCTTATGATTTCTTTGCCTTATTTTTTTTAATTTAATGTACACACAATTTTTTAGATTGATTTGACAACTACATTTCGAGTTCCCATGCCTGCATGTACGTCGGTTTAAATGCAGCAAAAAAATGATGGCTTCGAGGGTAGTTTGGTCCTTTGCTTAAATGTCTTTTTAGGTGCCATCTGTAACGGCGCATGTGCCCCTCGTTATGTTAAAACAGAGGGGCAAATTTGTAATTCCGCATAGAATATGAATAGATTGATTATCTCCCTCTCCTTTCCTGCAATTGAAGTCGAATACACACCATGCTTTTTTTTTCGTGGGCAAGAAACCTCTGAACGCTCATCATTTTCAAACTTTCTCTTTCACCCAAATATTTCTTCATAAATCACCATGGATTCCGGCAGCAATGTGAAGGTATATACCTGAACATCTCAATTACGTCGATGTTCTTGTTTATCATCTAATAGCCACGGATTTTGTGGTTGCAGGCAACATTGAAGAAAGTGAAGTACACGTCGAAGCCCATTAACACGAGGTGCACAACCACCCGTATAGTGGACTTCATGAAGGCTAACAACCTAAGTGAAAGGCCCCTCCATGTCCAGATTATCAAGGAGACCCCATTTGGGGTTTTCCTCGATATCCCTCCATTCAGAACTAAAAAGTGTCTGTTGGAGAGCATTTTGTCCTTCTGGAACCCGGACAGGGAGAGGTTCGTTGTGAAAGGGAGGGAACTGCGGTTTACCGTGTCCGATGTGGCGGTAATTTTTGGTCTAACAACGTGTGGGATGCCTGTGGTGGAACATAACAAATCTCCTTTGTCAGCCTTCTATACAGAACATTTCACTTCACATAATGTGAAGTATCCCATAGTAATCGAAATAGAGAAAGCGATGAGGGAGCTGGTTGCGAAGGATGATGAAAATTCTGCCAAAGACTTCGAGAAGTTATTTTTAATGCACATTTTTGCAATTGTTTTATTTTGTAGGTCCAATTACGCATGTCCACTCGAGTTGGTGGATATAGTGGAAGACCTGGACAACCTGGGTCAATATGCATGGGCTAAGGCCGTGCACATTGACATCATGAAAGCTCTGAGGCGTTCGTCACGGAACCTGGAGAGGGCAGGTGGGTCAGATGCCCTAGATGGAAAAGGATACTTCAGTGGTTGTGCCATAGCTCTCAATGTAAGTCTGCTAGTTTCACATGTATTGTGCCTTGCATTTGCTTTATATATACTTTTTTTTAATATAGTATATACGTGCTGAATTGGTTGAGTATATACTTCTCTTAATCTGTTTTGTAGATCCTTGTCAAGGTATGTACCATAGTCAAGTCGGTATATAGATAGTATATACTTCTTTGAACATTATATGCTCTGTTGAGTTGGTTTTGCTTATACCTCTCTCAATCAGTTTCATAGATACTTATGAACATGTATATCTAATCAAGTCGGTATATATAGTGTCTAACAATCATATAAATAAATGCTCTGTTCATATAGTTTATATAGTGTATTAATTGTGTGTTTTAAGGTTTGGTTGTACGAGCATATTGAGATAGACAAACCTGTGGATGGCCCCGCATCCATAAATGGAGAAATATGCCATGTGGAAGGAAAACGACATACACCTGACTATTTCACTAGTTGAAATGGGAAGAGATTCACTATAAGATTGATTTTATTGAAGAAGAGAGGGTTCTGTTGCCCGAAGTAGAGGAGGATGACGACAATGCCGCTCTAGAAACACAGAATGTGTTGATGCCCATGCCTTCAGGTTTCTATTCAGTAGAGGATCTAAAAAAAGGGGCTAGAAAGGGTTCTACACATGCCCATGCCAATCAACGCTGTTTCACCATCCATTTCTTCACCAAATATGAAGAGGAAGATGGAGCAAAGGAAACAGAAGTTGGTGAGCAAGGACATGGAGAAAAAGGTCAAGCCGGTACCAAGTAAGAGAACTCTAGAAAAGGTGGAAAAGAAGAAGGTTGGTATGGCTGAAGAAAAATATGCTTCTTCCTCAAGCAAGAGAACGACGTCTCCCACTGCAGGTATATACCAATTTAATACTATCATGTGCTTCAATAAATATGGTGTAGACAATTGACATGATTTGCTAACAGCACCGGCGACCCCAGGAAAAACTAGAGCACAAAAATTGGCAGCAGAATTTGCAAACAAAGCAGTTATGGAAAAAAAAGGCTACAAAACAAGAGCGATGGAAAAAGAAGGTATATACGTTTATCAATATAGCATACACGCTTATCAATATGGCATACACGCTATTTTAATTTCATATGCATTTATGATTGACGTTTGTTATTCAACAGGAAAGAGAATTGGATCAATAGAGTGTATGGTGAAAATTAAAAGGAGAAACATTCCAGTCCAAATAGGAAAATCCAAAGAGAACCAAGGGAATGTGGCTAACAAAGCGCCAAGAGGTGCGGGGGCAACCAAAATGAAAAAAGGGGTTGCAGTGACTAAAATAGCAGGGGGCAATGTGAAGAGAGGAGCTCCTGAAGAGGATAAGCCCGATGACCCCGCATCAATGGAGGCATTTGAAGTGGAAGCATTGGCCCAAGTGACAAAAGAGGTTGACTCTATCCATGATGATATTCTGAACATCCCCACGCAGGAGGGGAAAGTGGAAGAAGAGGTACCAGACAAAGATAAAATGGTCGATGAGAAGGTGGATGAACAATCGATGGATGATGAGGTCGTAATGAAAGATAAAATGGATGACGAGAAGATGGATGATGAGGTTGTACTGAAAGAAAAGACGGATGATGAAGATGTCGTGATTATAGATAACAAATGTTTTTCTAGTCCAAAGAGAAAGAGAACAATAAGTATGAGGAAGGGACCTCTCACACGTTCAGCAGGTATAAGTTTCTAAATCTCACATCTTACTTCAATAATTGTGAAATAGATTTTCAGGTATATACTCTGTTTTAAGAGGTATATATTTAATTTATTCACGCATATATGGATTTTTTTGTTGATATATTAATTTATTTATGAAAGCTATTGGGTTATCAAAACCAATGACCGACGTTGGGGAGACTATGGGCTCGACAACAAGGGGAAGGCTATTGTCTCAACATCAACAAGCAAAAAAACCCCGAGAAAAAAAGCTTCCGACTAAACCCAAAGTGCCAGAAACATACAAACATGAAGCGAAGGAGAAACATTCACAGTTGTCAGAGGATGAACAGGTTGCTTTGACCTGCCATCTATCAAAGATAGAGTCAGAGGAATTGCAACCAGTATATACAGAGGTCACTGATGTCCTTAGATAGGTTAGTATATGTACATGCATCAAAAACATAGAAAACATATATGAAAATGCATTCCACATACATAACATATACATTCCTACTTATATAGAACTACCCTGGGAAACAAAGATGCACCCCGAAAGAGAGAGCTCTGATTGATAAGTTTTTGGAGAATCATCTCATGGATGATTCTCCAACGTGGGAGGTACCAGACGATGGAAGCGTTGTCCACACTATGGTCACTAGGAAGCATCTATTCGAAGTGATTTCGAATCAATGGCTCGGAGAAGAGGTGTCAATGAATTGATTTGTGTATATATATATATATATATATATATCTGCTCACATTATATACTCGTGTTTTAGTGGTATATGACTTATTATATGGTGTGTTTTTCTTTCTGTCTTAGGTGATTGATGCATTTTCCAGACATATGACAATAACTACTGGAAATGGGAGAGTTTTATACATCTCAGCAGCTTTCAATGTAAGAATATATTTCTCCATTTCGAATGAAATAATCCATTTTTAGTTAGTGTATAACAATATTTAACGGTATATACAAGTCTAATAAGGTATATGTTAACTGGATTTCTAAAAGGTATATATTGTATTTTGAACTGAAAAAAAAACTTGTGATTACAGCAATACATTGAAGGAGGGCTAGAGAGATGTGAACGCTTTTTTTGAGCTTATAAGTGGAAGGTGGAGGAGGATGTTCTCATCCAAGTGAAGGTTGTCCTTGTTCCTATGTTCACGTCACATCATTATTTTCTCCTTGTCATTGATTTGATGAACAGTCAGTTCCTCCTGTATGACTCTCTCCGCAAGAAAGAGCATACTACCTGGGTGGGGAAGGCTGTCAAGATATTGCAAAAGACAGTGCTACAAGAAACGGCGGGGTGGCCCCTCATTTCTGATATCCCTGCTCCGCAGCAGTCCGGAGGCCAAGACTGCGGTGTCTACGTATGTCATTGGATTGCTTGTCGTATGCTTGATGTTCGTTCCTATTTGAACACCAAGGATGATATGGCCTACATGCCTGCCATGATCACCGCTGCATTTATGGGTGATCAATTTTGTAACATGTAAACAAGTTATGGTTCTATTTTGGCTGTTAAGGAAACTGGACATGATGTGGTTGGGTATTTTGTTTTAAAATATGGTTGTATGGTTCGAAAATATGCTTTAAAATATGCATTTTGGTGTGATTATTATTACTTATTAATTATTTGGTGTGATTATTGTGTACTATGACTTTGGATTTGTTATGTGCTTCAAAAGACAGGTATATGCATAGTATAGTTATGCATGTGCGGACGAAGTGAGTATGGACTGGATAAGTAAAGTGATTAGATCTTATACTCACCAAATTAGGAACAAAAGGTTAACTTCTTATAGATAACCAAGATGTTGGATGTTACATTTTAGAGATCATCCATTAGAAACAAAATGTTAACTCCTTATAAATAACCAAGATGTTGGATGTTGCATTTCAGATGTCATCCATTAAAAATAAAATGTTAACTTCTTATAAATAACCAAGATATTGGATGTGACATTTCAGATGCCATCCATTAGAAACAAAAGGACTTCTTATAAAAATATCAAGAAGTTCAAAGTTACAATTGAGATGCCATCCATGTCTCAAATTCCTCATCTAGCTAGTCTAGCTGGTGTGATTGTGATCTAATTTGAGAATTTAGTGGTTGTGATGGTGGTGTGGAGGATGGGGTAGAGCTTTCTTGCCGTTGTTTCGTCTTTCGTGTTTTTTGAAAGTAAAAAAAAGTGGATATGTTATTGCATTAAAACCAAGAAATTGTATATGCGCATACAAAATAAGTATATGCTTGTTATATGTGCACATGCCGTATATAATGCAGTTGCTATTAAATGGTACTCACGTTTTTAATTTTGTTGACAACAATTTCACATCATGAGACCTTTCTTTTGCTCTTTAGACGACCCTTCGCTTGTGCTACTACAGGATCGAGCACCTTCTCATTGTTGATAATATTGCTTGCACGGTTAGTCGATTGAGCTATTGAGTTAGGCTGGTTTGGGTGTCCTGCATCAACGAGTGTTGAGATGTGGTTCACTATTTTCGCTTTCAGTTCCTCAAATAGAGTCGCAACAAACATGGAGGCTGTTATGCCTGTGTCATTTGGAGCCTTATTTTTTGATCGGAGTCGCTAAAATTTTAGCTTTTAGCCACCTGCAGGAGTTGGAGCACTCTGATTGAAAATTAAGTTACAAAATTTTCTCCTAGAAGTTATGTATTTCCGATTTGGTATTTGGATTTAATTTTGTTAAAATCCAAGATGAAGAGGTTTAAATATGATTTTATCATGAGATGCTCAGTTTTGAGTTAGCTTTCATACAAAAGTGGAATTAGATCAACTGGATTCATGTAGTAAAAGTTATGGGTATTTTTCCAAGTATACCTCGGGGATGAAAAATTCTGGCAGCAGCCCTGTTCAATGTTTATCCCTCATTTCGGAATAGCTGGAGGGATTATTTGATCTTGGCATAAACATGAAAGTTGTAGATAATCTTCTTGGCTTTCCAGTGGACTTTGAATTGTGCAATTCGGAGCTATATTGAGGAAGTTATGGCTGTTCTAGTGAAGCATGTACAGAATTTCTAGTCAGGGACGAATTGGTCATTTGTATCCCTCTTTTGGCTATTTATTGGCCCAAAAAAAATATCTCTCCCTCTCTCTCCCACACCCCACGTCTACCTCTCTTTGCCTCTCTTTCTCTCTTTCACACATTCCCCCCCCCCCCCATGTGTTTGATGAAATGCATAAGAGAAAAGATGGAGCAAGAAGAAGAGGTGCAAGTGCAAAACTAGGTGAGTATGTGTGCTTGTATTGTTGTGTGTTTCTCCTTCCTCTCCTCCTCCCATGGTGGATCCCCTTATTTTCTTTCCCCTCCCCTTGGTTCAGCCATGAAGAAGAGAAGCATAGATGGAGGTGGTGGTAGAGGTGGTGGCGGTCAAGGTGGTCAAGGGTGCGCTTGGGAGCCCCTACATCTCCCCCTTCCCTCCCCCTCTCTTTTGGTGAGTTTTCCCTCTTCTTTATTGGTTTTTATGCATGTTAGGGTGTTTGGGAGGGCATGCATATGAGGTGTTTTGAGTTGGGTGCATGTAGGGGCAAGGGGGGAGGGTTGGGGAGTGCTGGGCGCGCGCGGGTCTGTCCGCGCGCGCAGACGCGCGCGCAGAGGGGCACTGGCAGACACAGGCGGGCGCGCAGGCGAGCGCATGCGCGTGCGCACGGGACGGCGGGTGCGCGCGGGTGCGCTCAGGCGCTGGCAGCGAGCGCAGTGTGCGCAAGGCGTGCGGGCGCGCGAGAGCGTGCGCGCGCGCGGGGCAGTGAGTTTGGGCATGCGCCTGGGCATGCGGCAGGGTGCCAGTGCGCGCGCGCGCGTGCGTGCGTGTGCTGGGGCATGCGGGGCTGCCCAGGGTCTCGGGTAGGTGCTGGGGCACTCGGGCATGCGTGCGTACGCGCGTGCTTGCATGCGTGCGAGCCCGTATGCGTGCATGTCTAAGTCTTTGGCATTTCTAGTAAATTCTAAGTGTTAAATTGTGATGTTACTCACCAAATTTGATGCCCTTACCTTGCAGATCTCGTCGGATGGGATGCGCGAGGTCCCGGGTTGTATGGTGAGTGGTTCGATCCAATCCCCCCCCCCCCTCTCTCGGGATGCGCTCGACGCGCGGCTACCCCCCCCCCCCTCTCTCGGGATGCGCTCGACGCGCGTAGCCGCGCGTCACGCATCGATGGGGCCCCCTAGCTATACTACTTGTGTAGATAAGTAGTATGGCCATGCTTAAGCTATAATATGTAGATATCTTGCATGCTAGGCTTATATACATGTATTGTATCTATGTATGAATGATTGTGGTTCATGCGCCCCTCTAGTATGGGCAGGTATTTTTGAAATCTGTATGGATGTATAGAATATGGCATGCCTTAGGTAGTATTGTAATACTACTCCCACCATATTAATTGGAATATCGAACATGATTAAGTCTGGGTTAATAACGGGCACCTACCTAATATTCCCTTGCGATAAGACTCGAGGGCGTGGTGTAGCTGTTGCACCTATGCTAATGGGGCAAAACTATGACCAGCTTTATGAGATGATGATCTCTCCCGCCCTCTCCCTCTGAACGAACTGAGCAAGTAGATGCGATTTCTTACTCGACTCAGGTTCAGTTGGAATATTGGCATGCACCTGTTAGTGCGCGAGATCGCGCTTGACCCTTTCTTTTAAGTTGGCGATATCCAACGCATGTTAGAGTATATTTTGTATGTTTATGTGATTAATGACCATGTATGCATGTTGTATGATTTATTATGATGTAAATCCATGTTAGGGAGTGTCCCCATAATTATTAGATGATTGTGCATATGGTTCATGCACATAACTAGATATAAAATTCTCCTGGATATATTTATATGTGTATGTTAAAAAAACTGATAGGCCTATCTGGAATAGGCGTGGGTATGACCCGCTGTCGGGTTGTACCTTATTAGTTAGAGCGCTAGCGATGCACTCGTTTGAAATTCAGGAGAATTCATTATCTTATCGGATTGTTAAGCCGGTAGTTGGGGCGTGACACTCCCCTGTGTCCGAGCGACGCAACTGTGTGGGAGTACAGTAGTATTCGATATCTCGATAAGTGATTATCGAGAGTAGTTGTTTTTCCATTGTTATATTTGTCTCACTTTTAACCTGCTGGTAACCGTTGGGGCGTTCTGGCAGTTTTTCATTTTTTTTCGGTTTTCGATCGGTACCGCTAATTTTTGGACTGTTAGCTATCGTCCTGAGTTAGAGGACTCCGATTGGAAATCTAACTGTATATTTGGTGTCCTGGTGCCATTTTAGGCCTCTCACGAAAATTTCATCGAATTCCGGTAACGTTCCTAAAATTTCGCAGTTCCGGGGCGTATCTGGGTTTTTAAGTCGCACTATATAAAGGTGGGATCTAATTTTCGAGTAGCACTATTCATCATCCCTACCACTTGATTTTCTCTCTCCCCTCTCTCCTTTTCTCACTTTTGAGCCCCCTAGAGCCCTCAAACCCAAAAACCTAAAACCTAGGAAGTGTAGATCGGGTCACCCCGGTGGTTTCAAATCCCGATTCCGGCGAGTTTTGCCCCTCCGTCCGCCCTCTCTTCTCCTCTGTTTTGGGCTGTCTTGGAGGTGGGAGTAGATCCGGGTAGTGGAAGCCTTTGGGGAAAGGTTTCGGCGCGTGGAGAGCGTCCGGACTTCGCTTCCTCCCCTTGGTAATCCCTATTTCCCCTCTTTTGTTGTTTAGATGAATGTTAGGAGGTGGGTTTTGGGGTTGGGAGGAGGTCAGCGGCGGTGGGTGGCCGTCGGGGGGCTGTGGAGGTGGTCGGAGGTCGGTGGGTGGTGGTAGAGGTGCTCGGGATGGGTGGGAGGTGGTCTCGGGCAGTGGGGGTTCTGTTCCGGGCAGCAGGCAGCAGTGCAGGCAGCGCGCGGTCTGGACGCGCGCGTGCGTGCGTGCGCGCGGGCATGCGCGTGGGCGTGCGCTCGGGGGAGCTGATGGCCAGCAGAGCGCGCGTGCAGGGCGTGCTGTGCGTGCTGGTCGTGCAAGGAGCTAGGCGAGCTGTGCGCGAGGAACTGGGTAGGACTAGCCGGGTAGGCTGGGAGCAGGCGCACCAGTTTGCTGGGCGCACGAGCGCGTGCGCTAGGGTGCGCGCGCGGGCGTGCGCTCGGGGGGTGCAGAGGGAAGTGTGCGGTGCAGGCTAGCTGGGCTGTGCGCGCTGGCAGGGCGCGCAGGCGAGCAGGGCAGGGGCGCTCGGGCATCAGGCGGGCAGTGCCCCGGGCGTGCAGGCGAACGGTACTCGGGCCACTCGGCGACGCGTGCAGGCAGGCAACGCGGGCAGCTACGTGGGCATGCTGGCAGGCGCGCTGGGCGCGTGTTGCGCGTGCGTGCGCGTGGGCGCTGGGTGAGGGTCCCGGGTGCTGGGCGCTGAGCGTCGGGTGCTGGGCCGCGGATACCGGGCGCTGGGCTGAGGCGCGAGCATGCGCGCGGTGCAGTGGGTGCGAGCGGGTGGTGCGCGCGTGGTGCGCGCGGGTAGAGGCTGGTAGGTGCGCGCGGAGTGCGCGCGGAGAGGGGGCTGGAGGTGCGCGCGGGGCGAGGCGCTGCGCGCGGGGCGTGCGGGGTGCTCGCGGGCCAGCGCGAGGCGTGCGGGGTGTGCGCGGGCGGCTGCGCTGGGGCGCAGAGGGCGCGCGGTGCACCCGGGAGGTCCGGCGGTGCGCGGCGGTGCACCCGGGCGGTCGGGCGGCCGTGCGGGTGGTTGCCGGCCGTGCGGGTGGTTGCCGGAGTGCTCGGGCTAGCGTGCGTGCGGGTCGTATGCACGTTTGCCCGAGTGTTGGGTGTTTAGTTGTGGGTTAGTATGTTTTTGGTATTTTGGAGTATTTTTGTACTGTTCTCACCATATTGAATGTCTGTCTTGCAGATCTGGACGGACGGTCGCGCGACGACCCAGATACCGGTGAGTGGGACAATCCAACCCGGTAGAGGGGCGTTATACGCACTTGGGCGTATACCGACCTCTCCTGGGGCGTCATGGATGTATATTAACCTGTTAATATGTAATCCATGCTTGTATGATTTAAATGTAGAATGCATGCTACCCTAGTCTTTGTATGTTAGGGACTTGCACCCTTAGGATAGGTGTAAGAGCCATGCACCATGCCCCCTGTTTTCATGCTAGGAAACCTTGGCCTATGCATGCGTCCTACTAGTTTATTTATTAAATTAAATGCTAGTGTATGTTAAATCGCATGCCTTAGATAATATTATAGGGAGGAGCCTTGCGAGGTCAACATTGAGACCCGTGTTAGGGTACTCCGTGTTCCTTGTTTGGTTGTCGGGATGTCCTGTATCGGGACCTCATGCTGCCCTCCCAAGGTTTCTAGTCCCAATAATATTATAAGTAATGTTACATAACTGTTATGATTATTAACATATTTAGTGAATATTATAGGGGAGGGGCCTTGCGAGGACAGCGGTGAGACCCGGGTTAGGGTACTCCGTGTTCCTTGTTTGGTTGTCGGGGTATCCTATATCGGGAACTCACGCCACCCTCCCGAGTTTCTTTCCCCCAATGATATTCCACCCTTGCTAATTATTGTGCATGTTCCCCGCATCTTGGTTATGCGCCCTGGAGGAACTCTGAAGAGTTCATGACATTAGAGTTGTAGAGATGTGTTGTCGGCGGATCCGAGTGGATCATATGCGTATGGATAGGCTGTTCTGTCCCCTTTGTTGGATCCGGTAGAGACTGCCCCAGTGTTAGAAAGGCCGTCCCTTCCGAGGGCTCCCATCAGTAGGCGCCTCCTGATTTGGTTTCGGACTGGGCCGAAGTTGTGGGTGAAGACCAAGCGGCCTACGGAGTGGAGGAGAGACTATCGGTGGACTAAGGGTGACCAACAGCCTAGTCAGTCCCAAAATCCTATGTCACCTTTGGAAAGGTGAGGGTGAGGGTGTAGTGGGTTGGCGATGAGCGACCCGCTGGTTTTGTTTATGGATGATTGTAAGTCCCAATATCCTGAGTCCCCTGTTGAGGGGTAAGGGTGAGGGTATGATCTGGGTTATGGATATAGTGGTTTAAGATGGATTATTGATTATGTTGTTCCTGCCCTTTGGAGGCGGGATGAATAGTTGGATTAATATGTTGTGGTCAATATTGTCTGTGATGCATGGGTTGTGCCGTTCACTGAGCGTGTGGCTCACCCCTCGCATATGTTTTTCCCCAGTGGTCACTGAGCCTGAGCTAGAGCCGGAGCAGCAGTTGGAGCTTTCCGAGGGATTCCTTCAGTAGCGGAGCAGCGCCACGTTCCGCGAGTGCCAGAGGTTATCAGCATCCCTTCTTGACTGTATGTATTTGATTTCCGTGCTTGGCACGTGTTTGTATATGTTCAGTTGTATTTGTGTATATTGGCTCTCACAGGACAGATGATTGAGTATCGAGTCTGTAGAATGTTTATTCACAGATTCAGTCTTTTGCTTCCGCATTTGGTGTATATATCATGTCAGCCCTTTTGTTGCATGTGTGTCATTCTAGTTGTTTGCGTATGATATATTATTGACCTCCTGTGTAGATTCTGATATTATATATACACTTGCCGCGTCTCGGGGACGGCCGCTATGGGGCGTGACATCCATTGGGTTCGCTTTGTGAACATGGAATGTTTACTCCCAGTGTCGTCCGAGTTGAAGAGGGCCGGGTTGTAGCTGTCCTGACAGAGGGCTCCCATCCGTAGGTATCACCGATACGTTCTGGAGCGTACTGATCGTGGGAGTGTACCAGGTAGAGGCTACCCGGGAGAGGGCTAACGAATGATATTGCGAGCGTGGAATCGTTCTCCCCTTCGTTGGATCCGATGTAGGAACTTCCCGGCATTGAAAAAGCTGTCCTGACAGAGAGCTCCCATCCGTAGGCACCACCGAGGCGTTCGGAAGCGTACTGATCGTGGGAGTATACCAGGTAGTGACTACCTAGGGAAAGGGCTACCGGTGGACCAAGGGTGTAGAGCAGTCTAAGTCTCTTCCAAAAGTCCTATGTCACCCCTAAAGGGTGAGGGTGAGGATGAGATGAAGACACATCGCCGCGTGACCCAATCGTTGTTCGTCCGTTCCCATAGTTGTTGGGTCCGGTCTCGTATCGATGTTCAAAGACATCGTTGGGTAGTTACCTCGATGTAGATGATCCAGTAGTGTTGCGTAGACCAGTAATCCCGGGTCTCCTCGACCAACGGTATGGTCTCTCCCCAAAAGTCCCAAGAGTCTTCCTCCGGGAGTGAGGGTGAGGGTGAGGTTGGTGATCCAGTAGTGTTGTGTGGACCAATAATCCCGGGTCTCCTCGACCAACGGTATGGTCTCTCCCCAAAAGTCCCAAGAGTCTCCCTCCGGGAGTGAGGGTGAGGTTGGTTGCGCCGCCGCGTGACCCTATTATCCATGGGTTTCCACCCATGTTTACCTTGAAAGGAAATTGTTTATGTATTGAACTGTTGTATGGTGATTGGTTTCCAGCCACTCACTGAGCTTTTTGCTCACCCCTCGCATATTGTTTTTTTCAGGGGTAGTGTTGGGCGTGGAGCTGGAGCTTTCCTGTGGCGTGGTCTTATGGGCGTGGAGCGTTCTTCCGGCAGGTGGCGAGTGCGAGGCTGTCAGCAGTCCTAGAGTCATTGTATGTATTGTAAATCGTGCATGTGGCACAGGTTGTATTTTCTTTGGTCTAGACTTGGCTCTCACAGGACAGTGATTGTGTATTCGAGTCTGTAATAATGTTTTGGTTTACAGACATTGTTTATGTATTATGCTTCCGCTTTTCAGTCAGTTATCATTATCCTTGCTTTGCCACCTTGTGTGTTGTTGTTGGAGTCTTTATTGACCTCAGGTATTGATAGCTGATATTTTATTATTGCCACGTCTCGGGGACGGCCGCCCTGGGGCGTGACAAAAGTTGGTATCAGAGCCTGGTCCTGTCAGAGCCTAAGTCTAGTCGTATAGATGATGAGTCGTAGGATTGTTATCCGAGTACTCTTGTTTTAGAAGTTATCTTAGGTTGCTGACATGCCTCCTCGCATCCGTTGACGTGGACGTGACCCCCTGGACCCACCCTTAAGTTGTCGACTAGGTCGACTGAATAGGGTCAGTTGTTGGATCCCTTGTGGTGGGATTAAGGCTTGGGTAGGAGATTCCAGCCCAGTAGTATGATAGTGATGAATTGGTCGCAATTTCTAAGGTATGAATTGCGTCTCAAAAATGGAGCTTCTTTCCCGTGTATCGGTATTGCTGGTAACCATTGAGTTCGCGTGCAGCGCCAGTTTCAAGTTTTGAGGGTGTGGCGTATTGCTCATTAAGGGGTGATGTCTTCTTCTAGCCTTCCTACTCAGGATTAAGGGGCCTTGCAGGGTCAGCGTTGAGACCCGGGCTAGGGTACTCCGTGTTCCTTGTTTGGTTGTCGGGATATCCTATATCGGGACCTCATGGTGCCCTCCCAAGGTTCTTTTCCCAGTCAAGGAATACCTATGAAGCATCTAATTGATGATGGATTTTTCCTCTCACTTGGAAGGTGCTGTAGCGAGTGGTGATGCATACGATCGGGATTGGGTGCATCCTATTGCAGCTTGGTGGGCGATTGCTTGTGGACTGGGTTCCATAGTGGCATCTGGAGTCGCTTCGATATATCATTGTGAGTTGTAGCTGCCCAGTTGAGGCCAGAGCCCTGTGAGGTGCTCCCAGATACTATGCTTGTTGGTGCGCCCATATGGCAGAGATAGTGGGCTTAGGAGGCTTCCAGGTAGAGGCCACACCGGAAGAGTGCTACTGGATGTTGTCGAGAGCATGGACTCCCTGTGATGAATCTGCCCATGGAGTGCAAGATGCTGGAGTTCCAATGGTTATAGTTGAGCGACCTATCTCTGGCGGCATGTGAAGCACAGTTGTGGATACTATCACGTTTTGCTCCTCACATTGGTCACAAATGAGGAGACGCGATGCTAACGTTCATGATGGGACTCAACCGCCTCATCAGATAGATGACGTCGCATAGGCATTGCCGAGGTTCGACGACCCCCCTTATTGCGTGTCTTGTGGACTAAGTGCGGTTGAGCTGCTTACCAAGCGTGTAAGTGTCATCATGAGCGCCAACCATGCTCGATGAGCAGAATCTGGACTTAATTGTTTGAGGTGTTGTTTTGATCTTCCCGTGAGGATTGAAGATCAGGTACCCCCCTTGCTGTGAATTGATGATCTATTTGACCAGCTCTGGGAGCGAGTGTCTTCTGTTAGATCAATCTTCGCACAAGGGTACCACAAGTTGGAGATCCGGGAGTTGGACATCCTATAGATGGCCTTTCGTGACCGTTTCGGGCACTACGAGTTTTAAGTACTGTCGTCGGGGTTGACGAATGCGTCGGATGCCTTCGTGGATCTCAAAAGTTTTATTGGGCTTCCGTGGACTACTTTGAGGTAGTCTTCATTGAGATTCCTCAGTGGACATGGGAGTGGGTTATCAGGGATTGTTGCAGACTCGCTAATGTCACGTTCGAGTCATGATGCCGTCTAGGTGATCATTGACCGACTGACTAAGTCCGCGCTTCCCTCCCTAATCCGACTGATTGAGTCTCTGGACGCCTTGACGTGGGTTTTCACCTTCGCGATTGTTCGTCTTCATGGCACTCCAGTCGGCGCTATTTTCGATTGAGACGCGAGGGTTACTTTGAGGTTGTGGCGCAGCCTTGGCAGGCTTTGGCGCGAGCCTCCATTTAAGTATAGCGTTTCATCGCCGATGGACAGCCAGACAAAGAGGACGATTCAGACCTTGGAGGACATGCTAAGTGCCTGCGTGCTCAATGATGAGGGCAGTTGGGTGAGGCACCACCCATTTGTTGGGGTATGCCTGCAAAACGACTGCCATTCGAGCATCCAGATGGATCTGTGAAAGGCACTCTACAGGCGCAATTTTATACCTCCCTTGTGTTGGGACGGTTGAGGAGCGCCAGTTGGAGGGGCCATAAGTTAGTTGTTTGACCTTGCGGTGGCCAGGTTGGTTCGTGTGTGCATCTGCACCTCCCAGAACCGATAGAAGGGCTACGCAGGTCATCGTCGCTAGGAGCTTACCTTCGGGTTTGGCGACCATGTTTTCCTGAAGGTGTCCCAGTTTAAGGGCATTCTATGTTTCGACGTTCGGGGCAAGCTGAGTTGGCCCTTCATCGGACCGTTTCTTGTCATTGAGTGGGTTGGGGAGGTGGCTTGTCATGTAGCCTTTCCCCCACAACTGGCTCATGCCCACGACGTCGTCCTTGTCTCATGGCCGAGGCGTTATGTCCACGATCCTGCTCATGTCATTCTGTTTGACCGTCTCATCCTTGAGTTTGATTTGTCGTTCGTGGAGCAGTGGATCGAGGTCAAGGACCAACATGAGAAGGGATCCACGCTAAGACCGTTCTTTTGATTAGAGTGTGTCAGTAGCGCTAGACTTGTGCATAGATCACTTGGGAACAAAAGGTCTATGCGAGATACTTGCTATATGCGGTCTTCCCTTTGGGTTTTCTTAAATTTCGAGGACTAAATTTCCTAAGGGGGGAAGAATGTTATGCCTGTGTCATTAGGAGCCTTATTTTTTCAATCGGAGTCGCTAAAATTTTGGCTTTTAGCCACCTGCAGGAGTTGGAGCGCTCTGATTGAAAATTAAGTTACAAAATTTTCTCCTAGAAGTTATGTATTTCCGATTTGGTATTTGGATTTAATTTTGTTAAAATCCAAGATGAAGAGGTTTAAATATGATTTTATCATGAGATGCTCAATTTTGAGTTAGCTTTCATACAAAAGTGGAATTAGATCAACTGGATTCATGTAGTAAAAGTTATGGGTATTTTTCCAAGTATACCTCGGGGATGAAAGTTGTAGATAATCTTCTTGGCTTTCCAGTGGACTTTGAATTGTGCAATTCGGAGCTATATTGAGGAAGTTATGGCTGTTCTAGTGAAGCATGTATAGAATTTCTAGTCAGGGACGAATTGGTCATTTGTATCCCTCTTTTGGCTATTTATTGACCCAAAAAAATATCTGTCCCTTTCTCTCCCACTCCCCACGTCTACCTCTCTTTGCCTCTCTTTCTCTCTTTCACACATCCCCCCCCCCCATGTGTTTGATGAAATGTATAAGAGAAAAGATGGAGCAAGAAGAAGAGGTGAAAGTGCAAAACTAGGTGAGTATGTGTGCTTGTATTGTGGTGTGTTTCTCCTCCGTCTCCTCCTCCCATGGTGGATCCTCTTATTTTCTTTCCCCTCCCCTTGGTTCAGCCATGAAGAAGAGAAGCATAGATGGAGGTGGTGGTAGAGGTGGTGGCGGTCGAGGTGGTCCAGGGTGCACTTGGGAGCCCCTCCATCTCCCCCTTCCCTCCCCCTCTCTTTTGGTGAGTTTTCCCTCTTCTTTATTGGTTTTTATGCATGTTAGGGTGTTTGGGAGGGCATGCATATGAGGTGTTTTGAGTTGGGTACATGTGGGGGCAAGGGGGGAGGGTTGGGGAGTGCTAGGTGCGCGCGCAGGTCTCTCCGCGCGCTTGCGCACGCAGACGCGCGAGCAGAGGGCGCTAGCAAGCGCATGCGGGCGCGCGGGTGTGCGCGGGTACGCTCGGACGGTGGCAGCGAGCGCAGTGTGCGCAGGGCGTGCGGGCGCGCGCGAGCGTGCGCGCACACGGGGCAGTGAGTCTGGGCATGCGGCAGGGTGCCAGTGCGCGCACGCGCGTGCGTGCCCGTGCGTGCGCGTGCTGGGGCATGCGCGGGGCTGCCCAGGGGCTCGGGTAGGTGCTGGGGCACTCGGGCATGCGTGTGTACGCGCGTGCTCGCATGCGTGCGAGCCCGTATGCGTGCATGTCTAAGTCTTTGGCATTTCTTGTAAATTCTAAGTGTTAAATTGTGATGTTACTCACCAAATTTGATGCCCTTACTGTTATATATGTGTCACTTTTAGCCTGCTGGTAACCGTTGGAGCATTCTGGCAGTTTTTCATTTTTTTCCGGTTTTCGATCGGTATCGCTAATTTTTGGACTGTTAGCTATCGTCCTGAGTTAGAGGACTCCGATTGGAAATCTAACTGTATATTTGGTGTCCTGGTGCCATTTTAGGCCTCTCACGAAAATTTCATCGAATTCCGGCAACGTTCCCAAAATTTCACAGTTCCGGGGCGTATCTGGGTTTTTAAGTCGCACACTATATAAAGGGAATCAAAAATATCTTAACTCACTATTCATCATCCCTACCAACCTTCCCTCTCTCCTTTTTCTCACTTTTGAGCCCCCTAGACCCCTCAAAATCAAAAACCCCGATCTACACCCCGGTGGTTTCAAATCCCTTTTCCGACAACTCTAGCCACTCCGTCCTCCCCTCTTTCTCCTCTGTTTTGGCCCGTTTCGAGGACCGTGGTAGATCGGGGCATAGGAGGGCCGTTGAGAAGGGTTTCGGGGCGCGGAGAGCACCCGGACTTCGCTTCCTCCCCTTGGTAAGGTCCTTTTCTTCACTTTTCTTGCATAGATGTATGCTAGGAGTTTGGATCTGTGTATGAGGGGTGGTCGGCGGCTGTGGGAGACTGTCGGGGGTGGTTGGGGGTGGTCGGAGGTGGTCGGCGGCCGTGGGATGGGTGGTTGGGGGTGCTCCGCAGGCAGGGTCTGTTCCGGGCAGCAGGCAGCAGCGACAGCAGCGCAGGCAGCGCGCGGGTTAGACGCGCGCGTGCGTGCGCGTGGGCGTGCGCTCGGGGGGTGCAGAGGGAAGTGTGCGGTGCAGGCTAGCTGGGCTGTGCGCGCTGGCAGGCCGGGCGAGCAGGGCAGGGGCGCTCGGGCATCAGGCGGGCAGTGCCCCGGGCGTGCAGGCGAACGGTACTCGGGCCACTCGGCGACGCGTGCAGGCAGGCAACGCGGGCAGCAGCGTGGGCATGCTGGCAGGCGCGCTGGGCGCGTGCTGCCAGGCGCGCTGGGCGCGCGTTGCGCGTGCATGCGTGTGGGCGCCGGGTGAGGGTCACGGGTGCTGGGCGCTGAGCGTCGGGTGCTGGGCCACGGATACCGGGCGCTGGGCGGAGGCGCAGGCGTGCGCGAGGTGCAGTGGGTGCGAGCGGGTGGCGCGCGGGGTGGTGCGCGCAGCTAGAGGGTGGTAGGTGCGCGCGGAGTGCGTGCGGATGGGGGGCTGGAGATGCGCGCGGGGTGCGCGCGGGGCGAGACGCTGCGCGCGGGGCGTGCGGGGTGCTCGCGGGCCAGCGATGGCGTGCGGGGTGTGCGCGGGCGGCGCTGCGCGCAGGGGGCGCGCGGTGCACACGGGAGGCTCGGCGTCGTGTCTCGGCGGCGGGCAGGGGCCCGGCGGTGCGCGGAGTGCGCGGGCCGAGGCGCGGCGGTGCGCCCGGGCGGTCGGGTGGCCGTGCGGGTGGTTGCCGGCCGTGCGGGTGGTTGCCGGGATGCTCGGGCTAGCGTGCGTGCGGGTCGTATGCACGTTTGCCCGAGTGTTGGGAGTTTAGTTGTGGGTTTATGTAAGTTCTTGTGTATTTTGTAGTATTTGTGGATTTTAACTCACCATATTGAATGTCTATCTTGCAGATCTAGACGGGCGGTCGCGCGACGACCCAGATACTGGTGAGTGGGACAATCCAACCCAGTAGAGAGGCGTTATACGCACTTGGGCGTATACCGACCTCTCCTGGGGCGTCATGGATTATATTAACCTGTTGTAATATGTATTCCATGCTTGCATGATTTAAATGTAGAATGCATGCTACCCTAGACTGTATGTTAGGGACTTGCACCCTTAGGATATGTGTATGAGCCATGCACCATGTCCCCTGTTTCATGTTAGGAAACCTCGGCCTATGTATGCGTCCTACTAGTTTATTTATTAAATTAAATGCTAGTGTATGTTAAATCGCATGCCTTAGGTAATATTATCGGGAGGAGCCTTGCGAGGTCAACATTGAGACCCGTGTTAGGGTACTCCGTGTTCCTTGTTTGGTTGTCGGGGTATCCTGTATCGGGAACTCACGCTGCCCTCCCAAGGTTTCTAGTCCCAATAATATTATAAGTAATGTTGTATGATTGGTATGATTATTAGCATGATTAGTGAATATTATAGGGGAGGGGCCTTGCGAGGACAGCGGTGAGACCCGTGTTAGGGTACTCCGTGTTCCTTGTTTGGTTGTCGGGGTATCCTGTATCGGGAACTCACGCCGCCCTCCCGAGTTTCTTTCCCCCAATGATATTCCAACATTGCTTTTGATTGTACTTATTCCCCGCATCTTGGATATGCGCCCTGGAGGAACTCTGAAGAGTTCATGACATTTGAGTGGTAGAGATGTATTGTCGGCGGATCCGAGTGGATCATATGCGTATGGATAGGCTGTTCTGTTCCCTGCGTTGGATCCGGTAGAGGCTACCCCCAGCGTTAGAAAGGCCGTCCTTCGGAGGACCCACATCAGTAGGCACCTCCTGATTTGGTTTCGGACTGTGCTGAAGTTGTGGGTGGAGACCAAGCGGCCTACGGAGTGGAGGAGAGACTATCGGTGGACCAAGGGTGACCAACAGCCTAGTCAGTCCCAAAATCCTATGTCACCCGTGGTAGGGTGAGGGTGAGGGTGTAGTGGGTTGGCGATGAGCGACCTACTGGATTTGTGAATGGATGATTATCAGTCCCAATAGCCTATGTCACCCATTGATGGGTGAGGGTGAGGGTGTGGTGGTTCGGCGAAGTACGAACCACTGGATTATGTTGTTATGTCTTGAGGATGGATAAATAATGGAATTGTGGTAAATATGTCTGTGATGCATGGGTTGTGCTGTTCACTGAGCGTGTGGCTCACCCCTCGCATATGTTTTTCCCCAGTGGTCACTGAGCCTGAGCTAGAGCCGGAGCAGCAGTTGGAGCTTTCCGAGGGATTCCTTCAGTAGCGGAGCAGCGCCACGTTCCGCGAGTGCCAGAGGCTATCAGCATCCCTTCTTGTCTGTATGTATTTGATTTCCGTGCTTGGCACGTGTTGTATATATTCAGTTGTTACTATGTATATTGGCTCTCACAGGACATATGATTGTGTATCGAGTCTGTAATATGTTTTGGATTACAGACTCAGTTTTAGCTTCCGCTATATTGTGTATATATTATGTCAGCCCTGTTTGATCTGTGTTGTCATTTTTATCTGTGGTTTTAGAGTATATGTGTTTGACCTCATGTGTAGGCTTCTGATATGATATATACACCTGCCGCGTCCCGGGGACGGCCGCCCTGGGGCGTGACAAAAGTTGGTATCAGAGCCTGGTCCTGTCAGAGCCAATAGTCTTCCTTTCATAGAGATGAGTCCTAGGATTTTGATATGAGTATTCTGATCCTAGTGTCTGGTTTTCTTAGGGTGCTGATATGCCTCCTCGCAGAGGACGGCGCGGACGAGGTCCCTCTCGGTCTTTGGAGGTTTCCGGACCTACCAGAGACGAGGATGCTACCGGAGAGCCCTTGACGCAGGAGCCTCCTGCTTGGGAGCGTGCTTTCGCTCGGTTGGCTGATTTGGTGGAGACACAGACGCGGATGTTGGCAGAGCAGGCTAGGGAGATTCAGGAGCTGAGGGTGACCCGCGAGGCAGTTCCGCCGGTCCCCTTGGTGGCAGATCCGCCTGTGGTACCCGATGTACCCCCAGTTCCTGTGGCAGTTCCGGCAGTAGGAGTTGAGGATCCCCTGCAGAGGGAGGAGGAGCTAGAGGCGGCAGCGCGAGTGCAGCAGAGCGGCCTCAACGCCTTTCTGAAGCTCCATCCTCCCGAGTTTCATGGGCAGTCGGCAGATCCTCTTGCGCCAGAGCGTTGGTTGAGGGAGGTGGATACCATTTTCGCGGCCATGCTTTGCACCGATCGCCAGCGAGTCGCCCTGGCCACCTTTATGCTGAAGGGTAACGCCGCCGACTGGTGGGCTACCCGAGTGGTGGACATCCCAGAGGGAGTGGAGCGGCTTTCTTGGGCGGGTTTCCAGGGGCATTTCTTGGAGGAGTATTTCCCATTCTCGGCGCGGCAGCTAGTGGAGCGGGAGTTCGAGCAGCTGACGCAGGGTTCCATGTCAGTTGCTGATTACTCTACGCGCTTTACGAGGCTGTCCAGATTCGCTCCAGCGTTGGTGATGGACGAAGGGACGAGGTGCCGTCGATTCGAGCTCGGTCTCAGCAGCGCTATCCGGGTGCACGTCACCGCCCACGCTTTCACGAGGTACTCCGACTTAGTGTCTCGGGCGAAGACCGTCGAGAGAGACCTCGGGATCCAGGTGCGGGCTCCGACCCCTTCTGCAGATCAGGGTCCTTCCGGGAGTCGGGACCAGGGGCAGCGCAGGAAGAAGAGGCCCCGCTTCGAGCAGTCAGCGGCTGCCTCTCCTCCAGCAGATGCGGTGCCAGTATGGGATCCAACACCCATTGCAGCAGTGCCCATCCAGTCCTGGCAGCCGGAGAAGCGGCGCTGCTTTCATTGTCAGCGCATCGGGCATATCAGATACAATTGCCCAGATGCTGGCCGACCCCGAGTGCCACCTCAGCAGCCGCCGTTCTTGCAGCAGCAGCTTCCGCGCCAGCAGCAGCAGCAGCAGCCTCAGCGCCAGCAGCAGCCAGTGCAGCCGGCGAGGCGTGCCCCTGCTCCTCAGCCGCGGTTGGTTCAAGGCAGAGTTGCAGCGCTTACGGCCGAGGAGGCGCAGCCTTCGGGTGTCATGGTTCGAGGTATTATCCTAAGTTCCCAGCTCTCTAGTATAAGGATGTGTGCGTGTAATTGGTGGTTATTATGCAAGTGTGTGTGGCATTTGGTGTGTGAAAATTAAGAGTGGTTGATTGGGTTAAGGAAGCCGGGTTTTAGCTGTCCTGGCAGTGAGTTCCCATCAGTAGGTACCGCCGATGCAGTCGGAGGGGTACTGAATTTGGGAGTATGCTAGGTAGAGGCTACCCGGGAATAGATTATGGAATGGTGTCGCGAGCGTGGAATCGCTCTCCCCTTCGTCGGATCCGCGTAGTACAGCCCCGGCGTTAGACAGGCTCCCGGTCAGAGGACCAGGCGAGCTACGGAGCGGGGAGAGGCTACCGGTGGACCAGGGGTAGAGAGCAGTCTAAGTCTCTCCCAAAGTCCCAAAATGTCTCCTTTCGGAGTGAGGGTGTGGATGAGGCGAAGGCGGGTCGCTCGTGACCCAAATTTCTGTTGGACCGTTCCCAATGATGTTGGGTCCGGTCTTGCAAAGGATGTTGAAGGACATCGTTGGGTGATCATCTAGATGTAGGTGATCTGGAGGGGTTAGATGTGTTATTTTAAAATGATGTCTTCTTCAAGTGTTCCTTTCTGGATTAAGGGGCCTTGTGAGGTCGGCGTTGGAACCCGGGCTAGGGTACTTCGTGTTCCTTGTTTGGTTGTCGGGGTATCCTATATCGGGATTTCATGGTGCCCTCCCGAGGTTTCTTTTCCCAGGCAAGGGATACCATGGAAGCATCAGATAGATGAGATCAAGTGCGAGTTTGGTTAGAGGTTAAGGCCTTTTGGGCTGAGTGATTTCTGGTGAAGGATATCTGTGGACCCGGGTAAGACGCTTGCTATGTCGAATTGGCGTAGGCCGTCGAACCCCGCAAGGATTCGGAACTTCCCGAGTTGGAGGGTTATTGTAGGAAGCTTGACGAGGGACTCTCGAAGATAGCTGTTCCTCTTAACCGCCTTACTCGGAAGGATGTCCGGTTCGAGTGGTCCCCTTCTTGCGAGGAGAGCTTCCTGGAGTTTATCGGAGGCTCACCTCAGCGCCAATTCTTACCTCTCCGTCTTGGAGTGGTGGGTTCGCAGTTGGGTAAAGGTGTGTCCGCGATCCTGCCCACGTCATCCCGTTCGAGCCGCTCGTCTCTGAGCCGGATAGTCATTCGTGGAGCAGTCGATTGAGATCATGGACCGCCGCGTGAGGAGGTTCTGCACCAAGACCGTCCAGTTGGTCGAGGTGCGATGGCAGCACCGTTCCGGTGTTAAGGACACTTAGGAGCTCAAGGGATGCCAGGTGTGACGCATCTTTTCCCCTCCTAGATGTTTTTGCATATTTTGAGGACAAAATTTCCTAAGGGGGGAAGAATGTTATATATGTGTCACTTTTAGCCTGCTGGTAACCGTTGGAGCGTTCTGGCAGTTTTTTTCATTTTTTTCGGTTTTCGATCGGAACCGCTAATTTTTGGACTGTTAGCTATCGTCCTGAGTTAGAGGACTCCGATTGGAAATCTAACTGCATATTTGGTGTCCTGGTGCCATTTTAGGCCTCTCACAAAAATTTCATCGAATTCTGGTAACGTTCCCGAAATTTCGCAGTTCCGGGGCGTATCTGGGTTTTTAAGTCGCACACTATATAAAGGTGGGATCAAATTTCGAGTAGCACTATTCATCATCCCTACCAACCTTCCCCTCTCTCCTCTTCCCCATTTTTCTCACTTTTGAGCCCCCTAGACCCCTCAAAATCAAAAACCCAAAACCTAGGAAGTGTAGATCGGGTCCCGATCTACACCCGGTGGTTTCAAATCCCTTTTCCGACGACTCTAGCCACTCCGTCCTCCCCTCTTTCTCCTCTGTTTTGGCTCGTTTCGAGGACCGTGGTAGATCGGGGCGTAGGAGGGCCGTTGAGAAGGGTTTCGGTGCGCGGAGAGCACCCGGACTTCGCTTCCTCCCCTTGGTAAGGTCCTTTTCTTCACTTTTCTTGCATAGATGTATGCTAGGAGTGTGGATCTGTGTATGAGGGGTGATCGGCGGCTGTGGGAGGCTGTCGGGGGTGGTTGGGGGTGGTCGGAGGTGGTCGGCGGCCGTGGGATGGGTGGTTGGGGTGCCGGCAGGCAGGGTCTGTTCCGGGCAGCAGGCAGCAGCGGCAGCAGCGCAGGCAGCGCGCGGGCTGGACGCGCGCGGGCGTGCGCGCGGGCGTGCGCTCGGGGGCACTGGTGGCCAGTTGAGCGCGCGTGCAGGGCGTGCTGTGCGTGCTGGTCGTGCAAGGTCTGGTCGAGCGGCTGGAGCTGGGCGAGCTGGGCGCGAGGAGCTGGGCGGGCTGTGCGCGAGGTGCTGGGCGGCGGTGCTGGGGATGATGGCCGTGAGGGCAGTGTGTGCAGGGTAGGCTGGCAGGGCTAGCTCGGGTAGGCTGGGAGCAGGTGCACCAGTTTGCTGGGCGCGCGAGCGCATGCGCGCGGGTGCGCGCGCGGGCGTGCGCTCGGGGGTGCAGAGGGAAGTGTGCGGTGCAGGCTAGCTGGGCTGTGCGCGCTGGCAGGCCGGGCGAGCAGGGCAGGGGAGCTCGGGCATCAGGCGGGCAGTGCCCCGGGCGTGCAGGCGAACGGTACTCGGGCCACTCGGCGACGCATGCAGGCAGGCAAAGCGGGCAGCAGCGTGGGCATGCTGGCAGGCGCGCTGGGCGCGTGCTGCCAGGCGCGCTGGGCGCGCGTTGCGCGTGCGTGCGCGTGGGCGCTGGGTGAGGGTCCCGGGTGCTGGGCGCTGAGCGTCGGGTGCTGGGCCGCGGATACCGGGCGCTGGGCGGAGGCGCAGGCGTGCGCGGGGTGCAGTGGGTGCGAGCGGGTGGCGCGCGTGGTGCGCGCGTCTAGAGGGTGGTAGGTGCGCGCGGAGTGCGTGCGGATGGGGGCTGGAGGTGCGTGCGGGGTGCTCGCGGGCCAGCGATGGCGTGCGGGGTGTGCGCGGGCGGCTGCGCTGGGGCGCAGGGGGCGCGCTGTTATATATGTGTCACTTTTAGCCTGCTGGTAACCGTTAGAGCGTTCTGGCAGTTTTTTGTTTTTTTCGGTTTTTCGATCGGAACCGCTAATTTTTGGACTGTTAGCTATCGTCCTGAGTTAGAGGACTCCGATTGGAAATCTAACTGCATATTTGGTGTCCTGGTGCCATTTTAGGCCTCTCACGAAAATTTCATCGAATTCCGGTAACGTTCCCGAAATTTCACAGTTCCGGGGCGTATCCGGGTTTTTAAGTCGCACGCTATATAAGAGTGGGATCTAATTTTTCCGAGTTACTGTTCATCGTCCCTACCAAATCCCTCTCTCTCCTCCCTCTCTCTTTTTCTTCCATTAGAGGCCCTTAGACCCCTCAAAGCTTAAAACCTAAAGCACGAGAAGTGTAGATCGGGTCCCGATCTACACTCCGGTGTCTTCAAAACCCGATTCCGACGACTCTAGCCACTCCGTCCCCCTCTCTTTGTCCTCTGATTCGGGCCATTTCGAGGGCCGTGGTAGATCGGGGCGTAAGAGAGCCTTTGGGAAAGGTTTCGGCGCGCGGAGAGCGTCCGGACTTCGCTTCCTCCCCTTGGTAAGGCCTTTTTCTTCACTTTTCTTGCATAGATGTATGCTAGGAGTGTGGATCTGTGTATGAGGGGTGGTCGGCGGCTGTGGGTAGCCGTCGGGGGGCGGTGGAGGTGGTCGGAGGTCGGTGGGTGGTGGTTTGGGTGGTCTCGGGCAGCAGGGGGTGGTCTCGGGCTGGTGGGAGATGTTCTCGGGCAGCAGGCAGAGCAGCAGCGCACAGGCTGGGCGCGCGCGGGCATGCGCGCGTGCGTGCGCGGGCGTGCGTGCGCGCGGCGTGCAAGCAGGCGCGCGCGGGAGGCGTGCTGTGCTGGTCGTGCAGGCGTGCTGGGTGGCTGGTGCGGGGCGGCTAGTGCTGGGCGGCTGGTGCTGGGCGGGCTGGTGCGCGAGGAGCTGGTCACGCGGGTGCTAGGCGTGCGAGCAGGGGTGGTGCGTGCGCGAGGTGGTGGCTGAGGCAGCGGTGGTGCGTGCGCGAGGTGGTGGCTGAGGCAGCGGAGGTGTGTGCGCGAGGTGGTGGCTGAGGCAGCGGAGGTGTGTGCGCGAGGTGGTGGCTGAGGCAGCGGAGGTGCGTGCGCGAGGTGGTGGCCGAGTGCAGGGTGCGCGCGGAGGGCGCGGCGAGGCCGTGGTGGTGCGCGCGGGGCGCGGCGAGGCCGTGGTGGTGCGCGCGGGGCGCGGCGAGGCCGTGGAGGTGCGCGCGGGGTGCGCGCGAGGCGAGGCGCTGCGCGCGGGGGTGCTCGCGGGCGGCGCGAGGCGTGCGGGGTGCGCGGGCTGAGGCGCGGCGGCGCGTCCGGGCGGTCGGGTGGCCGTGCGGGTGGTGGCCGGCCGTGCGGGTGGTTGCGGGGGGGTGTTGGGTGATTAATTTGGGATTTTGGGTGTTTATTTGGGTATGTTATGTATTTTGGGTGATTATGGATTTTAACTCACCATATTGAATGTCTGTCTTGCAGATCTAGACGGACGGTCGCGCGACGACCCAGATACTGGTGAGTGGGACAATCCAACCCAGTAGAGAGGCGTTATACGCACTTGGGCGTATACCGACCTCTCCTGGGGCACCGTGGATGTATATTAACCTGCAGTAATATGTAATCCATGCTTGTATGATTAAATTGTAGAATGCATGCTACCCTAGACTTTGCATGTTAGGGACTTGCACCCTTAGGATATGTGTATGAGCCATGCACCATGCCTCCTGTTTCATGTTAGGAAACCTCGACCTGTGTATGCGTCCTACTAGTTTATTTATTAAATTAAATGCTAGTGTATGTTAAATCGCATGCCTTAGGTAATATTATCGGGAGGAGCCTTGCGAGGACAGCGGTGAGACCCGTGTTAGGGTACTCCGTGTTCCTTGTTTGGTTGTCGGGATGTCCTGTATCGGGACCTCATGCTGCTCTCCCAAGGTTTCTAGTCCCAATAATATTATAAGTAATGTTGTATGTTGGTATGATTATTAGCATGAGTAGTGAATATTATAGGGGAGGGGCCTTGCGAGGACAGCGGTGAGACCCGGGTTAGGGTACTCCGTGTTCCTTGTTTGGTTGTCGGGGTATCCTATATCGGGAACTCACGCCGCCCTCCCGAGTTTCTTTCCCCCAATGATATTCCAACATTGCTTTTGATTGTACTTATTTCCCCGCATCTTGGATATGCGCCCTGGAGGAACTCTGAAGAGTTCATGACATTTGAGTTGTAGAGATGTGTTGTCGGCGGATCCGAGTGGATCATATGCGTATGGATAGGCTGTTCTGTCTCCCTCGTTGGATCCGGTAGAGGCTACCCCAGCGTTAGAAAGGCCGTCCTTCGGAGGACCCCCATCAGTAGGCGCCTCCTGATTTGGTTTCGGACTGTGCTGAAGTTGTGGGTGGAGACCAAGCGGCCTACGGAGTGGAGGAGAGACTATCGGTGGACTAAGGGTGACCAACAGCCTAGTCAGTCCCAAAATCCTATGTCACCCGTTGAAGGGTGAGGGTGAGGGTGTAGTGGGTTGGCGATGAGCGACCCGCTGGTTTTGTTTGTGATGATTGTAGTCCCAATATCCTGAGTCCCCTGTTGAGGGTAAGGGTGAGGGTATGATCTGGGTTATGGAAATTGTGGTTAGATGGATTAATGTTATGTTGTTCCTGCCTCTTTGAGGCGGGATGGATATCCGGATTAATATGTTGTGGTTAATATTGTCTGTGATGCATGGGTTGTGCTGTTCACTGAGCGTGTGGCTCACCCCTCGCATATGTTTTTCCCCAGTGGTCACTGAGCCTGAGCTAGAGCCGAAGCAGCAGTTGGAGCCGTCCGAGGGATTCCTTCAGTAGCGGAGCAGCGCTACGTTCCGCGAGTGCCAGAGGCTATCAGCATCCCTTTCTTGGCTGTATGTATTTTATTTCCGTGCTTGGCACGTGTTTGTATATATTCAGTTGTTTCCATGTATATTGGCTCTCACAGGACGTATGATTGTGTATCGAGTCTGTAATATGTTTTGGGTTACAGACTCAGTTTTAGCTTCCGCTATATGTGTATATATTATGTCAGCCTTGTTTGATCTGTGTTGTCATTTTTATTTGTGGTTTAGAGTATATGTATTTGACCTTCTGTGTAGGCTTCTGATATGATATATACACCTGCCGCGTCCCGGGGACGGCCGCCCTGGGGCGTGACAAAAGTTGGTATCAGAGCCTGGTCCTGTCAGAGCCAATTGTCTTCCTTTGCATAGAGATGAGTCCTAGGATTTTGATATGAGTATTCTGATCCTAGTGTCTGGTTTTCTTAGGGTGCTGATATGCCTCCTCGCAGAGGACGGCGCGGACGAGGTCCCTCTCGGTCTTTGGAGGTTTCCGGACCTACCAGAGACGAGGATGCTACCGGAGAGCCCTTGACGCAGGAGCCTCCTGCTTGGGAGCGTGCTTTCGCTCGGTTGGCTGATTTGGTGGAGACACAGACGAGGATGTTGGCAGAGCAGGCTAGAGAGATTCGGGAGCTGAGGGTGACCCGCGAGGCAGTTCCGCAGGTCCCCTTGGTGGCAGATCCTCCTGTGATACCTGATGTTCCCCCAGTTCCTGTGGCAGTTCCGGCAGTGGGAGTTGAGGATCCCCTGCAGAGGGAGGAGGAGCTAGAGGCGGCAGCGCGAGTGCAGCAGAGCGGCCTCAACGCCTTTCTAAAGCTCCATCCTCCCGAGTTTCATGGGCAGTCGGCAGATCCTCTTGCGCCAGAGCGTTGGTTGAGGGAGGTGGATACCATTTTCGCGGCCATGCTTTGCACCGATCGCCAGCGAGTCGCCCTGGCCACCTTTATGCTGAAGGGTAACGCCGCCGACTGGTGGGCTACCCGAGTGGTGGACGTCCCCGAGGGAGTGGCGCGGCTCACATGGGCGGGTTTCCAGGGGCATTTCTTGGAGGAGTATTTCCCATTCTCGTCGCGCCAGCTAGTGGAGCGGGAGTTTGAGCAGCTGACTCAGGGCACTATGTCCGTCGCTGACTACTCTACGCGCTTTACGAGGCTGTCCAGATTCGCTCCAGCGTTGGTGATGGACGAAGGGACGAGGTGCCGACGATTCGAGCTCGGTCTCAACAGCGCTATCCGGGTGTACGTCACCGCCCACGCTTTCACGAGGTACTCCGACTTAGTGTCTCGGGCGAAGACCGTCGAGAGAGACCTCGGCCATCAAGTGCGGGCTCCGACCCCTTCTTCAGATCAGGGTCCTTCCGGGAGTCGGGACCAGGGGCAGCGCAAGAGGAAGAGGCCCCGCTTCGAGCAGTCAGCGGCTGCCTCTCCTCCAGCAGATGTGGTGCCAGTGTGGGATCCAGCACCCATTGCAGCAGTGCCCATCCAGTCCATGCAGCCGGAGAAGCGGCGCTGCTTCCATTGTCAGCGCATCGGGCATATCAGATACCATTGCCCTGATGCTGGCCGACCCCGAGTGCCACCTCAGCAGCCGCAGTTCTTGCAGCAGCAGCTTCCGCGCCAGCAGCAGCAGCAGCCTCAGCGCCCGCAGCAGCCAGTGCAGCCGGCGAGGCGTGCTCCTGTTCCTCAGCCGCGGTTGGTCCAGGGCAGAGTTGCAGCGCTTACGGCCGAGGAGGCGCAGCCTTCGGGTGTCATGGTTCGAGGTATCATCTTGTGTTCCCAGCTCTCTAGTATAAGGATAGGTGTGTGTGTAATTGGTGGTTATTATGCAAGTGTGTGGGGTATCTGGATGAGTGAGTGTCAAGAGCGGTTGTTTGGGTTAAGGAAGCCGGGTTATAGCCGTCCTGGCAGCGAGTTCCCATCAGTAGGTACCATCGATACAGTCGGAGGGGTATTGAATTTGGGAGTATGCTAGGTAGGGGCTACCCGGTAAGAGATTATTGAATGGTGTCGCGAGCGTGGAATCGCTCTCCCCTTCGTCGGATCCGCGTAGTACAGCCCCGGCGTTAGACAGGCTCCCGGTCAGAGGACCAGGCGAGCTACGGAGCGGGGAGAGGCTACCGGTGGACCAGGGGTAGAGAGCAGTCTAAGTCTCTCCCAAAGTCCCAAAATGTCTCCTTTCGGGAGTGAGGGTGTGGATGAGGCGAAGGCGGGTCGCTCGTGACCCAAATTTCTGTGGACCGTTCCCAATGATGTTGGGTCCGGTCTTGCAAAGGATGTTGAATGACATCGTTGGGTGATCATCTAGAGGTAGATGATCCGGAGGAGTTAGTAGTGTTATTTAAAATGATGTCTTCTTCCAGTGTTCCTTTCTGGATTAAGGGGCCTTGTGAGGTCGGCGTTGGAACCCGGGCTAGGGTACTTCGTGTTCCTTGTTTGGTTGTCGGGGTATCCTATATCGGGATTTCATGGTGCCCTCCCGAGGTTTCTTTTCCCAGGTAAGGGATGCCATGGAAGCATCAGATAGATGAGAGATCAAGTGCGAGTTTGGTTAGAGGTTAAGGCCTTTTGGGCTGAGTGGTTTCTGGTGAAGGCATATCTGTGGACCCGGGTAAGACGCTTGCTATGTCGAATTGGCGTAGGCCGTCGAACCCCGCAAGGATTCGGAGCTTCCCGAGTTGGAGGGTTATTGTAGGAAGCTTGACGAGGGACTCTCGAAGATAGCTGTTCCTCTTAACCGCCTTACTCGGAAGGATGTCCGGTTCGAGTGGTCCCCTTCTTGCGAGGAGAGCTTCCTGGAGTTTATCGGAGGCTCACCTCAGCGCCAATTCTTACCTCTCCGTCTTGGAGTGGTGGGTTCGCAGTTGGGTAAAGGTGTGTCCGCGATCCTGCTCACGTCATCCCGTTCGAGCCGCTCGTCTCTGAGCCGGATAGTCATTCGTGGAGCAGTCGATTGAGATCATGGACCGCCGCGTGAGGAGGCTCTGCACCAAGACCGTCCAGTTGGTCGAGGTGCGATGGCAGCACCGTTCCGGTGTCGAGGACACTTGAGAGCTCAAGGATGCCAGATGTGACGCATCTTTTCCCCTCCTAGATGTTTTTGCATATTTTGAGGACAAAATTTCCTAAGGGGGGAAGAATGTTATATATGTGTCACTTTTAGCCTGCTGGTAACCGTTAGAGCGTTCTGGCAGTTTTTTGTTTTTTTCGGTTTTCGATCGGAACCGCTTATTTTTGGACTGTTAGCTATCGTCCTAAGCTAGAGGACTCCGATTGGAAATCTAACTGCATATTTGGTGTCCTGGTGCCATTTTAGGCCTCTCACGAAAATTTCATCGAATTCCGGTAACGTTCCTGAAATTTCGCAGTTCCGGGGCGTATCCGGGTTTTTAAGTCGCACCTATATAAGAGTGGGATCTAATTTTTCCGAGTTACTGTTCATCGTCCCTACCAAATCCCTCTCTCTCCTCCCTCTCTCTTTTTCTTCCATTAGAGGCCCTTAGACCCCTCAAACCTAAAAACCTAAAGCACGAGAAGTGTAGATCGGGTCCCGATCTACACTCCGGTGTCTTCAAAACCCGATTCCGACGACTCTAGCCACTCCGTCCCCCTCTCTTTGTCCTCTGATTCGGGCCATTTCGAGGGCCGTGGTAGATCGGGGCGTAAGAGAGCCTTTGGGAAAGGTTTCGGCGCGCGGAGAGCGTCCGGACTTCGCTTCCTCCCCTTGGTAAGGCCTTTTTCTTCACTTTTCTTGCATAGATGTATGCTAGGAGGTGGATCTGTGTATGAGGGGTGGTCGGCGGCTGTGGGTGGCCGTCGGAGGGCGGTGGAGGTGGTCGGAGGTCGGTGGGTGGTGGTTTGGGTGGTCTCGGGCAGCAGGGGGTGGTCTCGGGCTGGTGGGAGATGTTCTCGGGCAGCAGGCAGAGCAGCAGCAGCGCGCAGGCTGAGCGCGCGGGCATGCGCGCGTGCGTGCGCGGGCACGCGTGCGCGCGGCGTGCAAGCAGGCGCGCGCGGGAGGCGTGCTGTGCTGGTCGTGCAGGCGTGCTGGGCGGCTGGTGCTGGGCGAGCTGAGCGCGAGGCGTGCTGGGCGGCGTGCTGGGCGGCTGGTGCTGGGCGGGCTGGTGCGCGAGGAGCTGGTCACGCGGGTGCTAGGCGTGCGAGCAGGGGTGGTGCGTGCGCGAGGTGGTGGCTGAGGCAGCGGAGGTGCGTGCGCGAGGTGGTGGCTGAGGCAGCGGAGGTGTGTGCGCGAGGTGGTGGCTGAGGCAGCGGAGGTGTGTGCGCGAGGTGGTGGCTGAGGCAGCGGAGGTGTGCGCGCGAGGTGGTGGCTGAGGCAGCGGAGGTGCGTGCGCGAAGTGGTGGCCGAGTGCAGGGTGCGCGCGGAGGGCGCGGCGAGGCCGTGGTGGTGCGCGCGGGGCGCGGCGAGGCCGTGGTGGTGCGCGCGGGGCGCGGCGAGGCCGTGGAGGTGCGCGCGGGGTGCGCGCGAGGCGAGGCGCTGCGCGCGGGGGTGCTCGCGGGCGGCGCGAGGCGTGCGGGGTGCGCGGGCTGAGGCGCGGCGGCGCGTCCGGGCGGTCGGGTGGCCGTGCGGGTGGTGGCCGGCCGTGCGGGTGGTTGCAGGGGGTGTTGGGTGATTAATTTGGGGTTTTGGGTGTTTATTTGGGTATGATCTTGTGTATTTTGTGGTATTTATGGATTTTAACTCACCATATTGAATGTCTGTCTTGCAGATCTAGACGGACGGTCGCGCGACGACCCAGATACTGGTGAGTGGGACAATCCAACCCAGTAGAGAGGCGTTATACGCACTTGGGCGTATACCGACCTCTCCTGGGGCACCGTGGATGAATATTAACCTGCAGTAATATGTAATCCATGCTTGTATGATTAAATTGTAGAATGCATGCTACCCTAGACTTTGCATGTTAGGGACTTGCACCCTTAGGATATGTGTATGAGCCATGCACCATGTCTCCTGTTTCATGTTAGGAAACCTCGACCTGTGTATGCGTCCTACTAGTTTATTTATTCAATTAAATGCTAGTGTATGTTAAATCGCATGCCTTAGGTAATATTATCGGGAGGAGCCTTGCGAGGTCAACATTGAGACCCGTGTTAGGGTACTCCGTGTTCCTTGTTTGGTTGTCGGGATGTCCTGTATCGGGACCTCATGCTGCCCTCCCAAGGTTTCTAGTCCCAATAATATTATAAGTAATGTTGTATGATTGGTATGATTATTAGCATGTTAGTGAATATTATAGGGGAGGGGCCTTGCGAGGACAGCGGTGAGACCCGTGTTAGGGTACTCCGTGTTCCTTGTTTGGTTGTCGGGTTATCCTGTATCGGGAACTCACGCCGCCCTCCCGAGTTTCTTTCCCCCAATGATATTCCAACATTGCTTTTGATTGTACTTATTCCCCGCATCTTGGATATGCGCCCTGGAGGAACTCTGAAGAGTTCATGACATTTGAGTTGTAGAGATGTGTTGTCGGCGGATCCGAGTGGATCATATGCGTATGGATAGGCTGTTCTGTTCCCTTCGTTGGATCCGGTAGAGGCTACCCCAGCGTTAGAAAGGCCGTCCTTCGGAGGACCCACATCAGTAGGCACCTCCTGATATTGGTTTCGGACTGTGCTGAAGTTGTGGGTGGAGACCAAGCGGCCTACGGAGTGGGGAGAGACTACCGGTGGACTAAGGGTGACCAACAGCCTAGTCAGTCCCAAAATCCTATGTCACCCGTTGAGGGTGAGGGTGAGGGTGTAGTGGGTTGGCGATGAGCGACCCGCTGGTTTTGTTGTGGATGATTGTAAGTCCCAATATCCTGAGTCCCTTGTTGAGGGGTAAGGGTGAGGGTATGATCTGGGTTATGGAAATTGTGGATTAGAATGGATTAATGTTTATGTTGTTCCTGCCCCTCTGAGGCGGGACGAATAGCTGGATTAATATGTTGTGGTCAATATTGTCTGTGATGCATGGGTTGTGCCGTTCACTGAGCGTGTGGCTCACCCCTCGCATATGTTTTCCCCAGTTGTCACTGAGCCTGAGCTGGAGCCAGAGCAGCAGTTGGAGCTTTCCGAGGGATTCCTTCAGTAGCGGAGCAGCGCCACGTTCCGCGAGTGCTAGAGGCTATCAGCATCCCTTTTCTTGGCTGTATGTATTTTATTTCCGTGCTTGGCACGTGTCTGTATATATTCAGTTGTTTCCATGTATATTGGCTCTCACAGGACGTATGATTGTGTATCGAGTCTGTAATATGTTTTGGGTTACAGACTCAGTTTTAGCTTCCGCTATTTTGTATATATTATGTCAGCCTTGTTTGATATCTGTGTTGTCATTTTTATCTGTGGTTTAGAGTATATGTGTTTGACCTCATGTGTAGGCCTCTGATATGATATATACACCTGCCGCGTCCCGGGGACGGCCGCCCTGGGGCGTGACACGCGCGGTGCACACGGGAGGCTCGGCGGCGTGTCTCGGCGGCGGGCAGGGGCGCGGCGGTGCGCGGAGTGCGCGGGCCGAGGCGCGGCGGTGCGCCCGGGCGGTCGGGTGGCCGTGCGGGTGGTTGCCGGCCGTGCGGGTGGTTGCCGGGATGCTCGGGCTAGCGTGCGTGCGGGTCGTATGCACGTTTGCCCGAGTGTTGGGAGTTTAGTTGTGGGTTTATGTAAGTTCTTGTGTATTTTGTAGTATTTGTGGATTTTAACTCACCATATTGAATGTCTATCTTGCAGATCTAGACGGGCGGTCGCGCGACAACCCAGATACTGGTGAGTGGGACAATCCAACCCAGTAGAGAGGCGTTATACGCACTTGGGCGTATACCGACCTCTCCTGGGGCGTCATGGATTATATTAACCTGTTGTAATATGTATTCCATGCTTGCATGATTTAAATGTAGAATGCATGCTACCCTAGACTGGTATGTTAGGGACTTGCACCCTTAGGATATGTGTATGAGCCATGCACCATGTCCCCTGTTTCATGTTAGGAAACCTCGGCCTATGTATGCGTCCTACTAGTTTATTTATTAAATTAAATGCTAGTGTATGTTAAATCGCATGCCTTAGGTAATATTATCGGGAGGAGCCTTGCGAGGTCAACATTGAGACCCGTGTTAGGGTACTCCGTGTTCCTTGTTTGGTTGTCGAGGTATCCTGTATCATGAACTCACGCTGCCCTCCCAAGGTTTCTAGTCCCAATAATATTATAAGTAATGTTGTATGATTGGTATGATTATTAGCATGATTAGTGAATATTATAGGGGAGGGGCCTTGCGAGGACAGCGGTGAGACCCGTGTTAGGGTACTCCGTGTTCCTTGTTTGGTTGTCGGGGTATCCTGTATCGGGAACTCACGCCGCCCTCCCGACTTTCTTTCCCCCAATGATATTCCAACATTGCTTTTGTTTGTACTTATTTCCCCGCATCTTGGATATGCGCCCTGGAGGAACTCTGAAGAGTTCATGACATTTGAGTGGTAGAGATGTATTGTTGGCAGATCCGAGTGGATCATATGCGTATGGATAGGCTGTTCTGTTCCCTGCGTTGGATCCGGTAGAGGCTACCCCCAGCGTTAGAAAGGCCGTCCTTCGGAGGACCCACATCAGTAGGCACCTCCTGATTTGGTTTCGGACTGTGCTGAAGTTGTGGGTGGAGACCAAGCGGCCTACGGAGTGGAGGAGAGACTATCGGTGGACCAAGGGTGACCAACAGCCTAGTCAGTCCCAAAATCCTATGTCACCCGTGGTAGGGTGAGGGTGAGGGTGTAGTGGGTTGGCGATGAGCGACCTACTGGATTTGTGAATGGATGGTTATCAGTCCCAATAGCCTATGTCACCCATTGATGGGTGAGGGTGAGGGTGTGGTGGTTCGGCGAAGTACGAACCACTGGATTATGTTGTTATGTCTTTGAGGATGGATAAATAATGGAATTGTGGTAAATATGGTCTGTGATGCATGGGTTGTGCTGTTCACTGAGCGTGTGGCTCACCCCTCGCATATGTTTTTCCCCAGTGGTCACTGAGCCTGAGCTAGAGCCGGAGCAGCAGTTGGAGCTTTCCGAGGGATTTCTTCAGTAGCGGAGCAGCGCCACGTTCCGCGAGTGCCAGAGGTTATCAGCATCCCTTCTTGTCTGTATGTATTTGATTTCCGTGCTTGGCACGTGTTTGTATATATTCAGTTGTTACTATGTATATTGGCTCTCACAGGACATATGATTGTGTATCGGGTCTGTAATATGTTTTGAGTTACAGACTCAGTTTTAGCTTCCGCTATGTTGTGTATATATTATGTCAGCCCTGTTTGATCTGTGTTGTCATTTTTATCTGTGGTTTTAGAGTATATATGTTTGACCTCATGTGTAGGCTTCTCATATGATATATACACCTGCCGCGTCCCGGGGACGGCCGCCCTGGGGCGTGACACTTACCTTGCAGATCTCGTTGGATGGGATGGCGAGGTCCCGGGTTGTAAGGTGAGTGGTTCGATCCAATTCCCCCCCCCCCCCCCCTCTCGGGATGCGCTCGACGCGCGTAGCCGCGCGTCGCGCATCGATGGGGCCCCCTAGCTATACTACTTGTGTAGATAAGTAGTATGGCCATGCTTAAGCTATAATATGTAGATATCTTGCATGCTAGGCTTATATACATGTATTGTATCTATGTATGAATGATTGTGTTGCATGCGCCCCTCTAGTATGGGCATGTATTTTTGAAATGTGTATGGATGTATAGAATATGGCATGCCTTAGGTAGTATTGTAATACTACTCCCACCATATTAATTGGAATATCGAACATGATTAAGTCTGGGTTAATAACGGGCACCTGCCTAATATTCCCTTGCGATAAGACTCGAGGGCGTGGTGTAGCTGTTGCGCCCATGCTAATGGGGCAAAGCTATGACCAGCTTTATGAGATGATGATCTCTCCCGCCCTCTCCCTCTGAACGAACTGAGTAAGTAGATGCGATTTCCTACTCGACTCAGGTTCATTTGGAATATTGGCATGCACCTGTTAGTGCGCGAGATCGCGCTTGACCCTTTCTTTTAAGTTGGCGATATCCAACGCATGTTAAAGTATATTTTGTATGTTTATGTGATTAATGATCATGTATGCATGTTGTATGATTTATTATGATGTAAATCCATGTTAGGGAGTGTCCCTATAATTATTAGATGATTGTGCATATGGTTCATGCACATAACTAGATATAAAATTCTCCTGGATATATTTATATGCGCATGTTAAAAACTGATAGGCCTAGCTGGAATAGGCGTGGGTATGACCCGCTGTCGGGTTGTACCTTATTAGTTAGAGCGCTAGCGATGTAATCACCCCGTGCATCCGAGCGATGCACTCGTTTGGAATTCAGGAGAATTTATTATCTTATCGGATTGTTAAGCCGGTAGTTGGGGCGTGACACCCCCCTGTGTCCGAGCGACGCAACGATGTGGGAGTACAGTAGTATTTGATATATCGATATGTGATTATCGAGAGTAGTTGTTTTTTCCATTGGGTTCGCTTTGTGAACATGGAATGTTTACTCCCAGTGTCGTCCGAGTTGAAGAGGGCCGGGTTGTAGCTGTCCTGACAGAGGGCTCCCATCCGTAGGTACCACCGATGCGTTCCAGAGCGTACTGATCGTGGGAGTGTACCAGGTAGAGGCTACCCGGGAGAGGGCTAACGAATGATATTGCGAGCGTGGAATCGTTCTCCCCTTCGTTGGATCCGATGTAGGAACTTCCCGGCATTGGAAAAGCAGTCCTGACAGAGGGCTCCCATCCGTAGGTACCACCGAGGCGTTCGGAAGCGTACTGATCGTGGGAGTATACCAGGTAGTGACTACCCGGGGAAAGGGCTACCGGTGGACCAAGGGTGTAGAGCAGTCTAAGTCTCTTCCAAAAGTCCTATGTCACCTCTAAAGGGTGAGGGTGAGGATGAGGTGAAGACACGTCGCCGCGTGGCCCAATCGTTGTTCGTCCGTTCCCATAGTTGTTGGGTCCGGTCTCGTATCGATGTTCAAAGACATCGTTGGGTAGTTACCTCGATGTAGATGATCCAGTAGTGTTGCGTAGACCAATAATCCCGGGTCTCCTCGACCAATGGTATGGTCTCTCCCCAAAAGTCCCAAGAGTCTTCCTCCGGGAGTGAGGGTGAGGGTGAGGTTGGTGATCCAGTAGTGTTGTGTGGACCAGTAATCCCGGGTCTCCTCGACCAACGGTATGGTCTCTCCCCAAAAGTCCCAAGAGTCTCCCTCCGGGAGTGAGGGTGAGGGTGAGGTTGGTCGCGCCGCCGCGTGACCCTGTTATCCATGGGTTTCCACCCATGTTTACCTTGAAAGGAAATTGTTTATGTATTGAACTGTTGTATGGTGATTGGTTTCCAGCCACTCACTGAGCTTGTAGCTCACCCCTCGCATACTGTTTCTTTTCAGCAGTGTTGGGCGTGGAGCTGGAGCTTTCCTGTGGCGTGGTCTTATGGGCGTGGAGCGTTCTTCCGGCGGGTGGCGAGTGTGAGGCTGTCAGCAGTCCTAGAGTCATTGTATGTATTGTAAATCGTGCATGTGGCACAGGTTGTATTTTCTTTGGTCTAGACTTGGCTCTCACAGGACAGTGATTGTGTATTCGAGTCTGTAATAATGTTTTTAGTTTACAGACATTGTTTATGTATTATGCTTCCGCTTTTCAGTCAGTTATCATTATCCTTGCTTTGCCACCTTGTGTGTTGTTGTTGGAGTCTCTATTGACCTCAGGTATTGATAGCTGATATTTTATTATTGCCACGTCTCGGGGACGGCCGCCCTGGAGCGTGACAGAGGCATCAGAAAATGAACTCACCATCTCCACAATCTCTTGGACAGTACACAAACCCAAGTTATACAGTTGTCATACTCCATCGATAAGTTGAAAATCCTTTCTCCACCGATTCATTATGTATTTCTCAGGCATTTCAGTTACAAATTAGGAACGAAGAATGCATAAAGCATGGCGACACAAAATCCCATGAAATTCAAAGGATTTTCAAATGCAATTCACCTCTTCAGTTGCTCCTTTGTACAAAACATTAAATCTCAATCGCTTATTCTCGCCGTGGTTTGTTTTCACTATCTCAATCATTTCAAATGTTTTGTAGTCGTTTTCATATCCAATGCATGCGTGATTGAGTTGGATTAGTTGCCTCAACTCATCTTGAAACTTCCTGAACTTGTTAATGGTATATGCATTGGCTAACTGCTCTTCCATCTTCAATAGAGAAATAAGTTGTGGCGTAGAATGAAAGGAATGGAAGTCCTCAAGCGCCTCTTTCTCATGTTTGTTCCTAAGCGCATTCTCATATTGATGGACAAATTATTTCAATGGTCTTCGATGTTAGATAATCATCAAAGTAAGCATTCATACTTTCACTACGATGGGTAGTGGACATGCCAGCCCAAAATGTGTCCCTCACAAATACTGGCACCCACCTTTCACGATCCTCATACAAAGAATTCAGCCATGCATTGTCCCCCATATGATGATCCTCAATCATATTTTGCCATCCAATTTCAAATTCATCAACGGTAAGACAATCATAGACGAGGCTACTAAGAGAATCCTTTAATTCTTTGTATCGTTCAACCTGCATAGAATGTATAATTATAAATACGCATGTACAACATTAACAGAGTATGTGCTCTGATCTACTTGCAAATAGGAACCTATCGAGGTATATGCTCACTAAAAATGTGTATGTGCTCATTTAAATTGATTGAATACTCAAAAGAAGTTTCCAATTACATAAAATACAACATCACCTTATAGAGTTTTTCTGGAACTTTTTTCAGTATGTGCCAGAGACAAAGGCAATGCCTAGTCGTGGGGAATACTTCTTTGATGGCACCTCCAATCGATTTGCACCGGTCTGTTATTATTGCGGCTGGCGGAAGGTTACCCATGCAAGCTAACCAAGATTTGAATAGCCATACATAGGTTTCAATCGTCTCATTAGCGAGCAATCCACAACCAAGCAAAATTGACTGTCCATGATAGTTCACTCCTACGAATGGTGCGAATGGCATTGCGTACCTATTTGTTAGATATGTTGTATCAAATGACACAACATCTTCAAAATACTAATACGTGGCTCGACAACGTGCATTTGCCCAAAAGACATTTTTCAGCTTCCCCTCTTCGTCCAAATCGATCCTATGAAAGAAACTTGCACTCAACTCCTGTTGCTTGCTGAAATACTGCAGTAGAGCTTCAGCATCTCCCTCCCCAAGTTGTAGGCGTCTCACTCTTTCAAGATAATTCCGACAGTCTTTTTCAGTGTATAAAAGATTGTCATATCCTCCTTCTTCATATCCTAGAGCATTGAATGTCTTGCATGGAGGAAGTCCAGCAACATCATTAATAGCCAATTGTTTCATGGCATGTGTGGTTAGTGCGTGATGACATCTGTGAAATCGTGAGAGTCTTGGGTCCACCTTATGATTGTGTTCAAGAACAAGGAGATCTAATATCCATTTTCCATCACCGAATGTTCTGATTTGCATCTTAACTTTGCAATTAGTTTTGCAAGTGGGTTTATATCAGGCTTCAGAGACGCTCGTGATTGTGCTAGTTTCATCCTTCTTTCTTAATTTTTTCTCTTTCGAACATGCAAAAATAACTGTTTTCAAGTCACTGTCGGGAGTGAATCTTCTTTCACTCCTCATGACACCAAAGCCACAGCGAAAAGCAAATGCCTTGTACCGAGAAAATGCTTCGTCAATACTATTAAACTCCATCCCAATCATCAACTCTCCATTTGCTTTATAATGTCTAATGTCATCAGCCTCTTCATCATGGTTTCCTTCGGCTTGGGGTTCAGCGTCAACACTCTCTCCAATATGTTCCAAATCATTGATCTCCATTTGGTCAACTGATTTACCTATGACATTTAAGTAAGTATATACGTTATAAATATCTGTACATACGACACAAAACAAAAATAAATAGTTGTCCATTGATACGCAGTGATAAACAGAAGAATTTATTATCATTAACTTTACAACTACCTTCGATGAAAAGGTCTATAAAAAAATAGATGAACACCAAAAAAAAAAAGGGGGAATCTTATGAAAACTATGCATATACTAACTTTTTGTCCCCTCACTGCAAACGAGGAATATTTACTACCCAATCGTGGAGCTGCTATGGTTGGTCTATGGTGGTTGTCGTTGACGAGAGAGAGAGGAGGAACAAAAACAGTAAATGAAAATAGAAAAGACTGGCAGTGAAAATGTAAAAAAACATGGTACAACAAAAAAAGGGCAGCAACTTTTGGCGGGATATTTTTGGTGAGTTGTTTTCATGAGTTGACATGGCATTTAAAAATAAAAAATTCCACGTGAACAATCCGACGTGGGGTCTGAAAAAATATTGGTGATGTAAACTGAGTATAGCAGCACTCTTATTATTTTACTTTTGATGGGCCGTAATAACAGATTTTATATGTTTCACTAGATTATTGTGTGCTTCGACTAACATGGTCACAAATTTAGACTAACGAACTTCTTTCTTAGAAATTTATAAAATTATTACCTTCGTGATCTTGATATCCATTTATTTATTTTTTATGGCTTCATAATTTAAAAATCTAGTACTAATTATTGTTGCAATATTCACCCACAACATAAAAGTGTATTTTTCATATTGGTGATCAGAATACAAATTGAAAATAGATTAATTAATTCAGTTTTTTATCACGCTTTTCTTATTTTATTTATCAATGACACTTAATATTTATATGAATCTCATATTTCTTATAATGAACTCAACCATTTTCTATACTTGTACTAGTACGTGAAATGAAGTAAGAAATAACTCACACATCCATTATGTAAAACACCCTGTCATTATCCGACAGGCTTGATTTTATCTTATCGATCTTATCAGGTGTTTATATATTATAAATTTTTATTATTATTTTTTTTTATGATATGTCACTTGGCTCCTTGGTACCCCCTTCTTCTAAATCCCATCTTCCCCCTTGTGGCCAACGTAACTTATAGAATTATGTCTAGAAAAGATAAAAGGAAAAGGTGTTCGATCAAACACATGTACACGCTTCTTGTGTTCTCTAAATTTATTCATCACTTTAAGGAAAGTATTTCACGTCCCAAAATTATGTTACTTCTTATGTTCTCTAAATTCCTTTTACATCAGTAGTGACTGAGTGAATTAGTTCTCGAAATTCCTTTTACATCAGTAGTGACTGAGTGAATTCACCAGTGACTAGTGAATTCACCATGGATAGGGCTGGTAAATAAGTCGAACGAGCCGAGCTTTAACCTGCTCAGACTCAGCTTGTTTATTATTAAGCTCCACTCGGCTCAGCTTAGTTACGAGCTTAACTTTATGCTTAGGCTTGACTCATTGGGCTCGTGAAATGCTCGGTTGAAGCTCGGCTCAGCTCAGACTCGTTAGAAGCTAAAAAAATTTTTTTCGGGCATTTTTGGAGTCAATTTTCACAAGCCACAACACATTATACATGTTCAAAATTCCACACTAATAAACAACATAATCAAAATTCATCACCTTGAACAACTCCAGTCAACACTAAACATACTAATAAAAAATTGAGGGATATTCAAGTATTCAACCACCAAACAAAGACAGATCCTTTCATAATTCAACCACCAACTCAACAACCATGGATTCCTTGTATAAATCAAAACACTTTGCTATATATACAATAGAAACCCTTTTATTTGAGGGCTATGTAGACATGTAGTGGTCAGTAGACCAACATAAAATTTTCCAACACTCTCTTGTGTAGGTAAAATCACAAAAATCATACAAGACAAAAAAAAATCTAGATTATAAGAGAAGAAAAAAAAAGATATCACCAATCAAGCATCCAGATTATCATGCATCATATTCAGTGTTTTTGAAGAACAAGAAACAAGAAACCACCAAAGGCATCACTGAAGCCTACACAAACATATTTGACAATAGATAACAATCCACACTAATAAACAAACATATTTAAAGTATCCAAACCACCTTGAACACCTCCAATCAATACCAAAAATATTACTATCATGACTAAATTAGGAAACAACTTGAACACCTCCGATCAACACCAAGTAGATTACTGCATTAAACAAAAAAAGTAAATTTAGTCATCGTTAATTACTGAAATGAATGTAAAAAAGTAAAACAATGTGTAGAGCAGTCAGCTGTTACATGACTAAAATAGAAGAATAATTAAGAATTTTTATGTAAGGCATCAGAATATAATTGGTTCGCTTATTATTTTCCCACTTCAGTCTAATGAATTCCAATCAGGTTGTATGACAGTTTTTCAATTGGACTAAGGTTTTGAAATTTCGTTTATTTCATTATGATTCAAATTTCAATAATGTAATCTCCTCTAAACTCATATGAACTGCATCAACTTATCAAGAGAAATTCCACAGAAGCAAATATATAAACTTCCACTTCTGGTCTATAGTGCAAAAAACTTCACACCACTCTAGCATACTTAAAAACAATAACTTGAGAAACCCAACCAAGAAAAGCAAAAGCAGATATACTGAAATATGGAACAAAAGGATTAGAATCTTTAAATTACATAAACCAATCAAGAAACAAATGCTCATCAGATTTGGGTTCCAAAAATAGAAGTCAATAAAATGCTCTACAAAACTACATCTCTAAAGCAAACAAACACCAAGGAAAAAAAAAACACAAAAATCAAGAACCGTCATAGAGCTTCACTGCCTTCAGCCCTTCACATGTCTAAAAGGAAGAGAAACAAAAACCAAAACCATCACAAACCTTTCGATCCTAAATCACATTCACTGATTCACATGCCCACACCACAAAAAACTTATATTCAAAGAAAACATAAAAAACATACACCCAAAGAAAAACTCATGCCACAAATTCTCACTAATGAAGATAAACCTCACAGAGAAACTTCAAAAAACAGATAAAAAAAAAACTACAAATTCAAAAGAACTGTAAACAAAACTTACTAAAACAGAACCAAAGATCACCTTCTAGTAATCCTTTCAAAATTTTAGGGTTCATCATCTATTATGAATATCATAAGCATAAAATAGAATAACCATTTAAGGAAAAAAAATCATACCCGAGAGAGAGAGAGAGAGAGAGAGATCGCCGAGAGGGATCGCCGATAGAACACCGAGAGGGATCGCCGATAGAACACCGAGAGAGATCGCCAAGCCGATAGAACAAAAGGGAGGGATCGCCGAGAGAGATCGCTGAGAGGGGTCGCAAAGTTGAGAGAGATCGCTGAGGGGGAACTCCGAGAGATTGTCGAGAGAGAGGGATCGCCAAGCCGATAGAAAACAGAGGGATCGCCGAGGAACACCGAGAGATTGCTGACGACGTCGAGGGAGAGGGATCGGCGATGACGGCTAGGGTTTTCCCCTTTTCATTGCAGAGAGGAGATGAGTCATGAGAGTCGAGAGAGAGAAAACCAACATATACAACTAATGGGATGTCGGACTCGGGCTGGGAAGTCGGGTACTTGGGCTGGGCTAAATGAAGTTTAATGGGTTGGTAAACGAGCTCGTCAAGGCTCGGGCTCGGCTCGGGTACAAATCGAGTTTTAAAATTTATTCAAACTCGATTTGTTTGTCTAATCGAACGAGCCTGAACAAGCTTTAACTGAACTGAGCCTGAGCCAAACCCGAGCTGCTCGACTCGTTTACTAGCCCTAACCATGGGTCTCGGATGGAATGGCATATCACACAAAATTGTCAACTTAACTTGCTCTGCCTGCAATTTAGGTGTATGTCTCTAGGAATTGTAGGTAGCACAAGCAATCTGCAATCCTACAGAAACCACGGAAATTGAAGGAGTCATATTAATTTTTCAAAGAATTCAAGCAATGCAATTATTATATACTACAGTATTTTTACTGAGTTCTTGAACTGTAATGGAGCCATTCCATCCTTTCATTTGCTGCTTCTGAAATACTTCATTCCAACTGTTCTTCCTTTCTAAGGAATTCTTTTGTTTGATGGATTATTAATTGCATATCTTGAAGTTCAAGTGATACCGGGCGAAGGAAGAAGAAAAGAGAAAATAAAGATATTTCAAATTCTTCGAATCCTGACTAATTCCTTGATGGGTACACAAGTGTTTACATAATAAAATAAATCATATTGTAACAACAAAAAAGGACCACTCCTACACTCAATCCATTTAGCAATATGTTCTATAGTCTCCTACACTATGATAGCATGATATTTATTGCGTTTTCATAGTGTATGGAGTTCTATCATAATGTACGTAATAAAAAAAAGTTTCATTTTTTTTAAAAAAAATTATGTTATTGTATCTCAATATATATTTTATTTCGTATAACAGTACATACTACCATGAGAGAGTTTATAATTTTTAAAAAACCAAAAGCAATGTGGACTATAAATGAGACTGTACATAGAGGCTGGACATATCATTTTCCAAACAAAAATAACATCCTAATCAATTAAATCAAATAACCCTAATAAATCAGATCATCAAATCTTATCTAACCTACCTAAAAATTAAATATATTATTAATCAACAAAGTGGATGATGGGATGCATGCCTCATTTTGTTCCATTTAAAAATATGCAACCATGCTAGATTGATGAGATGGCCATTTAGAATGATATATGATTTAGCAAACGTGAACACTTGAAATGCGTTTCATGAATGATAATCTATTGTAGAAGAAATTTAGGAGGCATAGTTGCAGTTAGTTTCACTTGACTAATACTTCAGTTCCATAACAAGGTTCACAGTTGTACATAGTTTCCAAAGCCAGTATTGAATTGGAGAACAAAATTGGGATGCATGTGCAGTTTTGTTTTTTATTTTTTTCTTTTTTCAAATGGTGCTAGGTTATTTTTTACAGTTTAAAATGCAGTTTCATATATCTCATTGGTCCCCTCACTCACTGTAACAAGACATATATGCCGTTTTCTATCATTCAATTTAGTAAAATATATACTCCATCTTTTATTAAAAAAAAATCGATATAACTCATTGAAAATAATTTATAAAAATTGAAAAAAGTCCATGCAAAATGGACAACCCTCAATTATATCAAAACAAAAAACATATTCTAGGAATATTTAGTCTAATTAACGGAATCTTTGAAAACCACATTTGAATAAGTCCTTGAGTTGCGCTATAAATTCTAAAGCTCTGTCTGTCCGCCCGTTCTGCACGTACCCCGATCATTGAATTCCACGAAGAGGGGTTCATCTCAATCCATTCAGTTTTCATCCAACCGAAGATCTTCACACCCTCCTTGCAGTCGCTATTCGAAAAGCACGCAGACAATAAGTCCTCATCCGCGAAAAGCGTAAGTGATGCTCACGAAAGACGTTCTATAAGAACCCGTTTCTTATCGCGAACCTGTGGATTTCCCTCCCAAAATTCAACGCCCGCGGATTGGAACACGGTGGGGGAATTGTAGAACGCGAAGCGCGTCACTTGGGAGCCCCAAATTCACATATGCAACAACCAATGAAATTCAACTGATCACGTCCTTCTCCGCGAGTTCACCAAAAATTCTCTGCGCCTCTTCGTGGGACCTGCATTTACCATACATGTCAATCAAAGCATTGTCCAACACAAGATCCGATCCGAACCTGTATTCCACCCGTAAGCATTAAATTAATTTCATAATGTCCTAAATCTTAAACTTTTAGGATCATCACAATCATGAATATGAATATATAAGAACATACCTAGCTCCATTGATATGATATTCTTGAGTCTTCAATTATGGAATAGGGTTTCTCTCTCCTAACCTTAAGCACCTTTCGTACGTGCTTCTTAATTATGATACACAATTGATGGGATATGTGCTTTATTTATAAGATGGAGAGAGGACCCAATCCAATCCTTGAAATCAGTTATAATCCTCTCATTAAGGAGTTTGTTAGGATATAGAAGTATCTCCTCTTTTGACCAAGTTTAGATGAGGATATTCATAAGTGATAAACCCAATATTTAAAATTCAAAATATTATATGTGGAATCTCTTTATGTAGGTCACTTTAAGATATATTCTAACATTTTCCCACTTGACCCACATGAAATACACTTTCAAAATCGATCATTTAAGTTTAAAACAAAACCTTTATTTTGGAAATGACTCTTATGGGTTTATCAAAGAAAAAACAACTGTTATGGCTAGCCTTTTGAAAACATACAATCCTCATCATTCTTAATTGGTCATCATCATAATGTCATAATTAAACAGTCTATCAATGTGAGTCATGGCGGTCGTGCATCAATAAATATGACACAGTCCCTTCCATGTACTACAACACTAATAATCCATCTAATATGACTCATAAGTGAGGAGTATGGACTAATATCATTCAGTCCATCGGGTCCCATAATGTCTTGTCAAGACTATTTCTATTATCATTCATCCAGACACAACATTATGTGTACACCATAATGGAAAATAGAAACATCAGAAACATACTATAATGAGATCTCTAAATATCTATAGAATAAACAATAATATGATCCATACGAACATAAATGATAAACGTTATGGGTTATGCTCAAGACCCATGTTATCAACATGTTCCCTAAATATCTTTGGTAGTAACCCCTTCATTGATGGATCAGCACTCATGAGCTTTAAAAGATTTTTCTATCAACACTCATTATTTCTGAATCTCCTTCTTTATAAACAAGTATTTCAGCTCCATAAGCTTGGCATTATTATAATACTTGTCATTCTTGGAGCAGCATAAATTTTCAACGATTTGGCTTTAGAGTCAACAACTCCAAAACTTGAGATAAAGTTCCGCAACCATAAACCATTAATTGTGGCCTCAAAACATGCCACGATCCTTAATAGACAAAGCGATTACATAAGGCTTTGTATTTTTCGTAATATTGTCCCCATACTAGTAGAATATATAGCCAATATTTTATTCCAAGCTCTCGAAGAACTTTTTTAGATTCATAATAGTTCTTCGGTAATTTTTCACCCTCTGGAAATGCCTTTTTTAACTACTCCAATAACATGTTAAAGGATTTGTTGCTCCACCCATTCAGACACTTCAAGTGTAACAACTGAACAAGAAAAGAAAGCTTCAAAAATGTAGTACAACCTGGATAGAGTTCGGTCTCGGCATCTTTCAACAACTCATAAAATTTACGTGCTTCACAATTTGGCTCATTTGAAATACTCTCATTATATTGATTATCAACTCTGTCACCTGTATCGTGTATTCCAAAAGCATCTTGTAGCATTCCTTGCATATCATCTCCCTCATCGGATTCATCATTGCTTTCCTCATTTTGAAATTTTTTACCGTGATAATACCAAGTAGTGTAGTTAGGCATTATTCCTTTTCATAATAAGTCACCATGAACATCATCACATTCCTTACCGTATACATTGCGACAATCAAGGCACGGACATTTAATTTGGTTTCCAAATGATGACCGACTAAATGCTAAATCTAAAAATTTAACTACTCCCTCGAGACATTCACGACTATTTCTTGGCTTTTTGCATCCAAATTTTATCCATTGAAACAAAGTAAAAATCCAAATCAACTAATTCAAATAAAACACCTGTTTTTGAGAGAACATAGCAAGGGGCAGATGTTAGCACACAAAAGATAAAAAAAAAAAGAATCAATTTTACATATACTCTCAATCCACATTTCTTTCTTTTTCTGTGTAAGGAAGAACATTCTATTGGTTTGTATCATCCCATTTCATATAAAAAAAATCTCTCCAATATGAAACTCTGGATTATGAATAAAAAACTATGACTCTACATTGTTGTACTTGACATAAGTTCCTTTTATACCACAATCACCTGACTTTACTAATAGAATATGAGTTACATTCCAAGTGGTTAAAATATGAACATTTAGCTTCAACAATGTCAGTCATACATAAAAACACTGAGATGAAAGTTAGATGTATGCTTTATCACATTACAAAAATCAACCAACTAAAATTATTGACTTAAAAAACACACCATTTCAAGAAAGAAAAAAAAAACAAAACAAATGAATACCAAAGGGAAAATTTGGTTCCAAAGGGATACCAAACATGGATCCTAATCACTAAAATAAGAGTCATCCAACCAAGTTGTTCATTGCATTACTGAAATGAGAGAAGACAAAAAAAAGTTGTGTACCCAGCCTTCATTGTTTTCCTTTTCCATTGTCCATTTTGTTTTTAAATCTCTCCATTTTCAATCTATGATAAAACTCTAGCTAGGATCTGCCTTTCAATCTTTCATCCTCTTTCAGTACTAATATATATATTATGAACAATTTATATAACAGAAATCCTAATAATAAGAATTCACCCACAAAAAATAGAGAAGACAAAACCTAGATGAAATCCCACAAATTAAATCCTAAAATTAATTTTAATAAATCGGTCAAAACTCACCTTGAAAAAAAACAAACCCAATCTTATGGATCAAGTGAGGCGGAGGTGGATCGGGGATAGGTGGCGGCGGATCCAGCAAGAGAGGGGTGGGCTGGAACGAGGTCCGGGTGGTAGATTGGACGAGGCAGATCCAAGCGAGGTAGCGGCTTATTGGGGTGAGCAGGCGAGGGATCGGGGTGAGGCGAAGGTGGATCGGGATGAGGCGATGGCGCCTCAGGCGAGAGAGGGGCGGGCTAGAACAAGGTCCGGGCGACGGATTAGACGAGGCAGAGGTGGATCCAAGCGACGCAGCAACCTATCGGGGCGAGGAGGTGGTGGATCGGGGAGAGACGGCCGCACATCGGGCGAGGTTGGGGTCGGCAATAGTTAGGTTGGGTAAAAAAAAACAGCACAGTAATTTTTTTTCTTATCCCACACTATTAGCGACGGCCGGGATTTGGCTATCGCTGATGGTGGTAACAGCGACAGTCGAACCCGTCGGTAATGTCGAAAAAAAACCTCATTGAGTTAATGGTAGACTTATAGCGACGGCCATGTTTTGGCCGTCGTTAATGACACTTTCAGCAACGTTTATGGCCGTCACTAATACTCAACCCTGTATTGTGGAGTTATTCTATGAGGTTATTAGCGACGGTCAGGCATTGGCCATCAGTGATACTCCTCTTAATAGTAAAATTCAGTTTTTGGATTCATATTAGTGACGGTGTTTCTGTTGACCGTCGATAATAGGCGTCGCTAAACACTCTTTTTCTTGTAGTGACAATCATCAAATATAAATCGGAATAATCAATTATTTTTAGGCAATTCAACTTTCTAAATGTGAGCATATATTAGACTTCCTACGGACAATATATAATGAATTCCTTCTATTTGCTTATATTTCTATTCGTAATAGGAATAACACATTTCTTTATATTGAATCACTACTTGCAAGTAAAATATCATCAATATACAGATAAAATATAAATTCTCTCCCACTGACCTTCATATATAAACATCAACCAACAATATTTTTCATAAGAAATAAAGGATGTTATGGTATCGTTGAACTTCAAACATCATTAATGGGAGACTTGCATAAGTCTGTATAATGATTTCTTAAGCTTGCAATTCATGTGTTTCTTATTCTTTAATGAGAAACCTTCAGGTTGCTCCATGTATACATCTTCACTCAAATTCCCATTCAGAAAAGTTATTTTCCACGTCCATTTGGTGAACTCCAAATCATAATGAGCCACCAATGCCATAATGATTCTAAATGAGTCTTTTTTTGATACACATGAGAAAATCTCCTTGTAATCAACACCTTCTTTCTTATTGAAATCTTTGACCACAAATCTGACCTTATATCATTCGATATTGCATACATTAGGCAATTCAACAAGATTTCATATTTCATTTTGGTCCATTGATTTCATCTCTTCTTTCATGGCGTTAATCCATTTAGTAGAATCAAAACATTCTATGGCTTATGAAAATGAAACCGCATCATATCTTCTCTGCCACATTCAGATTCCTATAAATAAACCACATAATCATTCGAAATAGCAAACCTTTTTTTTTTATTCGATCTTCTTAATGCTACTTCTTGTGGTTTCTCTACATTCGGTTCATTGATGATAACCTCATTATGGAGTGTTGGTTCATTCAATTGTTGTTTAATGTTACTGAACTAATCAACAACCATGAGAACAAAACGCCCCAGGGCGGTCGTCCCCGAGACGTGACAATATAAATAATATCAGCTATCAATACCTGAGGTCAATAATAACTCCAACATACAACATATGAGGTGGCAAAGCAAAGATAAGTGATAGCTAACTGAAAAGCGGAAGCATAAAAATATCAATAATTGTGTAAACCAAAACATTATTAAAGACTCGAATACACAATCACCGTCCTATGAGAGCCAACTCTAGTCCAATCAAATACATCCTGTGCAACACGCACGATTAACAAATATGCTGACAGCCTTGCACTCACTAACCGCTGGACAAAACGCTCCACGCACGCAAGACCACGCCACAGGGAAGCTCCAGCTCCACGCCCAACACCGCCCCTGTGAAAGAAATAATACGCGAGGGGTGAGCTACAAGCTCAGTGAGTGGCTGGAAACCAAACACCATTACCATAATTTAATGTTAAGGCAATTTCCTTTCAAGGAAAAAATGGGTGGAAACCCAATGGATAACAAGGTCACGCAGTGGTGCGACCAACCTCACCCTCACCCTCACTTTCGAAGGGAGACTCTTGGGACTCTTGGGGAGAGACCATACCGTTTGTCAAAGAGACGCGGAATTACTGGTCCACACAACACTACTGGATTATCTACATCGAGATAACTGCCCAACGATGTCTCTCAACATCGATACATAACCGGACCCAACAACTATGGGAATGGATGAACAAACGAAAGGGTCACGTAGCGACGTGACTTCACCTCACCCCCGCCCCCGCCCCTGAAGGGAAACTCCTGGGACACCCGGGGAGAAAACAAAGGTTAACCATAACACCTGGTGTTACTGGATAACATAATACAACCAGTCTCTCCTCTACGAGGTAGAGATGTCACTACGATACCTCAAAGCATTAGGCATAACTTACCCGGAGTATACTCGACATGTAAAATGGTCACATGATTACGTGACTTCAACTCATCCTCACCTTAGCACCCCCGGAGGGGTGACCTTAGGGACTTTTTGGATAAATCATTTTGCTCTACACCCTTCGTCATCCGGTGGCCCTCTCTCAGGTAGCCTGTACCTTGTATACTCCTATGATCAGTACATCTGCCGAAAACATCGGTAGTACCTATAGGTGGGAGCCCTCTGTCAGGACAGCTTCAACGCCGAACAGCTTCAACGCGGATCCGATGAAGGGGTGAACGATTCCATGTTCACAATGCGAACCACCTAGATCAACTACTCTCGATAATCACCTATCGATGATATCAAAATACGCTTGAACTCCCACACATGTGCGTCGCTCGGTCGCGTGGAGTTACCTCTGCTCTTGCGTAAAAATAAGCCAAAGGCATAACCCAACAGGCAGGTCATACACGCGCCTAGCACGGGTAGGCCTAGCTTAAAGCCATAACCACTAGTTTAACAAAACCGATACAACAATGAATTCTCCTTAATTCCAATCAAGCGCATCTCACAGATGCAGGGTGGCGATTACATCTCTCGCGCTCTAACTAATAAAGTACAACCCGAAAGCAGGTTATGCTCAAGCCTATTACAGATAAGCCCAAATAGTTTTAACATGTGCATAATTATTACAGGAGATTTCTATCGCAGTTATTTACATGAACTACATGCAAGATAACATAATAATTAACTATAGGGGTTCTCCCTAACATGAATATATGGCATAAGCAATACATCATGCAACATACATACAAGGCATGGCCTAACTACACATGCAAATGAGAGCACATTAATCATACAAGCACACAAGGTATAACTTAACATGCGTTGGATATCAGCAACTTAAAAGGGAAGGGTCAAGCGCGATCTCGCGCACCAATAGGCGCATGCTAGTATTCCCAAACAAACCTGAGCCAAGCAGAAACCACATCTACTTACTCAGTTCGCGCAAAGATAGAGAGCGAGAGAGAGATGAAGCATCATCATCTCAAGAAGGTCATAGCTTTTCCCCAACAAGATGGGTGCAACAACTACACCACACGCTCAAATCTTATGACCAGGGAATATTAAGTATGCACCCGGTTATTAACCCAGGCTTAATCTTGCTAAATATTACTAATCTAGGGGGTAGTATTACAAGACTACCTAAGACATACCATATTATGTATATCCATATAAATGCAAGGAGATACCAACCCATACAAGCAGGGCGCATGCAAACATGATCATTCATTCATGAATACAATACATTGACAAGTACATAGTAGAAAAGGGGATTGATTCTATACAATATACAAGCTGTACAAGCCTAGCATGTAATATCTAACATAATACGGTTGCCAAGATGTCCCATGGATGCACGACTATGTGCATCAAGTGCTTTACGAAGGGTTGGATTGAGCCACTCACCTAACAACCCATTCATTGCGAGTTCCGCCAACGAAAGCTGCAAAACACAACCAATGATTCTCAATTAAAATATGAAATCTCCTGACACACATATAAGCCTACTTCATGAAGACCCTAACTCCTGATAGTTTCCACAACATGCATAACAACTACTTGAAACACAATCAAGCAAAACTGGTATATCTGCTGCAACCAGCCCTAAATGTTGATCTCCACAGCACCAATTACACATCCAATAATTCTGAAATATATCATACACATTCTCAAACATGTTGGGATCATAATTTGTGAAGACATCATAACCTGATTTCAAAATGAAATATTTCCAGACACTGGTCAATTCCCACGCAAATCCGGATAGGCTATGCAAATCAGGTTATAACTTATAATAAAGATAATAAAATGACACCAAATTTCATATATAGCATCTAGGTACATGAAGGATCATAGCACATGAGGACACAATCCAAGAATATGCCTCTAAATACTTGTTCCACAAGGATCTTAAGAAGATAGAAATTTGCCTTACTTACAACACAAAGCCACCACCATTCATGCATAAACACAAACATCTCATGTGTAGTAGCAATTACACATAACAACACTCCCCCAACAACACCCACATGCATGCCCTCCACAACATCCTAGCAAACATAAAAGAAGGGGAAGAAGATTACCAAGAGAGGGGGAGGAGAAGGGAAGGTGTTGGGGCTCACAATGACACCACAAACACACCACCACCACTTCACCACCATGTCCTTCACTTCTTCACAGCACACCTTCTACTTGGCTGAACACACAAAGAGAGGGGGCAATAGAGAGGGTATGAGAGCTAGAAGAGAAGAAAGAGAGGAGAACAACCTCTTACACACACCAACTCGCCTTTCCCACCTTTTCTTTTCACTTCCATGCCTTCCCTCCTTCAATTGCTTCACCAAACACACCATTTGGAGAGGGAAATAGTGAGAAAAATGAGAGAGGAAGAGTGTGATCCAAGAGAGAGAGCCTGGGAGAGAGAGGAGTGACAAAAGTCACATGGGGGGCTTTTTAATGAAGATAAAGGGGGTTGGTGGGAGAGGGGGTTGACAAGTCAACCCAACCAAAGAAAAAAAACCAAAACATCAAGACTTCGTCAAGGCTAACCAAAGTCGAGTAAAAATTTTTACCACCATCCAATCCAATATCGATCAAACCCGGATGCGATTCAGAACTGCATATTTTTCCAAAATGATACTAGAATTCGATGAAATTTTTATGGACAGTACAAAACAGTACTAGGACCCATAATATGCAGTTAGATTTTCAATTAGAGCACTCCAACTCTCGCAGGTAGCTAAAAGCTAAAATTTTAGCGACTCCGATCAAAAAAATAAGACTCCAAATGACACGGGCATAACAACAACTTCTTTAGAGGCTATGGTTAAATAGATTTGTAACCCAACCTCTTTAATGACCATATTTCATGGTTCAACACTCCCCCTAGTCTCATCACTCTTAAGTAGTCTAGCAGTTTCAATTTCAATAATTTTTGTACTATGGTCAGAATAGTAAAACCTATACCCTTTGGACTTCTCTGGGTAACTAATAAAGTAACCACTAATCATTCTAAATTCCAATTTCTTTTCATGTGAAAGAACTTTCATCCACAACATTATGGGTAAATTGGAATCACTTAACATACTCCTAACCATAATCATATCACTTTTCTTGGAATTTAACAAACATAATGACAAGATATTTTTCTCCACTAAAACACAAAGTGAAGATTATTGGTCTATAAATATCCGTATGGATAATTTCAAGAAGCTCTATACTTATTGTGGCATCATTATTGGTGTATTTGACTTGTTTTCCTTTGATACAATTCACATACACACCTAGATTAGAAAAGTCTAATCTTTCTAATCTATCTAGAAATAAATTTGAAACATTTATGCCACAAGTAGGAGGAATTTTCATTCATTAAGCCACATTTAGTTTCAACATTATAATGCAGGGTCAAAAGGGTTTCACCAAACACATTATCAAGATTAATCTTGTATATGTCATCACACAAAATACCAGAACCAACAAAAGATGTATTCTTAAACATAATGAAACATCTATTCCCAAACTTGAACAAAAAGCTTAATGTCAAGTCTGGATAATAAAATAAAGTTTCTCGTAACATAAGAAACATAAAGTGTGTGATGTAAATATAACTCAAAACCACAATCTAATAATAAACATTAAGTTCTTATAACATTAATAGGAGCTTTAACTTGAATCTCCGTGTGGAGAAACTCCTCGTTTGGGCTTATGCTCTGGGTCATAAGGAATCCCTACATAGAATTCGAAACATGGGTAACGGCACCCGAATCAATCCACCAAATGTTAGAGAGAATTTCAGCAATGTCTAATTCAAAACATAATAAGGATAATGACTGACCCTTCTTTTCGAACCAACTTAAGCGTTTATGGCAATCTTTTTGAAAATGACCTTCTTTCTTACAAAAAGACTTTCTACCTTCGCCCTTCTCTTTCTTAATGACCTTATTTTCTTCAGCAGGTCCATCATTCTTTGGTGATCCTCGTTTATTGCCTTTTTTGAGTTTCCTCCCATTCTTCCTAGCTTCTTGGGTGATCTTATGAACTGAATTATTTTCTTGTTGCTTAAGCCTTGCCTCTTCTTGAACAACCATACTGGTTAATTCATTCACATTCCATTTTTCTTGAATAGTATTGTAATGTATTTGGAATGGATGATACTGAGGAGGCAATGAATTCAGAATGAATTTCACAAGAAAGGAATCATCCACGTTCAATCCTAAATCTTTAATTTTGCAGCGAGGGTTGTCATTTCAAGGATATGTTCATTCATTCCTCTAACCCCATTATACTTCATTGTTGTCAACTGGGCCATTAATGTTCCGGCTAATGATTTATCAGCAGTCTTGAATTGGTCTTTTATATTTTTAAGGAATTCTTTGGCATTCTCAGTAGCAGGAAGTGTAGACTTAATGTTGCTAGCTACTGTCATTCGCATAAACATAAGGCTCAATATGTTCGATCTTTCCCATGCATTGAACAAAGCTTTCTCATCCGCACTGCTTGAATCAGTAAGAGCAGCGGGTTTATCTGTCTGAAGTGCTAAATCAAGATCTAGAACACCCAAGTGAAATTGGATTTGTTCAGACCATTCTGAAAGATTTGTTCCATTAAACATCGAAACAAATGAAGCATGCAAATGCAGTGAGACGGCATTTATAACTGCATAAATAAATGCTCACAACATTAATGCTTTAAGTTACACGTACCATTTAAAATAATAGACAAGTGGTATTATCATGATTCCACCTTTGGTTGAATACCATGACACACCTATAGCCTATTTATTCATATGGTGAAAACTTCACCTAATAGAGCTAATTGGCTATATATATGACTCAATTAGGTAGGTCTATTACCTTTGGGTATCTAGTTCCTATCCTAACAAGCATACAATACCAATTACCCTATTCCAGTTTCTCAATCAATTGAAAATTGATCCTCCTTTGGGTGAATCCATACAATCTCATGATTAAAGAAACCGCGATTGCAATGTTATTTAATTCAATACAGAATAATCTGCATTAAATATCGATTATATGTTTTGGCATCCTCGGCTCTTTTCAACTAGGCCACTTTGGTGACTCGCAATCAGTCCAAACCTTGAACCCAAAATACATGTAAATGACTATTGCTCATGCAATATTTACATCATCATCATCATTAATAATAATGTGGAAAAACAAATCATAATATGATATTCAACAATTTAAACATAATTTAGAATATCAACAACATCATAATATTAATTTAACATCATAAATAAATCATAAAATAAATTCATAAATTTCTATTTACTTTAGAACCCTATAATAAAATTATTTATAAACAGATCCTCATAATAAAAACAAAAAATAGCTTGTTTAACTTTACGTGGGCTTTTATGTAATCCAAAAACATTAATAGGATGCTGTACTTCAACATTAATAAACATTAAAATTTATGGGTTGATAAAATATACCATATATTAATAATTGATAAAACATCTTGCAACCCGATTATATATAAACACCCACTTGATCGGATTGTACGATAGAAACAAGGGTGGCTATATTTGAGCCCCTCTAAATTGTAAGTAAGCCTCTCTTGTAAGTAAGTCTTTCACATTTTAATCATTTAATGTACAAGCCCCTCATATATTAATCTCATATATAAACAATAAACAAGCCCCTCTCACATCAAAACATCTCTCCCACCCTGCCTATCTCCCCCTACAAAACTCTAATTAACATATTTTAATAAAAAAATTAATGCAAATATAAAAAGAATATGAAAATCCATTGTTTTTGCACATATTCACACAAATCCTCAAAATCATAAACCCTAAAAAAATAATAATTAAACCCTGTATATATACAAGATAGGGGGTATGCTTATTAAAAGAATATTAATTTAAAAAAATTTAAAAACAATTAGGTGAACTAATTTATTAAAGGACATACTTATGAGAAAAATTAAAATAGATATTTAAAAATAATTCATTTAAAAATGACTTATTTACACATTACAGAGGCTCAGATAAAGCCACCCTATAAACAATTACTTCAACATATATCATGTGTATGATAACAGTCAGATTTTACCATAACAAACTAACACAGAAATTACGGAATTGCCATCAAATCCATGGAAGCTTTCATGTGAAAGTGATCACCGATTCATTCTGATTTGACCGATAAGCATTCATTTTATTTCTTTGTTTCAATCAAAACATACAATGTATCACATTAAACATCACATCGTATTAACCCTTCATCATCATCGGTTAAAACAAACTTTTCCGAAATAAGGAATCAATTAAACAGAATATCATTATTTTTTATCTTAAACTAATCTATTAAATTAGTTATAACAAAATTTATGTCTTTAATTAATTTCTTATATTTTTCGGATTAATATCTCCACATACATTAATGGATTCATACACATAAAAAATCCAAATAAATTAAATCCGAAAATTAGAAATTAAACTCAAAAATATTTTTCAATAATTTTGAGCCATCACAATGATCATCAAACATACATGATCTAAATATAAATAATTATTATTAAGGGATTTTTACATATATATAACCCCTATTAAATTTTAATTTTTATCAAAATGTACCTAAAAAAACCCACAGTACAAAAATACCCCTCAAAAACATTAAATGAGTGCAACCGTACCCCTATTACACACTCCGTGAAAAATTCTGAATTAACCATGGATAAAAGGCTAACTCTACATGTTCATTGACCTAAATGCCCTTACTAATTTTGAAAAAAAATATGTTTTGCATCGATACCCCTCTTAAAACCCATATTTTCAGAATTACCCATATTATTTCCACGATTACATATATTCCCTCTGAAAATTTAATAAATTGTGTAAATTTATCACTCAGTCAGTCGTTGTTAAGAACGCAGACCGAACTATGATTAAATTCTTAACATTACCAATACCCTGTAAATAATTAGTTTATCCCTCACTTAAATCACACACCCTACTCAATCCTACATGAAAAAGAAAGAGAGAAGGGTGAAGGAGCAAGAAGGAACTAGGGTTCGATCATCCAAACAGAGCGTGGTGAAGATATTTTGGACTATTTACATGTGATTACGATGGCTAATGAAGATATTCTAATCAATCCCCACAAACACTAAACTCAGGGACAACTTTACACCAAGTATTAAAATTTCAAGGGTATTTATGTAATAGTTAAAATAAAAAGGGTAATTATGCAAATACGAATTTTAAGAGGGGTATATATGCAAACAAATAAAAAAATAAAAATAAAACTCACTTTGGGTAGCCTGAGGATACAAGGGTAATTTCAACACCTATAACGGAATGAAAATGGAAAACATTAACTACACCAGATAGAATTTGACCACAAGGGCATGGTTGCACTCACTTAAAATTTTTGAGGGGTATTTTTGCACTGTGAGTTTTGTCAGGGGTATTTTGACAAAATTAGAATTTAACAAGGGTATATATGCAAAAATCCCTATTATTAACATACATTATCCAATTTAATTCGTAAAATAGATCATTAGTTTTTATCATTATAAGAAGATCATGAAGTTCAAAACACAAGCTCTAATACCACATGTAAGTATTAAATTAATTTCATAATGCCCTAGATCTTAAACTTTCAGGATCTTCACAATCATGAATATGAATATATAAGAACATACCTGGCTCGATTGATATGATGTTATTGAGTCTTCAATTATGGAATAGGGTTTCTCTCTCCTAACCATAGGCACCTTTCGTACGTGCTTCTTAATTATGATACACAATTAATGAGATATGTGCTCTATTTGTAAGGTAGAGAGATGACACAATCTAATCTCTTAAATCAATTATGATCCTTTGATCAAGTTTACATGAGGATATTCATAAATGATAAATCTAATATTTAAAATTCAAATGTGGGTCACTTTAAGATATATTTTAACACGACTGCGTCTTTGTGCACGTCTCTGACTTTGGTGAGATCCACTCAGGCGGCGCGGGCCTTCACGGTAGACAAAAGCATGAACTTATCGGGTCGATCCACTTCTTATGCAGTTTATCATACAATTGAACGGATTCCCTCGGGGGTCCCCACTTCGTGTAGGCGGTGATCAACGCCGTCCATGAACGGAGATCTGGGTCAGGCATTCCATAGAAAGCCTTCCATGCGAGGGCAGCCCCAATGATGAGAAGTTTTGGAGGATGTCAGGCTTGTGATAGAGAGAGAAAAGTGTATGATGGTTTTCAGGGAGAAGAATATTATGGTAATCCTTCATTTATGATCAGAGTTAACCGTAATCTAGTTAATTGGAATGATGGTAGGGACAAGAACAATAATTTTCTAAAAAGACAAGGACCTATCGGGATTTTTTGAATTTTATAAATGCTATTTTTAAATTTTCTTAACTTTGTAGGAAGTCCTATCGATGTTTCTTTTTATAAAAATGCATACCTTATTATATGAGTTATATGATTTTAAATTAAAAAAAACATGTGCATGTGGGACAACAAAAAGATTGAGTGTAATATTTTTTTTTAATAAAATAGCGTCGGATCACTGTGTTAGAGCATTGATATACTAAGTCTATTTTGGAACCCTGTTTACAACACAGAAGTGATCCACTAGCTGTTATACATTGCGATAGCGTAGTGTATACTGCATTATCGTAATATGTGAAAATTAATTAATATTCATTTATTCAAAGAAAAAGTATACTAGTATATTTTTTTATATACTTTACTTTTTATAATAATATGTAATTGAGTGGAGTAGTGTCTTATTAATTGGGGGAAAACTATTGTAATTGAGAGGTATGTGAACTTTGTAATCAGTTTTAGTCGATAGACCCCTCATATATTAATTTACTTGTTTTGGGCATGCACTCCTTCATGAATACAATTGAAACTCATGCCTACCTTTCCATCAAAAAAATATTTATTAATTTTTTTCGTGTATAATGGAGAGAAGTATACACTTAAAAAAAGAAAAATTATTGACGTACAATGGGATTGTATGCGAGAGGCTGGTTCCAACATTGTTTTTTAAATGAAACAAAAGAACATAGCTGGTAATAAAATACCACAGCTATATTTCAAATAACCGCATGTAAACTGTCTGAAATCTATATAACCCCCTAATTTTTCATGAAATCCTGAAAACACATATAAATCCAAATAGCCCCCCTGAATTAAATTTTCATTGCTAGATAAGGAATATTTTACAAATATTTCATTTGATTAACCCTGGCTGAAAACACAGTGCGTCAAAACCCCTCTAAAATGTATTAAAATGAAAAAAATTTCTATAAATGATAATTTTACCCTTCCGAATAGATTTTAAAACCCTATCCGGAGAGGTAAAATAATCATTTATAGAGAATTTTTCACATTTTTAACACATTATATGAGATTTTTAGTATATCATGTTTTCAGCGAGTATAACAAATATAATATTCATCATCAATCAACAAAAATTTAAGTGAGGGGATTATTTAGATTTACATATGTGTTTTCAAGTTATTATATGGACTTCAGGAAAAGTCAGAAAGTTATATGAATTTCGAACAGTTTAAAGGGGCCTGAGGAGGATAATTTCTCCTACAGTTAAATTTATAGAAGTGGGATTAAAATTCGGATTGGACTTTTTTTTATCTCAATGTCTGACTATGATTGAATGGATGAATGACCGACTTTTACTCAATGAATGATTGTGCCTTTAGAGTTCCCTCTTTATAGGATGCCTACGTACCCTTTGGGAATCAAGTCACACGTAGTTCCTTTACTAGCTTTGTAACTGCCTTGCCACTAAGTGTTTAGTGAGCTTTTCTCTAGGGAAACGTTCCCCACGTCGGACCCTTGATTACTCACGTTTCGTAAGTAGTGGGTCTTAATTGCTAACTTGGCAGTTATAGGCGTTTCATTCCTCTGACCGTTTCTTTAGTCTGCTTGTGGCTCTTTTGCCTACTCATTTTTCCGCCACGTCATTTTGAGTACGTTTGCAAGACGGAAAATGACCCGACCAGACCTCTTATTTGGTCGTGTCTTCTTTGCTCGTACGCGAGGAGTAAAGTCGTCCAACTATACCTCTTGTCTGGTCGTGTCTTAACTGCTCGGTGTGGTTTTCTTTTGTAAGGTGCTTGACTATCCGACTGGACCGTGGATCTACTCATGTCAACGCATCTGGAAAAGTCATCATTGCTCAAAATTCAGACTCTGATTCGTAGGGCCCACGCATGGCCCGTATCCGTCTTGCTATGACACGTCAATCTTAGGCCTGACAAGTGTCGTGGTACGGATTTTTACCTCCACAGGACTTATATGGATTTTCCCTTATATATATAATTCATAAAATTACGTATGTAGGAATAGAAATACATAGCATATATGTTGTTGTTTGTGTCTAATGAAACTATTTTTTCATGAAATCAAATTCCGATATTGGAATAGAAAAGAAAATCAAAATTTGCATAAATTTTTGAAGATTTAAGAACACATAAAATTCCTGGGAAATGTCTCTCACCAGATTTAAGATCAGTTACGGGAAGCCAAAATTTTCTGATAAGTTACGGAAGGCAGGTTGAACCCAGTCAATATAGATTTTAATTTCTGAAAACTGAATCCCATGGAAGATCAAAAGGCACATCTTATCATTCAAAAAGGACAATAATCACCTCCATCTATCCATCAAACTCAAGAACAACTTAATTAATTGATATGGGTCAATGTTCATTTACAGCTTTAATTTTATAAACTATAAATTATATATTTTAACTTATCTAATAAGCATTATAGATGTGTTTGTTGTAGCGGTTGAAAACAGGAAATAAACAATAGTAGATTTTAATTAAGTTATAAAATAACTTTTTGTTGTTTAATTGACAAACACTCTTTTAAATGTAGAAGTTAAATTTAATTTTTGTTCGATAAAATAAAATAGTATTACTTATAAAATTAGTTTTACGAATATTTAAAAGACAAATCAATATAACATATAAAAGTTAAATTTCACTATAAATTTTTTTAAATATTAATCTCTACAACAGTAATATATTTGGTCGTTAGTGTTCGAAATAATTTTTTACTATAGTATAATTATTAGTGAAAAAAATTAAGGGCATGCAAATAAATTTTTTTTTTTAAATCTATAAACTATAATGTGAAAAGCATTATTTGCCCAACTTAGAGAATCTGATTTTTTTTTAAAAAGGTTTTTTAGTTTTCAGTCCATGTAAACATAACTATGTTGGGATCGATATCTCACTTCTTTGTATTTTAGTTTTAGTCTCCAGATTTAAAGGATATGTTCCTTTTTAGTCCCTCCCAGGGACTAAAAATAAAGCTAAATAATTTAGAGATATATCCCTCCCGGAGACTAAAAAAGAACATATTCTTTAAATCTAGGGACTAAAACCAAAATATGAAGAATTAAGGGATAAACCACTAAATTCTATGATTTACAGGATTTAAAAATAAAAATTCATTTTTAAATGGTTTTTAATTTAAATAAATTATAATAAATTTAAACAAACATACAACAACTTCAAAAGCCATAATACGTAGCTTATAAGTTTTAATAAACGTATACATGTTCAAATTAAAAGCGTGGGCAAAACAGTCAATTCAGCGTCTTGGATATGCAAAACGTCTTACGAGTTACGACCCACGAAAATATAAATTCACCACGGGTAACATTTTTTTACAAAGCCGTCGATGGAACCACCCAATCCAACGGCGGTGATGCCTCCAAGAGATGAACCCTTTATTAGGTTTCGTTCGATATCACATTCTCCAACAGCTCTCCGAGGGGCTCTTCAGGAGACTCATGAGGCCCAAAAAGGAAGACCTGGTTCACACCGATTTGGATCCTTTGTTCTCCAAATGGAAGGTTGAAAAATTAAAAATTTGCTAGTAATACCATCCATTCTGTGTTTTGGGTTTGTCATTGTTCATGCAAATTGAGTTTTTTTTTTTTTTGGTTCATGGTTTTGTTGTACTTGATGGGTTTTCGTTTTTCCGCAGTTCAGGCCATTTTTTTATGCATAAAAATTGATATTGCTTAATTGTGTACATTTTTTTCCTTAACATTGATAATACCCAACATTTGATTCTTCTGTTTTGGGTTGTTTTCGGTTTACAATTTTTTCTTTGTGTGCTTAGGGTATGTGACTGTTGATGTAATTACAATTTCCATGTAATTTTTAGTTATGTTCATGAAATTATTTATTTGTATAAATTATTGGTATAAACTATTGGTTTTTTAGTTCTGTCTCACCATATTAGCATTTCTCTGTCTTATAGATAGTATTCACTTCTCTTTTTTGTTTATTCCCCTTTCTAGTGGTAGGCTTTTAGGTTCGTATTTGTGTAAAAAAAAAATTTGATTAATACATATTTGCAATTTTAGTATTTCAGCAGTTCAGATCTTGTCTTAGCATATCAAATTCACTATTCTGTAGTCATTTTTTTCTTTTTTCTTTTTTTTTGGATTCAGATTCTTGTTGGGCCGTATGATTGGAAGGACTATGACTTGGGAAAAGATGGAGTAGAGAGATATAGACTCCATAACCTCCCATTAGCCTTATCTGGCCCAGGGACCTATGAGCTTGGTATTGATTTGACCGCGACCAATGAATCTGGTCGTGTTAGCCGAACTATCAATCTGGCAGATGTCATTAGTGTGTACATTGGCCACACCGGCAATCTCAGGAAGCGGCTCCAAGAGTACGGCCGCAGGGGTTCACATCTGGAGAATGGGAAATCGGATCCCTATTCAGAGGAGAGGAGACAGGGGTTGTTCCAGGGAGTGTTCTCAAGAGGATTTCCCATCTTGTTTAGGTATCACATGGTAAGTGTGTTACAATGCTTTGTCTATATGCTTAATAATGATGAATTTTGTAGTTTTTGGATGTGTTGGGATAAACGAATTTTGGTATTGAATGAGTCATGTTTTTTAGATAGATAATTATGCTTCAACAAATCATATTTCACAGGAGGGGCATTTCTCGAATGATTATTATGATGATGATGATTATTGATAGTAGACGGGACAATATATCATTAACCAGGGGACTTCCTTTGTTGAGGTCTCATTGGAGATGGGGTTGGAAGGTGGGGACATACTTTATGTTCCAATCCTCTTTTTTCTCCTGTTTTTCCTTTTATTTTGTATGAATCCTGTAGTTTACCAATTCAGTGGAATTGGTGGATACTTTCATCAAAATGCCTTATGAATCTAAATTGTCTTGTATTCGTATTGGGGTAGTTAGCATATGACTTAAACACGTCATCTCGTGGGTGCACAGTTTTTTCAATGATATCGATGACCCAATTCCAATTATTACCCTTCACAATTTTCTCATCACTCAGTCCTCACAGGTGGTTATAACTCTTTCTTTAATTCACGCCTTATCCAAGCTGGCTCTATGAATTTATTTTCTGAGTTGATCTTTGATCCCTTCTCATGCAATTCCTACCACACCACATGCATCTGCCCCATATCCCTATACAGACGTGTGATTTGTATATTAGCTTGTCTAAGTGTGCTGTCGGCCAAGTTTTTCTGCTGGAAATACTCAGCTAAAGTTTCACTTTTCAAGTTGTCTAGTGCTGAGAATGATATAAGCGACACATTTGATTTGATACATCATAGAAGCTGTTTAATCAGTCTGTCTTGCAAGTTTTGCTATGTTTCCACTACAGCCTAATGATAGCTTCTAACAAATTAATAAATAAAAAAGTGTATGATTTTATCTTGCTTCGGTAGGAACATAAAACTAATTTTAAGGAGCACCCAATTTTTAGAATGTTAAAGCCCATCTCCAGCATTGATAAAATGGCTCCTGTCTCATTAGCATATCTTAGCAATCATTCTCTGTGGGCTTAGCATCCTTCTCCTAATGCAATGTGCATGTTAAAGAGCGGAAGCCTTGCTTTCATTTTTATTCCACTGGTTCATTGTTTGCCTTGTTTGTCATATATTCATAGCTTTTATAGGTTGTAGGAGTTATGATGTTTTGAAATTTTTGCTGATTTCTTTGTTTCTGAACATCGCAGACTCATGACAAGAATAAAGCATCTGACTTAGAGAGTAAAATTCTCAAAAGATTTGATTATGCTTGGAACAATGCCGGAAATGGCCATGTTCGCCAACTTGACATCCTATCTAGATTGGACGAGATACATTCCATAGAAAAACATCAGAGCATTCTTACTGATCTTCGAAAGTGGCTTTCACCACGCATTAAGAAATATGTTGGCGCAAAAATCACGACAAGCTCACCTTCAAATGAAGATGTATATCCAGACTGCAAGATTATCCCCAGGGTCTTCAAAACATCCAAAAACTGTCCTTCGCTGGTCCAACCTAAAGGATACTCAAATGATACTATGTGTGGATTCAGAACGGTTGATGGTTCCGTCTGTGGAAGCAGACCTGACATAGAAAGAGAGGAAAATGAAAGCATGCCTGTGAATAGGAATTCGGAAAGTGATTCTGTATTTTGCGGATGGGTTGGAGCTGATGGATATGTCTGTAAAAATGAACCTATTTCCAGAAGGAAGCGATGCGAAGTACATAAAGGAAGACGGATCACCAAGTCGGTTTCCAGTCTTGTTACACCTAAAGAAAGCTCACCAGATGTGTGTGGTGTTACCATAGCAGATGGGTCCATCTGCATGGAACCTCCGGTGCGTGGGAGGAAGAGATGTGAGCTACACAAAGGTAGAAGAATTATGACTAAAAGTTCACTAGTAGAGAGGAATCAGATCTCTGTACCACAGGCATACCATATTGTTAGACCTCAAGGAAGCTCCTCAGATGTCTGTGGCTTAATCATAGGAGATGGCTCCATCTGCATGGAATCTCCAGTGCATGGGAGGAAGAGTTGTGAGCTACACAAAGGTAGAAGAATTATGACTAAAAGTTCACTAGTAGAGAGGAATCAAATCTCTGTACCACAGGCATACCAGATTGTTAGACCTCAAGGAAGCTCCTCGGATGTCTGTGGCGTAATCATAGAAGATGGTTCCATCTGCATGGAATCTCCAGTGCGTGGGAGGAAGAGATGTGAACTACATAAAGGTAGGAGGATTGTGACAAAAAGCAGCGCATATTGGTAGAGATGAATTAGATCTGTGGTGCAAGCTTGCCAGATAACCTAGTTCATGTAAAATCTTAGAGATGTCTATGTACTAGTTAGTACCTGGACCCCTTTGTACGGTCTCCTGAGTTGTATATATCTCAAATCGATTGCATTGACATGAGACAGATGTATGCTTATTTTCTGTTAATCTTTTATTCTAGTCACAATAGATGGTATGACAATCGAGTTCTTCCAGATGCGACTTTATGCCTATTTTGATTTCCAGACTCAGTGTTTCTGAATGGGTATGTCAGATTCAGGTTTCAAGGTGAACTTCATACAAGTCATGCTTCACATCTCAGAGAGAGACCCCTGTACATCATGACCCTTACGCGTGTGGGGCTTAAATGCAATCCCTAGGTACTTTAATGAACCGTATATACTGTCCATCTTGCATAAAGCAATGAATGTGCTCCACCATACTCTGTAACAAAGGTGGCCCTGGCGCGGAGCTTTGGAGAAGATCAATTAAAGCTTCCGCATCTGAACACACTGTAATTAAAGCCAGCATTCTCCTGAGAAATCACATTGTGTATAAACAAGTGCTGCACTACTTCATTTTGATTTCTGCATAACAAGGGCATAGAACCTCCATTCTTAGCCTAATATGATCCAGGTACATGCGAGTGGCCGAGTGGGAAGTCTCCTCCACACAATCTGCCAAAGGAAAATCTTGATTTTTGTAAGGACTGGGAGTTTCCAAAGCACCTTCCAAAGATGGTGCAAGGATAGCATGGAAATCAGCAATCCTTGGATGTGGTTGAATGGAGCCCTCCTAACACCAACCTGTAGGATCATCTGATTCCTTTGGTGGGATGGAATTGTTAATAGATTGAGACCAGAATGGTGGAAATATCTCATCAATTATGGACTGCTGCCATTCTCCATCCTCGATCACCTGTGAGAGACGGTAGTCCAAATAGACCTCCATGTTGAGGAAAGTAGGAATTCTAGCAAAATGGATTGGCATCGGCCATGGATCGCTTATCAAAGTGATGATGCAGTGCGATCATGGATAGTTCGATATAGAGATTTGTTGAGATTCTAAGCCCCCGTTTAGAACGGGGATATGATTTATTCTTGGGTATACATTTATCCGAGCATAAGTGAGTATAAATAACGATAAAGTGATTTTGTGTTTGGTTGTGTTTTGAATTATTCTCGTTGGTAAACGTAAGAATAAATGTTTTGTTGTTTGGGTAAAATGTGAATAAAGTATGGATAAAGATTTATAAAAAGTAAAAAGAATAATAGTTGATTTTACAGGTAATTTATAAGAGGTGACGACAGTTGATTTAACAGTGGGCCCACATATTCTGTGGGTGGAATAACCTAGGATAACTTTTATTCTAGGGGTTGATTGGAATCCATATATCAATTTATACCAATTTATTCTGGCATTATATACTTTATCTGTGGTTATCTTGGCTTTCCAAACACAACAAAATTTCTATCCGGGGTTATCCGGGATTATCCGGAGGTTTGTTCTCATTCCAAACATGGGCTAATTTGTTAGGAATCTCTCCTCTATGAATAAACTATGTAATCACAAAATCAAAAAGACTTTGATAATATAATTTTATTCCCTTTATTTTTCTGTTGTATTTTTGTTATCTTAGGTGGAATAGCAAATACATAGAATTTCATTGTTTTGGTATTCCCTGTTAAGAATCAATATATATGTTGAAGCTCATCGTTTTGATATTTTTTTATCAAAGAATCAACAAAGTCGTCGGAGCCGGTAGATCTCTCATCCTTTCGGGAGTGAAGGTTGATCAGACCAACAAAAGAGCGTACCTACGCTACATCATCAAGTCTATGTCACCCAACTTCCGGACACATTCAGTGCATGACTACGTACAATTTGCATGCCTTCACAGAGCAATTGCCACACAATTTTTAGTATTGTCATTAACATATACTCTAAACATTTCTTTCATTTAATGTACAAGGCTGGCATAATAGTATATGAGTTAACAGCAAACACATAGTGTATAACAGTATACAAAAGAGTATTTGGAATATGCTCGCAACTCTGTCTAAAAAAAACTATACAAAAGAGTATTCCACGAGATAAACAACAAAAAAGAGGTCGTAGGACCTAGAAAAAGTGTAACCACTAATAAGTGTTCCATATGCTAAAACAATTTCAAAGACCTAAATGAAATACTTGGAAATAATTTCTCATCTATAAAAATATGTAAGTTATCAGACAAGTAGATGATTACGAAAAAAAAAAAAAATGTTAAGAGCTGCAAGAAGTATTGCACAAATGACTCACTAACCTTCTCTCTTTTAAACAGTCTTACACATTGTTACACGCAATCCATTTTACAGTCTCATATACTTCGTTAGTCTATGTACATTGTTAGAAAAAAAATTTACAGCTCTATTGATTAGTTCATATAATTCATTGTAGTATAGAGTCCTGCTACACAGGCCCCACTATTTAGGCCCATTCACAAGCCCCATGAGGTGTCATTAACTCATTGGTTGCTTGTTTGACTTTCAAAAAAGGTTAAGGCAAAATACAATATTACCCTCATTTAAAACCCCACAATTTTCTCCCTCATTAAATCCATCTCCACCTTTTTTGAAAAACATATCAACATATTCAATTCATTTAAAAAAAAACCTTTTTTTTAAAAACCAATAAAAAAAAGAAACCATTAATTACATTTATGAAAACAGAGACCAAAATTTAAATCTTAAATAGAAACTGAAAAATGAAATCATTCAAAAAACACATTTCATCAAAATCACAAAAAAAAAAATCAAATTTTTGTTTGCGGCCTCTCATTCAATCAGAAAACGACGGTGATAAGGAATAATCAACGTTTTTTTTTAAACAGTGTTGTTATTTTGTAATTTTTTGATTCCAATAATCAAACAAAGTATTTGTGATTGATGCAATTTTTTTCCAATAAATGTAGAAATGAAACACAAATCACAGTATAAAATTAGAGTTCGGAATAAAATTCAGTTACATTTATAAAATGTAACTTAATTTTAACAATAAATTGCATTAAAAGTCAGTTACATTTGTAAATGTAATTAACTTCGTTTATATAAATCAATTAAAAGTTAGTTACATTCCACAATGTAACTGACTTCCAAATATAATTGTTAAATAATTTAAAGATCAAACGCCTCAGATTTAAGGCTGTGAGATTTAACTCTAGCACCAAATTCAATAATAAAAGAATTGTAACAAATGCAAAACAAACAAAAAATAAAAAGCCGCACCTGAATCGACAAACATTGGAAACGACATCCAATCATTCAATTATGATTTCCAATTCAATCGGAGGCTGAAAAGTCATTCGAAAAACAAATCAATGCTTGAAAAATCTTCAGTCCTCCGAAAAACAAATTAATGCTTGGAAAACTTTTAGTCCTCTAAAAAACAAATCAATGCTTGGAAATCCTCCAAAACAACCTTCTGATCTAGTTCTATGTATTCTAAAAAAAAATGTTGTAAAAGAGTTATCAAATTTAACATTTAGCATCAAATTTAATAATAAAAAATTGTAACAAATGCAAAACAAAGAATGTGACCCAAATACAAATTTTATTTTAGGTGAAGAAGAAAAAGAAGCCGCATATGAACAGACAGACAGACATATCATTTTTTTTTATCTTATAAAGCAAAAGAGAGAAGACTATTACCAAAAATCATGGGGATCCTCCAAAACAAATTCAAAAAATCATGACACTTCAGCAATTGTAATCAACTCATTGATTATGGGAAGTAATTATTGAAAAAGACAGAACAATATTTATTCACATGTCCCATTTTACAGGCCCCATGAGATGGTAGAAGGTTTAATACCTATTTTGCAATTTCTGTCTTTTTCAATAATTACTTCCCATAATCAAGGAGTTGGTTACAATGGCTGATGTGTCATGATTTTTTGAATTTGTTTGGATGATCAAATCCCATGATTTTTGGTAATTAATAGTCTTCTCTCTTTTGCTTTATGAGATGAAAAAAAAGCATGATCTGTCTGTCTGTCCCATCTACGGCTTCTTTTTCTTCTCCACCTAAAATAAAATTTATATTTCGGTTACATTCTTTGTTTTGCATTTGTTACCATTTTTATTATTGAATTTGATACTAAATGTTAAATTCAATAACTCTTTTACAACATTTTTTTAATAACACATAGAACCATATCAAAAGATTGTTTTGGAGGTTTTTCAAGCATTGTTTGTTTTTCGGAAGACATTTCAGCCTCCGATCAAATCAGAAATCATAATTGAACGATTGGATGTTGTTTCCAATGTTTGTCAATTCAAGTGCGGTCTTTTATTTTTTTGTTTGTTTTGCATTTGTTATAAATTTTTTTTATTGAATTTGGTGCTAGATTTAAAATCTGACAGCCTTAAATCTGGGGCATTTGATTTTTAAATTATTTAACAATTATATCCAGAAGTCAGTTACATTGTGGAATGTAACTAACTTTTAATTGCTTTATATAAACGAAGTCAGTTACATTTACAAATGTAACTTACTTCTAATGCAATTTATTGTTAAAATTAAGTTACATTTTATAAATGTAACTAAATTTTATTTCGAACTCTAATTTTATATTATGATTTGTGTTTCATTTCTGTATTTATTGAAGAAAAAAAAAATTACATCAATGATTGGAATCGAAAAAAATACAAATTAACAACAGTGTTTTAAAAAAATGTTGATTATTCCTTATTGCCATCGTTTTCTGATTGAATGAGAGGTCGCAAAAAAAAATTTGGTTTTTTTTTTTGTGTTTTTGATGAAATGTGTTTTTTGAATGATTTTGTTTTTTAGTTTTTTTTAAGAAACTCTAGAGGATTTAAATTTTGGTCTCTATTTTCATAAATGTAATTAATAGTTTCTTTTTTTATTGGTTCTAAAAAAAATAGGTTTCTTGAAATAAAATGAATATGTTGACATGTTCTTCGAAAAAGGTGGAGATGGATTTAATGAGATGTTTTTCAAAAAAGTTGAAGATGAATTTAATGAGGGAGAAAATCGTGGGGTTTTAAATGAGGATAATATTGTATTTTACCTTCTTAACCTTTTTTAAAAGTCAAACAAGCAACCAATGATATGATGACACCTCATGGGGCTTGTGAATGGGGCCTAAATAGTGGGGCCTATGTAATAGAACTCAAGACAGAAATGAAAAAATAAATATTAACACTTGTGCCACCTCATAGAGCCTACATAGGGCCTGTAAAATGAGGCCTGTGAATCATTATTGTTTTACGTTTATTAAAATATCAATAATGTTTTCTAGGCCCCAATTTCACAAGCCCCAAACCAGGCCCCATGACATGGAATGCACACATTGTCCATAATACCCTTTATGATTTATTTGGATCATTAGACGGTTACAGATTTGATCCGACTATGGCGTCACAATTAATTCATATCCTAACCGCATATTGGGGAGATTTACAACTGCCGATCATTTAGGTTATGCAATTGCATATCATCGTCAACCAAAATCAAATCGAAACCGATTTGAATATGGTGAAACCATTGTAACTCTATCGGATTTTTTGATCCTGTGAAGTTCGAAAACATTGTTTGTTCTTTATGGAGTTGGATCTCCAATCAACGCCTACCGGATCTGGTTTGTGAATTATTTTCCCTCATATCTTGACCATTTTGGAATGAAAATAACGTTCGAAATTAAAATTAAATTTTTGATGATCAATTATTCAATCTATGTTACATGTTTCAATTTAGAGGAATGAAACTCATTTATTTATTGATCGTTATTTCGCATCTTTTTATTAGGTTTCGATATAATTTCATAAATGTAACTTTTGATATCGTTACATTTAATACATAATGGTTTGTGTGATGTTAACATTTCAATCCTGATCTCGAATACACGTTTTCTAATTTTGTTACATTCATAAATGTAACGGTTCAACATGTAACAATCACTCGTGTCCTGCATTTCTTTCAACTATGCAAATAGAAATTATATGTAAATGTAACAATGAAGTTCATGCTGTTGCAGGGGAGGTCTAACATGTAACAATCACCGTGTACTGCATTTCTTTAAAAACGTGAATTTAAATTATTCATAAATGTAATAGTGAAGTAGATACTTTTGCAAGGGAATCTGTTACATTTTCTTTGGAAGGTGAAATCGATGTTTTTGACGAGCAAAGTACTGAAGTTACTGTTTCAAGTGTTGGAATGTCATTTTGCTCGGAAAATGATGTTAGGATGTTTTATAAAAATTTTGCTCACAATGAAGGTTTTGGCATTGCAAAGATTCATGGTAAAAAGGATGACAATGAGCGACAAAGATTTTTTTCACTTGCATGTTGTCGAAATGGGAAGCATGTTCCAACAGGGAGGAATGTTTTCAGTGGTAGGTCATCGATCAAGTCTGGGTGCGGAGCCAGGATAAACATTAATGTGAAGGATGGAAAATTGTTTGTTATTTCAAAGGTTTTCTTAACCATCATTTGAGTCCACTTAAGTCAAGGCATTTTGCTTGCCATAGGAAAATTGATCCTTTTTCAAAAAGAGTGTTGGATATAAATGACCAACCAGGGATCAGAACATCAAAAAGTTTTAATTCACTTGTTATTAAAGCTGGGGGATATGATTGCATATCATACGAGGAAAGTGATGCAAGGAATTACTTGTTTAAAACTAGAATTGGAAGGCTTGGTGGAGGCGATGCACAAGCTGTTTGTGATTATTTCGTGCGCATGCAAAAGCGAAACCCAAATTTTTTTCATGCTATTTATTTTGATGAGAATTTCAGAGTAAGAAATATTTTTTGGGCCGATGCGAGATCACGAGCATTATACGAGTCATTTTCAGACGTTATTTCATTTGACTCAACATATTTGACGAACAAGTATGATATGCCATTTGCACCTTTTGTTGGTGTAAACCATCATGGACAATCGGTCTTGTTTGGATGTGGTCTATTATCCAACGAAAATACTGCAACATACGTGTGGCTATTCAAAGCATGGTTGGAGTGCATGTATGGACGTATGCCAAATGTTATAGTGACTGACCAATGCAAGGCGATACAAGGGGCTGTGTCAGAGGTTTTTCCTCATTCTCGTCACAGATTATGTTTGTGGCATATCATGAAGAAGATTCCTGAGAAACTGGACAGGTTTGTTATTTTTACTAGTGTTTGTTACATTTATTTGATTATTGTTACATTTTCACGTCATGTTATTAGCAGTGCAATATTCATTGTCATTTGATTGCAGATGAAGTTCTACATTTTTATGATGGTTCCAATTTAATTTCTTGATACGTTTTTGTAGTTGCAAGAGTTATGATATTATTAAGAAACGCTTGAAGGCAATAGTTTACAAGTCTTTAACTGCTGATGTTTTCAGCAAACAGTGGATGGAAATGATTTCGGATCATGGTCTGAGCAACAATGTCTGGCTCACATGTCTATTCAACAATCGAACAAGATGGGCTCCTGTATACGTTAAAGAAACCTTTTGGGCTGGTATGTCAACTACTTAGAGAAGTGAAAGTATGAATGCCTTTTTTTATGACTACGTGAACTCAAAAACGACTTTGAAGCAATTTGTGGAACAATACGATAATGCACTGAGAAGTAAGGTTGAGAAGGAAGAAAGGGCTGACTTTCACTCGGTTAAATCAAGCATTCCATTGCTTACTGATTTTGAGTTTGAGAGGCAGTTTGAAGAAACATATACACATGATATGTTTAGGAAATTTCAGAATGAAATCAAGGGGTTGATTTTTTGCAATTTGGTAGAAGTTTCGGATGAAGGTGGCGTGAGAGCTTTTGTTGTCACTGATGTTTCAAAAGGCAAAGATGGAGCAACAAAGAAAACAGCTTATCTGGTAAGTTTGGTGAATTGAAACAGAAGTTTTGATATGTTTGTTGTCTATTTGAGTTCTTGGGCATCATATGTAGGCATTGTATTAAAGTTTTGATACATACAAACACGAGTGTAGTTTCTTCATATTACATTATGGATCGCTGGCGGAAGGGCATCAAAATAATACATAATGCCGTGAATAATTGTTATTTTGACAACATGTCAAATGATCACATGTCAAGGCATCATGAATTATATTCCAAATTTTCAGTTGTTGTGGAGGCTGCAGTTGTATCTGAAGAAAAATATGTCTTTTGTACACAATACATGGATTCTTTGCACGATACTTTGTTGAATTTTTCATCTGGGAATGCTAAATGCAGTTCTGTTGGTGTAACACCATTGCCGGTTGGATGTGTACATTCACCTAAAAAAGTTCAAAGCAAAGGGCGACCACCGACAAAAAGGAAGGCAGTGAAGGTTTATAGGCCGAAGACTAAGCACACGAAGAATACAGAAAGCAATGTGCAGATTGATGCATAAGTGATTTGTTCTGACTCAATTGATTTCTTTTTTATATTTTCCAGGTTTAATTTCCACAATGATGTAACAATGGATCAGTCTTGGTTTGTTGTTACATTTGAAAGATGTAACAAATATAAATACATTGACAGTGTTTACTTGTATGACATTCGAGTTATTAATTGATTGCATCAGAGACATCTGTCTCATTTTTAAATTCATATTGATGCATAAGTGATTTCTGTTTTGTAGTTTCCAGATTTAATATTCATGATGTTGTAATATGTATCACTCTGGGTTTTTTGTTACATTTTTAAGATGTAACAATTTTAATGATATGTAACAGTGTTTATTTGTGTTACAATCGAATTATAAGCCGGTTGCATTAGAGGTATCTGTCACATTTTAATCATTGTAATTACATTTACTAAATCAGATCGTGACATTTTTGGCTTGTTACATTTACATAAACACAGTAACATGCTTTGCATTGTTAATTGACTGTTATATTACGTAAAAGTTATTACAACACATGCTACATGCAAACACATGAATAGTAAATCCCAAAATAGCAACAGACAAAATATTTCTATAATTTCATTTCATGGCTCCCAAAACATTTGTATTAGCTGTTTACATCCAAAATTGCTATTTGCTCGATTTACACAGAGACACAACAAAACATTAAGAGTTCAATCATCAATATTCAATGAAAACAACCCGTGATCCTCTTCTGTGTACGTCCTTTTGCTGTCGTTGATAAACTTATGTATTAGTTGGGCTCTGGTACTACTGCACATCTGGTGAGTCATTACTGATAATATATCTGCTTGAATGGCATATTGGGTCATTACATGTATGACCACTGTTCCGCATTCTATGCTGCAGTTGAAAAAAAAATTGAATCAATATGTTCCTTTATTCTATAATGAAATTACGTGACAAAGTAAATGAACTTACGAAAAATCAAGCTACTGTGGTGCGTTCTGGACAGAGATTGTAACGCCCCCGAATCCATGACTCCATTTTGAAGCGTGAAATCCGGTTGCGTTAACTTAATTCCTCAAATCTCAGAGTTCTATATATATATATATATATATATATATATATTCATCCAGAGAACATAAGAATACATCACCATACTTTGTACATCAATTGTCAAGGCTAAAATCCAATACAAATTCAATATATATCAGGAATGACTGGATTCTAAATATCACCATACTATCATACATTCAGGTCCTCTATATGCAAAATAAATGACCAACACCTTCTACACAAGTCTACTGCTCTGGAAATTATTATCTTGATCGCTACTACGCGAGATCCATCAATCTAAGCCCTTAACCTGAAAGGGGAAATAATGAGGGATGAGCAACTACATGCTCAGTGAATAGACTATCATTATCCCGTTAGTATAGTTGTATTCAAAATATCATAATCATAATATGCCCACACAGGCATGCAATATATCAAAAGAGTAAATATACAAAAGGCCACCAAGACATGCAATTGTTATATATGTGTCACTTTTAACCTGCTGGTAACCGTTGGAGCGTTCTGGCAGTTTTTCGTTTTTTTCCGGTTTTCGATCGGTACCGCTAATTTTTGGACTGTTAGCTATCGTCCTGAGTTAGAGGACTCCGATTGGAAATCTAACTGCATATTTGGTGTCCTGGTGCCATTTTAGGCCTCTCACAAAAATTTCATCGAATTCCGATAACGTTCCCGAAATTTCGCAGTTCCGGGGCGTATCTGGGTTTTTAAGTCGCACACTATATAAAGGTGGGATCAAATTTCGAGTAGCACTATTCATCATCCCTACCAACCTTCCCCTCTCTCCTCTTCCCCATTTTTCTCACTTTTGAGCCCCCTAGACCCCTCAAAATCAAAAACCCAAAACCTAGGAAGTGTAGATCGGGTCCCGATCTACACCCCGGTGGTTTCAAATCCCTTTTCTGACAACTCTAGCCACTCCGTCCTCCCCTCTTTCTCCTCTGTTTTGGCCCGTTTCGAGGGCCATGGTAGATCGGGGCGTAGGAGAGCCGTTGAGAAGGGTTTCGGTGCGCGGAGAGCACCCGGACTTCGCTTCCTCCCCTTGGTAAGGTCCTTTTCTTCACTTTTCTTGCATAGATGTATGCTAGGAGTGTGGATCTGTGTATGAGGGGTGGTCGGCGGCTGTGGGAGGCTGTCGGGGGTGGTTGGGGGTGGTCGGAGGTAGTCGGCGGCCGTGGGATGGGTGGTTGGAGGTGCTCGGCAGGCAGGGTCTGTTCCGGGCAGCAGGCAGCAGCGCAGGCAGCGCGCGGGCTGGACGCGCGCGGGCGTGCGCGCGTGCGTGCGCGCGGGTGTGCGCGCGGGCGTGCGCTCGGGGGCGCTGGTGGCCAGTTGAGCGCGCGTGCAGGGCGTGCTGTGCGTGCTGGTCGTGCAAGGTCTGGTCGAGCGGCTGGAGCTGGGCGAGCTGGGCGCGAGGAGATGGGCGGGCTGTGCGCGAGGTGCTGGGCGGCGGTGCTGGGGATGATGGCCGTGAGGGCAGTGTGTGCAGGGTAGGCTGGCAGGGTTAGCTCGGGTAGGCTAGGAGCAGGTGCACCAGTTTGCTGGGCGCGCGAGCGTGTGCGCGCGGGTGCGCGCGCGGGCGTGCCCTCGGGGGGTGCAGAGGGAAGTGTGCGGTGCAGGCTAGCTGGGCTGTGCGCGCTGGCAGGCCGGGCTAGCAGGGCAGGGGCGCTCGGGCATCAGGCGGGCAGTGCCCCGGGCGTGCAGGCGAACGGTACTCGGGCCACTCGGCGACGCGTGCAGGCAGGCAACGCGGGCAGCAGCGTGGGCATGCTGGCAGGCGCGCTGGGCGCGTGCTGCCAGGCACGCTGGGCGCGCGTTGCGCGTGCGTGAGCGTGGGCGCTGGGTGAGGGTCCCGGGTGCTGGGCGCTGAGCGTCGGGTGCTGGGCCGCGGATACCGGGCGTTGGGCGGAGGCGCAGGCGTGCGCGGGGTGCAGTGGGTGCGAGCGGGTGGCGTGCGGGGTGGTGCGCGCGGCTAGAGGGTGGTAGGTGCGCGCGGAGTGCGTGCGGATGGGGGGCTGGAGATGCGCGCGGGGTGCGCGCGGGGCGAGACGCTGTGCGCGGGGCGTGCGGGGTGCTCGCGGGCCAGCGATGGCGTGTGGGGTGTGCACGGGCGGCTGCGCTGGGGCGCGCGGTGCACACGGGAGGCTCGGCGGCGTGTCTCGGCGGCGGGCAGGGGCCCGGCGGTGCGCGGAGTGCGCGGGTCGAGGCGCGGCGGTGCGCCCGGGCGGTCGGGTGGCCGTGCGGGTGGTTGCCGGCCGTGCGGGTGGTTGCCGGGATGCTCGGGCTAGCGTGCGTGCGGGTCGTATGCACGTTTGCCCGAGTGTTGGGAGTTTAGTTGTGGGTTTATGTAAGTTCTTGTGTATTTTGTAGTATTTGTGGATTTTAACTCACCATATTGAATGTCTATCTTGCAGATCTAGACGGGCGGTCGCGCGATGACCCAGATACTGGTGAGTGGGACAATCCAACCCAGTAGAGAGGCGTTATACGCACTTGGGCGTATACCGACCTCTCCTGGGGCGTCATGGATTATATTAACCTGTTGTAATATGTATTCCATGCTTGCATGATTTAAATGTAGAATGCATGCTACCCTAGACTGGTATGTTAGGGACTTGCACCCTTAGGATATGTGTATGAGCCATGCACCATGTCCCCTGTTTCATGTTAGGAAACCTCGGCCTATGTATGCGTCCTACTAGTTTATTTATTAAATTAAATGCTAGTGTATGTTAAATCGCATGCCTTAGGTAATATTATCGGGAGGAGCCTTGCGAGGTCAACATTGAGACCCGTGTTAGGGTACTCCGTGTTCCTTGTTTGGTTGTCGGGGTATCCTGTATCGGGAACTCACGCTGCCCTCCCAAGGTTTCTAGTCCCAATAATATTATAAGTAATGTTGTATGATTGGTATGATTATTAGCATGATTAGTGAATATTATAGGGGAGGGGCCTTGCGAGGACAGCGGTGAGACCCGTGTTAGGGTACTCCGTGTTCCTTGTTTGGTTGTCGGGGTATCCTATATCGAGAACTCACGCCGCCCTCCCGAGTTTCTTTCCCCCAATGATATTCCAACATTGCTTTTGATTGTACTTATTCCCCGCATCTTGGATATGCACCCTGGAGGAACTCTGAAGAGTTCATGACATTTGAGTGGTAGAGATGTATTGTCGGCGGATCCGAGTGGATCATATGCTTATGGATAGGCTGTTCTGTCTCCCTGCGTTGGATCCGGTAGAGGCTACCCCCAGCGTTAGAAAGGCCGTCCTTCGTAGGACCCACATCAGTAGGCACCTCCTGATTTGGTTTTGGACTGTGCTGAAGTTGTGGGTGAAAGCCAAGCGGCCTACGGAGTGAAGGAGAGACTATCGGTGGACCAAGGGTGACCAACAGCCTAGTCAGTCCCAAAATCCTATGTCACCCGTGGTAGGGTGAGGGTGAGGGTGTAGTGGGTTGGCGATGAGTGACCTACTGGATTTGTGAATGGATGGTTATCAGTCCCAATAGCCTATGTCACCCATTGATGGGTGAGGGTGAGGGTGTGGTGGTTCGGCGAAGTACGAACCACTGGATTATGTTGTTATGTCTTTGAGGATGGATAAATAATGGAATTGTGGTAAATATGGTCTGTGATGCATGGGTTGTGCTGTTCACTGAGCGTGTGGCTCACCCCTCGCATATGTTTTTCCCAGTGGTCACTGAGCCTGAGCTAGAACCGGAGCAGCAGTTGGAGCTTTCCGAGGGATTTCTTCAGTAGCGGAGCAGCGCCACGTTCCGCGAGTGCCAGAGGTTATCAGCATCCCTTCTTGACTGTATGTACTTTATTTCCGTGCTTGGCACGTGTTTGTATATATTCAGTTGTTACTATGTATATTGGCTCTCACAGGACATATGATTGTGTATCGAGTCTGTAATATGTTTTGAGTTACAGACTCAGTTTTAGCTTCCGCTATATTGTGTATATATTATGTCAGCCCTGTTTGATCTGTGTTGTCATTTTTATCTGTGGTTTTAGAGTATATATGTTTGACCTCATGTGTAGGCTTCTGATATGATATATACACCTGCCGCGTCCCGGGGACGGCCGCCCTGGGGCGTGACAGCAATAATACATATATACAATCCTATCCAACATGATGCATGCAACACCACAAACACGCATGTTCATCTTCGCAGCACCAAGCTCACGGGGTCTTTCACAAGTATGGCCACGTAGACATAGCCACAAAGACTTGGGTCCTACGTTCTCGGACCTGGCCACGTAGACGTACGCCCACCTAGACGTTGGCCACCAAGACCGAGCCACCTAGACGGAATGTATGCATTTGCTAATTTACCACATCTTCAAACCATAAAAAGACAGAGCATGTACGATCTCAAAATACAAACCACAATGATACATATATCACCAAAAGCATGCTCATATTTTTATATCGAAACTAGCAGTTATATTCCATAAAATAAGTTGGTCCTAACAGGAATACATAATATATTCTTTGAAATCTACATATGAGACTCAAATCCACTCACCTCTAGTCCTCGCAATACAAACCGATGCACGTGCATGAACACCACACACTCGCACATGGAAAACCTAGCATAACAATTATGCAATAATAAATCAGAAATCATTCAATCACGACCCAAACAACTGACAAGCAACTTACAACAACACTAGGCCCATTAATCCCAAAAGCTCATACCTAATAGGCCTACAATCCGCAACTCACCTTAAAGGCCTAACAAAAATCCTAACTCCAAATAAATATTAATGTATTCATATCACACAATGATCCGATGATCAATATCCATTTATTTCATAAGGCCCACATAATCGATCAATCCTCAAATAAATATTTCAACATATAATCTAATACAACTCCATTGATCCACTAAGGCTCCATTACAACTCCAGTGATCCAAATAACTTAATCCAATCAATTTACATCCAAAAACAATAATATCCAATTAATATTCATTGATCCCACTAAACCAAATTAATTGATTTAAGATCCAATTTGAGTCACCAAGATCAATAAAATCATCAAAACCCACAAATCAAATTATACTCATTAAACATCCATTTGGGATCTCTTTAATCTCTAAAATTCATCAAACTTGGTCATGAAGCAAAATATTTGAACTCTAAGAAACTTCACAGAAATATTTGAAAAATCATAACTTTCTACCCATAACTCCGAATTGGACGATTCATGATTCGTTGAAAAGATATTTTCAAAACCTATTTCTGTTTGTGAAATTCATTTTTCCCAGAAACTATGCCTTCAAGGTCAAAAACACGATTTAACGTCTAGGTATATAATCAACCCAAAAATAACCCTTAAATCCCCAAAACCAATAAATTAGTTTGATCTTAAGAAATCATTCGAGATCCATAGAAATCTAATAAAAACATCATCTATTTCAAATCAATCAAACGCTAACCCTAATCCATCAACCTTCTTCCCCAAATAATCGATTGACACAATCATTTCCTAACCAAAAATAAATTGAAATACTAAACAATAAAAATCAATAGAGAATGATTTCTCACCTTGTAGTAATCGATGGGTAGAGTTAGGTCATCACTACCCTTCATGCCTCAAGAGAAATCTGATACAAACCCTAACCCAAAATGTGCTATATAAAAAGGTTTTTTTTTATCAAATTACGAAACGATCCCTCAAGTATTCCGGGTTTATAACTAGGTCCTTATCTGATTTACATACAGATCTCTATCCAATTTACAAACTGATCCCTAAAGGCTATTAAAAGGTATTCTGGATTCGCAACCAGATCCCTGGGCCCAATAACTTAACACAAAATCCTAAAAACCTAATTTTCCGAACTCCGAATCTCACCAAATTTCAACCAAAATATTTTGAGACTATAAAGATCTCCATAAAAATATAAAATAAATATTTCAACATCAATTTATAATTATTATAATTATAAATCAAATTGGACCCATTTGGGCCCACCGCCAAATCTGAATAAATGAAATAATTAAATTTCAATTAAAATTTCCATTATATATTCAAAAAAATATAAACGTTACAGAGATGATCTGTCCAGGTTTAATTCCTTTGTAATGTTCAATGAATGTGTCCATCTGTAAATTACAATGTATATACATGAGAAGTTAAATTATTTAAACATATCTATGGTCAGAAAATTGAAGTAGTGATTACAAATTTCTTAACCATATGCAAATGTGTGTCCATGTCTGCATACTTCTGAAGTAGTGAATTGTAGTGTCTCCATGTGTTTTCAACTATGTCATACACCACCAAAGTCCAATGCCCTTCATTATGCAGAGGGAAGTTTATGAATTGATACAGACTGAGATCTATCCTATCTTTGACTGGCACCTTGAAGAGGTGACATTGTTTTTCATTCTGCAGTGACTGCGAGATGTTTGCAGAAACGAAAAATGAAGATCGGTTGATCCGCATTGGAACTCCTTGCTTATCATATAAGATTTCTGTATACCCATCAATGACCTAAGAAATTACAAGTAAATACATTATATGTTACATGTAGTTTATAATATTCACAATTGTTACATCTAACCAATAGTTGTTACATTTACAAGCAAATACTCACGTTACTGAAAATTTCATCCTCTTTCAGTATTGACATGATATCCTTAAAATGTATAACTGAAAGACCCCCTTGCCAAATTGGTCCACTGCATATACAAAAAAAGTTACATTTAACAACTATTGAAGATTGTGATATTCAGAATAGATTATGACAGTAAAATTACCTTCTAGAGGTGAGGCCAACTATTTGCCTCAATGTCTTGACATCTTTTTGTCCCAGTGCCTTGACCACATTATTTTTTGGAATTCTGAAATTAAATTTTTGTTTTTTGGTTTTTTTCTCTTGTGGAGCTCCAATAGCCACTCTTTTGGCTCTATTTCCAGCATCTGAGTATTGAAAGTCAGGTTCCTTTGCTACTTTCCTATCCCTCATCTTGATTCTTCTAATCATTGACATTGTCTACTTTTTCTTTTTATGTCTTGTTTCTTCCATGTCCACCTCCACATATTGAATATCTGGTGTATGCGACTTAAGTGGAATCACATCAAGGGGTTTTGCTTCCTGTGTTGGGTTTTGTGTCTGAAGGAAATCTAGCATTACAGACTGCTGTGCTATTATGTTCTCTTTCTCGGTGATCAGCTCTTTGAGACACATAATCTCTGCATCCAAAGATGTTTTCTAGGTAATGTCATGCACCAAGGCATTGTCTTCCATGTCAGAGATTATTTTTTTCTGTTTTTGAATGACACTCAGATATCTTTCTTCTCGATCTTTGTAACCTTTTATGTCATCATCTCTTAGACCGACATCTTTTTTCAATTTTGTTTTCACAATTTTCAATTTCCCAATCTATTCATTTAACATGCGGATCTTTCTCCTCAGTGAACCACATTTCTTGAAAAGGCAATTTAAATTGCAGGCACTTGTTCTCAACCTAAAACGCTTACTACTGTTCTCTGCCATAATCCTCAGCATGTCAATCCCATGTGCTGCTACAGTTCTTCTGAGGTTTGTGATTTCTTCTTCCAGGGATTGCCTAGTAGGTGTTTTTTGAACATTATCTAGTGACAGGTTGCTTATCTGTATTCCTTCACTCTGACGTTCAATTGCAAAGTCGCCAAACCGCCCCCCACAATCATCTTCTATTACTAGCTGATTTTTTGCATTGTTACTAGCAGCACAGACATTCTGAATCCCACTGCCTCCATGTATTGAATCACCCCACCTTCACTATTCTGAATTTCTTTATCAATTTCCTCTTCACCTGATGGGTTATTCTCATTTTCTTCATGGGCTTCCTCATTTTCTGATGAATTCTCCCCATAGCCATCCTTAGCACTACAAGTCAAATCTTCTCCACTTTCTTCATTCGTTTCTTCTTCATTTTCAGTCTCAATATGTGCAGAGGCCCTTTCCCCCAGCTGCTGCAGCTCTATCAGCCTTGGTACAATCTCTTTTATGGATAACTTTTTCATGTAAAAGGCAAGTTTATATTAGTGAAAATGTAACAAATTCATAACAGTTTCATTTATTTCATTTATCATTATAATAACTAAACGCATCAGTGCAGTCCAAACATAACCAGAACATTATATAAGATATGTTACATTTTCATTTCATGTTACAATTGTTAATAATATCTGCTATATTGGTACAACATAATATATGGTATGGAGACAGCTTGACAAATGTAACAAGTTTTTGAACAATTTAACATGTCATGACAAATAGTTCTTCTAAATATAAGATATACATTTATTTAATTTAGTAACCTAACTAGAATGCTAACATAAATATGTTAATTTTTAAAACATAAATGTTACATTATCAACACATAGTATGTGAAACAATGTAGCACATATTTATATTGTTACATTTATAATATTATAGTTATATTGTTTGAAATACTAATGTTTTTATATAAAGTCATGTGAATATGTGAATATTAATTTTACTTTATCAGTAATGGAGTTATGAGTAATCTAATTCTAACATGTGATGCTTTAATCTTGTGAATGTTTATCTCCGACATGGTTTTGTGAAATTTTTTCAAATCCCATTTCTTGAACCTTGGGAACACTGATGGACATGAGGGAGAAATCAAAGTGGTGTGCTCACATAACCAGAACTGCATTGAATTTAAAATAACAGTGTCAGTAAATAAATTGATTGCAGTTTTCAGCTAAAACTATTTGTGAGCATTTGTTGTTAACTTACTGGTAGCAGTGCAACACAACCAGTCACACTTCCTAGGTTCTTTTGATGCCTATGAATTGACTTCATCAGTAAATCTAGTATTGATGACGACCAATCAAACTCCTTTATGTTGTTGATGTCCTCCAAATACTGAAAGGTAGCCCATCCGATCGTGTGACCACTATTTGGGTAAAATAACCCCACAAACAAGTACAGGCAGCACAAACTTGTGAAATCGTTCAGATCATGGCTTGATTCTCCCTCCAATGCAACCAGAAGTTGCTCCTTGATGTATGGAACATTAGGTCTGCTCACGGACCCAAATCTTTGCTTTATGAATGGTGTGTTTGGCTTGGTGCCATAGTTCACTATAACAAAGTCCAAACAAACCCATTAATCATGATCATGATGTTACATTTTAAAAAATTATATGTAATTCAAACAGGGAAATTCTGATTACCTTTAATTTCTTTTTTCCCAGATTTGATGCCCAATATAACGTCAATTTCTGTTGGAGTTATTTTCAAAGCCTTGCCATCAATCTTGAAAGATTCAAACTGTGGATCATAACATTGTATTATTCACAGAGCATCTTCATCGTTCTTTTTTGCTTGTCTACAATCATACTTCTTGTCCAACAACCCACTGAACAGATTCCAAAAAGGTGTTGCTTGGAGCATATTCAGATGATTTTCCTTTAGTTTTAGCTTCGAAAATATTTGATAAAACCTATACAAGGATGATCTGAAGTGTGGTTGAATTGATTTTCCTTTTTTTTTTGCAGCTTTGTTTGACTTTTTGGTCTCTGAAAAAGCATGAACATGATTATAAGAAGTTTGTTACATTTATTGTTACTGTTACTTTAAGATTTAACCAATGTGTAACATAATCATTTCACATTATGTGCCAACACACACACTTAATGTCACTATGGTTGTGTGTTATGTATTAGTCATTAGAATGTTACATTTATATATCGTTCACATTTTGAAGGTATAAAATTTATGAATGTCACATTTCCAATCTTATTTCGATATTCTGTTACATTTCCTGTGAAAACCTCTAAAACCTAATCCGAAACCAAATATAATCTATTACATTTACACTGCAAATGTCACATTTCCAACAGTACATTCAATAATCTGTTACATTTAATGAAAAAACCTCCAAACCCTAATCCAAAACCTAATCCAAAACCTAAAATAAATTGTGTTACACTTACTCTGTAAATGTCACATTTTTTCAAGAGTACTTTAATATTCTGTTACATTTCCTTTGAAAACCTCCAAAACTTAATCCGAAACCAAATATAATCTGTTACATTTACACTGCAAATGTCACATTTCCAACAGTACATTTAATAATCTGTTACATTTAATGAAAAAACCTCCAAACCCTAATCCAAAACCTAATATAATTTGTGTTACATTTACTTTGTAAATGTCACATTTTTTCAAGAGTACTTTAATAATCTATTACATTTCATGTAAAACCCTAATCCAAAACCTAATTCAAAACCTAATATAATCTGTTACATTTACTCTGCAAATGCAATCTCTAAATTTTTTCGAATCCCTTGTTCTGAAAAATCAAGACATTTGATCAAAAAAGAAATAAACACACATTCGAAAAAGAATATAAACAAGTGTTCTTACTTTATTTCCATTGTAAATAATCTATGACATTCTTTTGTGAAGACCTCCAAAAACTAATTGAAACCCTAAAACAATCCGTCACATGTACGATGCAAACGCAATCTACAAGTTTTTTTGAAACCCTATTTCAGAAAAACGAAGCAATTCGTTAAAACACAAAAAAAAAAAAAAAAATCGGGAAAGAAAGGAAACAAGGTTTCTTACTGCTTGTCGCCATTTTGTTTGTCCAGATGATCCAAACTATTCCAGGAAGAAGAAACGATGCGTACAGAAGGGTTTAGGGTTTTTTTCCCCTTCTGGAACGAATTTGATTATTTGAGGGTGAGGGAATTTGAAAGTTCGTTTTGGCTCGCCGAAAGTAACGGTGGTGTTTAATTCATGGACGTCAAATCCGGATTTCTTTGATTCGCGCGTGTGTTTTCCAATAGTTTTTATGGGAGGATATAATTGGTTTTTGCTTTGTTACCCTTTTTGAAAAGTGAAATAACAAACCAATGACAGGTTGACAATTCTAGGGGCTTGTGAGTGGGGCTTATATTTTGGGGCCTAGGTTTCACCACTGTTAAAATATATACCTCATTAAATGAGGTATACTCGTTTTTAAAAAAAAAGTGCGTAAACATTTGGAGCTGAAAATGGGAGAGTAACATTTTCCTTTTCACTACAGGTGCAATTTGGGCTATGGATCGAACCCACTTCTTGTGTCCAATTTGGAAGTTTATGGGTGTCTCGGGGTGACCTGAATGGACCATGAGATCCACAGCTTTACAGAATTACAGACCAGGCTTGGTTTAGGAACTGCCTTATCAGGAATGTGAATGTGTATACTATTCTATGATTGTGAGAAGATTTTTATTGGGCATTGATACACTCAGTCCGTTTTGTAATCATGCCTCCAAACACAATACCAACTCTCTAACATATCCCAGATGTAAAAACACAACAAAACACATATAAAAACATGCAAAATATCTATATACATTCCCCTAAGCATGTGATTCAAAAAAAGTATATCAAAATGATATAAAAATGACCAAAACTCGATCAAACAAATTGGAAAACAATTAGCTTCAAACACGCATATAATCCGACTTGAAATATTAAACCATAAAACAGTGAGTGAGATGTTGAAATAACATGCTGACATGGAGATCTACGAGGGATATGATATGTTAAATACAAAAATCTAGATTTTGGCATAGGTCCCACTATATAGAAAAACTTATTAATTTGAAAATTGTTAACCCTGTTAAACACCAGTCATATATCTAAGGTATCCCTGAACATATCTCATGATCAATTTTACAACTTACCAGTGTTCTTTTCAGGAGTACATGAAAGATACATGGCTAGGCCCTCCCAGTTCAATATTTACTTTTTTTATTGACAATGAAGGTGACTGAATTAACCATATACATTTACATAAAGTTACAAGCCATTGAAACCTTTAACAAGCAAAAGAATCCACCTTTTTGTGCACTTATTGAGCTTTATATTCATGAAATGATGGTCATGCGCAATTATCTACACCAATTCTATAAGGGGATGGATATACCCACACCTTGCAGTGAGAAACCCACACCAAATTAAACATTAAAAACTCAGTTTATTGTTCTTTCGAAATGGGTGAAACCCAACACCTACCCCCACCTATCCCACCCCATTGGAACAGGTCCCACCCCGTAGACTTTTAACCCCATAAATTTCTATGTATTGACCCATCCCATCCCAAATTCAAATACAAGAAACCCAAGACCCCCTATTCGTGCCCACACACTCTCTCTCCTACCTTCGTCATCGGGCCCCTTTTTCGACAAGTTACATCGCCGTCATTTCCGTCCACCGACGATCTCTCCGTCGAGTTCTTATTCGTTTGCACTTGGATTATTTTGGTTGAATTCCTATTCATTTGCATTTGGATTTTTTGACGAGTCTTGCAAAAGCTGTATATGTTTCTTATTTTGTATAGATGGTGGATATAGATAATATTTTGTAGATCTTGTATAGTCAAGATTCATATTGTAAGTCTTATATAATAAGGATTGACGTGGACTGTTTTGTAGATCTTGTGTATTCAATGTTACATTTTGTTTTGGTCAATTTTTTTTATTATTATGTGGTCTCTAATAGTTTTGGAGAACCTTTACTAAGTTCTGGATCTAGTTTGACTATCCACAATTGTCTAAAACTTCCATGTTCGATTAGAGTCTATCATTCTTATAAGGTTATGGTCAACTGAAATCAGTCGAATGGGTTTCAGAAACATTTTGGTACATTCTAAACCTGGTTCAACTAACTTCAGTCGTCCTAAACAGCCCAGGACGACCTCGTACCATCGTCCATAAAATATCAGGATCGACTATCATATATCGAATGGAGTTCAACTGTCTAAACGTCCCAGGTCGACCTAGTAATGTTGTACTTCTAAGGTTTTGGTCGAGTAAAATTAGTCAACCTAGTAACATCGTACTGTCTGGTTAATTAGCCAACTGAATACATAAGAGAAACCAATTTGCGTTATGCAGACCTGATACAAACATGTGCACAAGAGAGAGATACAGAGAGAGAGAGAGAGACATGTGGGGGTCAAACATTGTTGGCTTGCTAATAGGAGGATCCTTTACATATTGGGTCTGTGTTTTCATTAGTCCATTATTAGAAACACAGCTCTCTTTCTCTCTCTCTCTCTCTACATGTGTGTGTTGTTTAATTGCAAAGACCATCAGTAGATCTCCTACGGCAGCGGCGGCCCCTACCAAGTACCAAGCGAACCCAATAGTCGTCGGCACCACCGTGACCCAATTCGGCATGGGCGGCGCCTACCCTCCCCCGCACCAGCGCCGCCCCAATCGTCATCATCATCCGCCGCCGCAGCGGGCAAGCAGCAGCAGTAGCTCCACGTGTTGTGGGCGGAGCAGTACGCAGAGATCGAGGCGACGATGGACTTAAAGAATCACAGCATCCCCCCGGCGAGTATCAAGAAGATAGTGAAGGCGGACGGCCGCGTGGGAGGAGAGAAGAAAAAGTGAGAAGAGAGAGATAAAGTTGGTGTAAAATGGTTGGGGTAGGTTTCCACTGTTAAATTTCACACATATATAAATGCGTGGGTTTAGAGATCTGCAAAAAAGTTTGGGTGAGTAAGAAGGGTGTGGGTTTCTCAATATATGGTATGTATATAACCATCCCCATTCTGTAAAGTACTTGTAAACTTAAGTGAAGTATAACATTATTACCATAACACATGGGAATCTCAGATGCTTTTGTTTTTTCTTATTTTTTATTTTTTATTTTTGGTTCACATAGTATGGAACAGTCAAACAGAGCTGTAAAGAAAAAATTTGGCAACCCGAGCTATAGCATTCTAGTCTAACACTAGCCATTGGAAAAGGATACACGTAGTCCCATTACAATCTTAATTGTAACCCATTCTTTTTTTTTTTTTAATTATACATTTATCTTTTAAAATAGATGTCATTATATGAAATGAAGTATATACTAAGATACATTAGTGTATTTTTTTCATGGTGAAAAAATGAAAAAAATGGACTGTAATATATATTATGATAGTGCAGTATACACTATAATAGTACAATATATACTACATTATCATAATATACGATCTGCAAAACAGGTTGTAAAAACGGGGTGCATGTATCATAATTGTGTCATTTTCATAATAAAGTACCACCTTTTAATCTAAGTAGTGTTGGATGGGCCGATACAAACTTAGCGTTCAGAGAAACGGTTCACAGATTCACCAAATGCACTCCGCGTTAAATACACGCATGCATTCCTAGAAGCGGTGTTTAGGGGGTGTTTGTTGCCATTTTTTAATACTACCAACGCGATACACAGGTATGAAAGTTGAGAACGCATAATTCTGTTTGGTTTGACGTCCTCGCGTTTTGCATCTTTCACGCTGTGAACCCATGTTTTTTTTTTTTAAAAAAATGAACTAGTAAGCTAACTACTTTTTTTCATTAAGATAAATGGGTAGAGTCCAAAAAGTAAAAAAAAGATACAAGCAAATTTAAACCAAATCAGTAAAAGAAAAGAGATTTTTACGAGAAATCCATTTCCCTCCCACCTATCAAAAATTATCACGTCGAGTCGATGTTTTTAAAAAATAATAAAGTAATTAACACCATTCACTTTTTTTTTTTTTTAAAGAAAGGTAGATGTTTGCTATCCGATTTCATTATTGAATTCGACTTACAAATTCTGAAAGGAGGAAGAATAAACATAGATCCAAAATAAAGATAAGAGGGATAAAAATCTTAAAAGCAAACAACCGAATCTAGGCCACGGAAGTCGCTCAAATCCCGATTAGACGAGTCATCTAAATCAGTGGGACATCCGCGTTTCCGCCACTTACCCTGCGGTGATCAAATTCCCATCTCGGAGGCGGACATCTATCGCCTTCGCGATGTATCGTCTCTAATCTCTCAATACCTTTAGTTGTTGAGACTGAAAAAGCATAAACTTTTGAAGACTTTTAAAAACAAATGAGATTCCTGGGAAATGTCTCCTACCAGATTGCCTTCTTCAGATATGTCACGGGAAGGCAAATTGAAGGGACTCATGAGGCCCAAAAAGGAAGATCTGGTTCACACTGATTCCGATCCTTTGTTCTCCAAATGGAAGGTTGAAAAAATTAAAATTGCTTGTAATTGTTGGGAAGGCCATCGTGGAAGCCAACAATAAACATGAGATCAAACACAAGAACGAAACATCACATCACACGAAGAACACAAGATATACGTGGTTCGGCCTAGGCCTACATCTACGGGGCAAAAAACAGGTAATCCACTTTGATGGTTGAGATACACTAAGAGACTCACAAACTCTCTCAAGGAGTTACCCTCTCTTCGAACCTCTCAACCTTCTCTTAGGATCTCTACATTGTATTATGTCATGTTTTGCCATGTTTTGCAAGCAACCGTGCACCTCCACCTGCAAGCAAATGGTCTTCGACTTCCTTGAGCTTCACTAGCCTTCAACTCGCTATCACGAGTCTCTTTGTGCACTCGACCCGCTCCGCAGAACTCCACCTTAAATGGATTTTAGGAACTTCTTCCTCCAGACGTCTGCACCGCCCAATTTTGTTGGATGCATAAGCCTACACTCGCTTTATCATGGATCAACCCCTGAGTTAGACTCAGTAATCGCGTGTCACGCCCCGGGCGTCCCCGGGACGCGGCAAGTGTATATAAGATATCAGCAGTCAATACAGGAAGTCAATAACATACTCACACAACAGCTAAAAATGACAACATAGACGAAAGCAGGGCTGACATGATATATACACAAATAGCGGAAGCTAAAAGACTGAATCTGTAACTCAAAAACATATTACAGACTCGATACATAATCAACTGTCCTGTGAGAGGCAATATATACAAAGACATTCAAATATAATACAAACATGTGCCCAAGCACAGAATACAATACATATAAATCAAAAGGGATGCTGATAGCCTCTAACACTCGCGGGACGTGGCGCTGCTCCGCTACTGATGAAATCCCTCGGGGAGCTCCTCCTCTAGATCCGACTCAGATAGCACTGGAGAAAATAATTATGCGAGGGGTGAGCCACACGCTCAGTGAATAGCACAACCCATGCATCACAGCTTATATTAACCACAACCAGATATTATATTAATCCACCATCTCATTATTGAAAGCCACAAAATGGCAACAACTATACAATCCAGTGGGTCGCTACCGCCAACCCACTACACCCTCACCCTCACCCCTCAATAGGTGACAAAGGATATTGGGACTACACAAACCAGTGGGTCGCTATCGCCAACCCACTACACCCTCACCCTCACCCCTCAATAGGTGACATAGGATTTTGGGACTTACAATCCAGTGGGTTGCTACATCGACGACCCACCGCACCCTCACCCTCACCCCTTAATATGGTGACATAGGATATTGGGACTGACTGGCTGACGGTCACCCTTGGTCCACCGATAGTCTCTCCCCACTCCATAGGCCGTTTGATCACCCCCACATTCAGCACAGTCCATCCCAAAACAGGAGGTGCCTACTGATGGGAGCCCCTGCACGGGACAGCCTTTCCAACGCCGGGGTAGTCTCTACACGGATCCAACGAAGGGAACAGAACAGCCTATCCATCGCATATGATCCACTCGGATCCGCAGACAACACATCATAACAACTCTAATGCCATGAATTCTTCAGAATTCCCTCCAGGCGCATAACCAAGATGCGGGGAACATATATAATAATAGTTATCAACAAGAGTTATAATAATAATTATTAACAAGAGTTATAATATTATTGGGACAAGAAACCTTGGGAGGGCAGCATGAGGTCCCGATACAAGACATCCCGACAACCAAACAAGGAACACGGAGTACCCTAGCCCGGGTCTCAATGTTTACCTCGCAAGGCCCCTCCCTATAATATTATACAAGGCATGCTAGCATTTAATTTAATAAATCAAACTAATAGGACGCATGCATAGGTCGAGGCTTTCCTAGCATGGTAACAAGGTGATAGGATGCACGGCTCTTACACATATTCTAAGGGTGCAAGTCCCTAACATACAAAGTCTAGGGTAGCATGCATTCTACACATTAATCATGCTTACATATTAATAAGTTAATATTAACTATGTGCCCCAGGGGAGGACGGTATACGCCCAAGTGCATATAGCGCCTCCCAACTGGGTTGGGTTGTCCCACTCACTCTTAACCGGGTCGTCGCATGACCGTCCGTCCAGATCTGCAAAACAGGGTAACCAATTCGGTGAGTAAAATACACAAATAAATCCAAAAATACATTAAATACATAACACCCGGACAAGCGTACATACGGCCTGTACGCACGCGAGCCCGAGCACTCCGACTCACACCCGAACCCCCGGGCAGCCATACGCCCGCGCGCACCCCGCGTCCAGCCCAGCGCTCCCCCGCGCGCACTGCGCGCACGCCCCAGCACGCGCACGCACTGGTCCCCAGCTCTGCGCCCAGGCGCAGTGCCCAAGTGCCCTGCCCCGCACCCAGGCGCAGTGCCCAGGTGCCCTGCCCGCGCGCGCGCACGCTCGCGCGCACGCCCGCGCGCACCCCCGCTCGCGCCTGCACCCGCGCGCACGAGCCCGCGCGCACGCGGCAGACCGCGCCCACCGCTCGCCTAGGCCATCCCAACCCCTTTTTCACCCTTCCCAACCCCTCACACACACCCAAACCCAACTACCTAGCAAGCATGACTTTCTCACCACCCCATAAGCCAAGGAAACCAAGAAAAAGGAGGAGAGGAGCTCACCTTGGGAGGGAAAAGAAAGGGGGAGGTTCGGGGGCCCTTCGCGCACCGAAACGCCGCCACCGGAACCACCACCACCACCACCTCCACTCAGCCTCCTCAGCCTCCTCATGGCAGCAAAACAGGGGGGGGGGAGATCATGCAAGGAGAGCTTGAGAGAAGGGATGAAACAACAACACAACAACACATACACAAAGATCTACCATCCCTTCGTCCACCACCATCTCTTTCTCTTTGTGTCATTCAATCAAACACATGGGGGGGCCTTTGAAGGAGAGGAGAGGGACCAGAAAATGCAGGTCGACGTGCACATTGGGAGGGGAAGAGAGAGAGAGGAGATATTTATCAAAATATCTAAGGGGGAATTACTAAGTCGCCCTCCGACTAGAAATTCTGCGCAAGCTTCACTGGAACAGCCATAACTTCCCCGATACAGCTCCGAATTGATTGATTCCAAGACCGATGAAAGCTAAGAAGATTATCTACAACTTTCATGTTCATGGCAAGATCAGATAATCTCTCCAGCTAATCCAAAATTAGAGCTAAACATGGAACAGGGCTGCTGCCAGAATTTCCATCCCCGGGGTATACTTGGAAAAATACCCATAACTTTTACTACAAGAATCCAGTTGGTTTAATTCCACCTCTGTACGAAAGCTAACTCAAAACTGGATATCTCATAATAAAATCATAATTAAACCTCTTCATCTTGGATTTTAACAAAATCAAATCCAAATACCAAATCAGGAATACATAACTTAGAGAAAAAAAAATTATGTACCCAAATCTTCAAACAGAGCGCTCCAAATGACACAGACACAACATTCTTCCCCCCTTAGGAAATTTAGTCCTCGAAATTTAAGGAAACCCAAAGGGGAAGACCGAAAGTATCATGCTTAGACCTTTGCTCCCAAGTGGTCTTTGCACCGGACTGGCGCTACTAACACACTATAATCGAATGAATGGTCTTAGCGTGGAGCCTCTTCCCATGCTTGTCCCTGACCTCGATCCATTGCTCCACGAATGACAAATCCGGCTCGAAGACGAGCGGCTCGAACGGGATGATGGGAGCAGGATCGTGGACACAACTAACACCCAACCGCGATGCCTTGGAGCAAACTGCGAACCCACCCCTCCCAGACGGAAGGGTAAGAACTGGCGCTGAGGTGAGCCTTCGCTTAAACTCCAGGAAGCTCTCCTCGCAAGACGGGGACCAATCGAACCGGACATCCTTCCGAGCGAGGCGGTTAGGAGGTACAGCTATCTTCGAGAAACCCTCGACAAACCTCCCGCAATAACCCGCCACGCCCAGGAAGCTCCGAATCTTTGCAGGGTTCGACAGTCGACGCCAAATTGACACGGCGAGCAACTTGACCGGGTCCACAGATATGCCCTTGCCGGATATCACGTGGCCCAGAAAACCATCCGCTCCAACCAAATCTCGCACTTAAACCACCATCAGCTGATGCTTCCAGAGTATTCCTTGATTGGGAAAAGAAACCTCGGGAGAGCAACATGAGGTCCCGACATAGGATACCCCGACAACCAAACAAGGAACACGAAGTACCCTAGCCCGGGTCCCAACGCTGACCTCACACGGCCCCTTAAACCAGAAAAGGAACACTAGAAGAAGACATCACTCTTAAAGAACACTACCAACCTCACTGGATCATCTACATCTAGATAATCATCCACCGATATCCTTCAACCTCCATCTCAAGACCGGACCCAACATCCTTGGGAACGGTCGAACAACAATTGGGTCACGAGGCGACGCGTCTTCGCCTCATCCACACCCTCACTCCCGAAAGGAGACATATTGGGACTTTGGGAGAGACTTAGACTGTTCTTCACCACTGGTCCACCGGTAGCCTCTCCTCCACACCGTAGGCCGCCTGGTCCGCTCCCACAATTCAGCACAGTCCGAACCCAAATCAGGAGGTGCCTACTGATGGGAGCCCTCTGTCAGGAAGGCCTCTCTAACGCTGAGGAGTTCTTACACCGGATCCAACGAAGGGGAGAACGATTCCACGCCCGCGACATCATTCATTAATCTTCTTCCGGGTAGCCTCTACCTGTTACACTCCCACGATCAGTACGCCCCCGAACGCATCGGTGGTACCTACGTGTTATATATGTGTCACTTTTAGCCTGCTGGTAACCGTTGGAGCGTTCTGGCAGTTTTTCATTTTTTTCGGTTTTCGATCGGAACCGCTAATTTTTGGACTGTTAGCTATCGTCCTGAGTTAGAGGACTCCGATTGGAAATCTAACTGCATATTTGGTGTCCTGGTGCCATTTTAGGCCTCTCACAAAAATTTCATCGAATTCCGGTAACGTTTCCAAAATTTTGCAGTTCCGGGGCGTATCCGGGTTTTTAAGTGACTTGCTATATAAGTGAGATCTAATTTTTGTTTGGCACTATTCATCATCCCTACCAAAAAGCTTTCTCTCTCTCCCCTCTCTCCTTTTCTTTGATTTGAGCCCCTTAGAGCCCTCAAACCCAAAAACCTAAAGCATAGGAAGTGTAGATCGGGTCCCGATCTACACCCCGGTGCTTTCAAATTCGAATTCCGGTGAGTTTTGCCCCTCCATCCCCCCTCTTTTCTCCTCTGATTTGGGCCAATTCGAGGGCCAAGGAAGATCCGGGCGTTGGAAGCCTTTTGGGAGAGGTTTCGGTGCGCGGAGAGCAACCGGACTTCCCTTCCTCCCCTTGGTAAGCCCTTTTTCCTCTCTTTTCATGCTTAGATGTATGTTAGGATGTTGGATTTGAGGTTGGGTGGTGGTCGGCGGCTGTGGGTGGCCGTTGGCGACGGTGGGGTGGTGGTCGGAGGCCATTGGTGGCCGGTGGTGGGAGCTAGGCAGTCCGGGCAGGTTGGGTGGCTGTCCCGGGAGGGTTGGCAGCGGGCGCAGCAGGCTGGGGCACCAGGTGGTCGGGCGCGCAAGTGCGTGCGCGCTGACGTGCACGTGGCGTGCGCTCGGGTGATGCTGCAGGCGTGCTGGGCGCTAGGTAGGACTAGCTCGGGTAGGCTGGGAGCAGGTGCACCAGTTTGCCGGGCGCGCGGGTGCGTGCGCGCGGGCGTGCGCTCGGGGGTGCAGGGGGAGGCGTGCGGAGCAGGCTGGCTGGGCTGTGCGCGCTGGCAGGCCGGGCAGGCAGACTGGGCGCACAGGCGTGCTGGGCAGGAGGTGCTCGGGCCTCAGGCGAGCAGTACCCGGGCGTACAGGCGAGCGGTGCTCGGGCCACTCGGCGATGCGCGCAGGCAGGCAGCGCGGGCAGCAGCGCGGGCAGGCTGGCAGGCGCGCTGGGCGCGTGCTGCGCGGGCGTGCGCGTGGGCGCTGGGTGAGGGTCCCGGGTGCTTGGCGCTGGGAGCTGGTCGCGGGTGCTGAGCGCTGCTCTCGGGGCGCTGGGCAGAGGCAGGCGTGCGCGCGGGTAGAGGCTGGTGGTGCGCGCGGAGTGCGCGCGGGTAGAGGCTGGCGGTGCGCGCGGGGTGCGCGCGGGGCGAGGCGCTGGGCGCGCGGGGCGTGCGGTGTTCTCGCGGGTCAGCGCGGGGAGTGCGGGGTGCGCGCGGGCTGCTGCGGCGGGGCGCAGTGGGCGCGCGGCGTACCGGGTAGCTCGGCTGCGGGTCCAGGCGTGCGGGCAGGGGCCCGGCGGTGCGCCTGGGTGCGCGGGCTGAGGCGCGGCGGCGCATCCGGGGGCGGTGGCCGTGCGGGTGGCCGTGCGGGTGGTTGCCAGTGGGTTCGGGAGTGAGTCGGGATGGTCGGATACACGTACGTACGGGCCGTGTGTACGTATATCCGAGTGTTGGGTATTGTAGATGTATTTTTGTATATTTATGGATTTTTACTCACCAAGTTGTTACCCTGTCTTGCAGATCTCGACGAACGGTCACGCGTCGACCCGATCTCCGGTGAGTGGGACGATCCAACCCAGTTTGGGAGGCGTTACATGCATTTGGGCGTGTACCGTCCTCCCCTGGGCACCATAGTAAATGTTAACCTGTTTAATATGAAAAGCTATGAAAGCATGATAATCTGTAGTATGCATGCCACCCTAGATTTGTATGCTAGGGACTTATACCCTTAGGACCCGTATAAGAACCGTGCACCCTGTTATCATGTTTCCATGCTAGGAAAGCCCCAACCGATGCATGTTCCCATTTAGTTTACTTATTTAAATAAAATGCGAGCATGTGATTATTAGCCTGTTTTAGCGAATATCATAGGGGAGGGGCCTCGCGAGGACAGCGGTGAGACCCGGGCTAGGGTACTCCGTGTTCCTTGTTTGGTTGTCGGGATGTCCTATATCGGGACCTCACGCTGCCCTCCCAAGGATTCTTTCCCTTTAATATTCCAACCCTGTTATAACTATTATGCATGTTCCCCGCATCTTGGTTATGCGCCCTGGAGGAATTCTGAGGAATTCAGGACATTAGAGTTCTTATGATGTGTTTTCTGCGGATCCGAGTACTGTTCCCTTCGTTGGATCCGTGTAGAGACTACCCCGGCGTTGGAAAGGTCGTCCCGTGCAGGGGCTCCCATCAGTAGGCGCCTCCTGATTTGGTAGAAGGACTGCGCTGAATGTGGGAGTGGCCAAACGACCTACGGAGTGGGGAGAGACTATCGGTGGACCAAGGGTGACCAACAGCCTAGTCAGTCCCAAGAGCCTAGGTCACCTATTGAGGGTGAGGGTGAGGGTGAGGGTATGGTGGGCCGGCGATGTGGCGACCCACTGGATTGTAAGTCCCAATATCCTTGGTCACCCATTGAGGGTGAGGGTGAGGGTGTAGCGGGTTGGCGGTAGCGACCCGCTGGTTTTGTGTAATTAGTCCCAATATCCTTGGTCACCCATTGAGAGGTGAGGGTGAGGGTGTAGTGGGTTGGCGGTAGCGACCCACTGGATTGCGGAGTTGCTGCCATTTTGTGGCTTGAGTAATGTGATTGTGGATTAAATTATATCTGGTTGTGGTTAATATAAGCTGTGATGCATGGGTTGTGCTGTTCACTGAGCGTGTGGCTCACCCCTCGCATAATATTTTTCTCCAGTGTCATCTGAGTCGGATCTGGAGGAGGAGCTCCCCGAGGGACTTCATCAGTAGCGGAGTAGCGCCACGTCCCGCGAGTATGAGAGGCTATCAGCATCCCTTTCGCCTGTATGTATTATATTCCGTGCTTGGGCATGTGTTTGTATATTATTTGGATGTCTTTGTATATATTGGCTCTCACATGACAGTTGATTATGTATCGAGTCTGTAATATGTTTTTGGATTACAGATTCAGTCTTTTAGCTTCCGCATTTGGTGTATATATTATGTCAGCCCTGCTTTTATCTGTGTAGTCATTTTTAGCTGTTGTGTGGGTATGTTATTGAACTCCTGTTTACTGATATCATATATACACTTGCCGCGTCACGGGGTCGGCCGGCCCTGGGGCGTGACACTACGGATGGGAACTCTCTGCCAGGACAGCTACAACCCGGCCTCCTCAACTCGAACAACCACTCTCGATACTCGCGCTGCAGCCTCTAGCTCCACCTCCCACACCAGGGGATCCCGAGCTCTCTCCGCCGGAATCACCACGGGGACTGGGGGTACGTCTGGTACCACAGGCGGATCTGCCATTAAGGGGATCTGTGGAACTGCATCACGGGCCGCCCTCAGCTCCTGGATCTCCCGCGCCTGCTCTGCCAACACTCTGGTTTGGGCCTCCAGTGCCTTGGTCTGAGTCTCCACCAAATCCGCTATCCGAGCGAACGCACGTTTCCATGCGGGAGGCTCCTGCGCCGATCCTGGCCTCACAGCCGTGGACTCTCCAGTAGCATCCTCGCCTCTGATAGGTCCGAAAACCTCCAAAGGTCGAGAGGGACAATGTCCGCGCCGTCCTCCACGAGGAGGCATATCAGCAATCCTAAGAAAACCAGACACTAGGATCAGAATACTCATATAGAAATCCTAGGACTCATCTCTACGAAAAGAAGACCATTGGCTCTGACAGGACCAGGCTCTGATACCAACTTTTTGTCACGCCCCGGGCGTCCCCGGGACGCGGCAAGTGTATATAAGATATCAGCAGTCAATACAGGAAGTCAATAACATACTCACACAACAGCTAAAAATGACAACATAGACGAAAGCAGGGCTGACATGATATATACACAAATAGCGGAAGCTAAAAGACTGAATCTGTAACTCAAAGACATAGTACAAACTCGATACATAATCAACTGTCCTGTGAGAGGCAATATATACAAAGACATTCAAATATAATACAAACATGTGCCCAAGCACAGAATACAATACATATAAATCAAAAGGGATGCTGATAGCCTCTAACACTCGCGGGACGTGGCGCTGCTCCGCTACTGATGAAATCCCTCGGGAAGCTCCTCCTCTAGATCCGACTCAGATAGCACTAGAGAAAATATATGCGAGGGGTGAGCCACACGCTCAGTGAACAGCACAACCCATGCATCACAGCTTATATTAACCACAACCAGATATTATTAATCCACAATCTCATTATTAAAAGCCACAAAATGGCAACAACTAAACAATCCAGTGGGTCGCTACCGCCAACCCACTACACCCTCACCCTCACCCCTCAATAGGTGACAAAGGATATTGGGACTACACAAACCAGTGGGTCGCTATCGCCAACCCACTACACCCTCACCCTCACCCCTCAATAGGTGACATAGGATTTTGGGACTTACAATCCAGTGGGTCGCTACATCGACGACCCACCGCACCCTCACCCTCACCCCTCAATATGGTGACATAGGATATTGGGACTGACTAGGCTGACGGTCACCCTTGGTCCACCGATAGTCTCTCCCCACTCCATAGGCCGTTTGGCCACCCCCACATTCAGCACAGTCCATCCCAAATCAGGAGGTGCCTACTGATGGGAGCCCCTGCACGGGACAGCCTTTCCAACGCCGGGGCAGTCTCTACACGGATCCAACGAAGGGAACAGAACAGCCTATCCATCGCATATGATCCACTCGGATCCGCAGACAACACATCATAACAACTCTAATGCCATGAATTCTTCAGAATTCCCTCCAGGGCGCATAACCAAGATGCGGGGAACATATATAATAATAGTTATCAACAAGAGTTATAATAATAATTATTAACAAGAGTTATAATATTATTGGGACAAGAAACCTTGGGAGGGCAGCATGAGGTCCCGATACAGGACATCCCGACAACCAAACAAGGAACACAGAGTACCCTAGCCTGGGTCTCAATGTTGACCTCGCAAGGCCCCTCCCTATAATATTATACAAGGCATGCTAGCATTTAATTTAATAAATCAAACTAATAGGACGCATGCATAGGTCGAGGCTTTCCTAGCATGGTAACAAGGTGACAGGATGCACGGCTCTTACACATATCCTAAGGGTGCAAGTCCCTAACATACAAAGTTTAGGGTAGCATGCATTCTACACATTAATCATGCTTACATATTAATCAGTTAATATTAACTATGTGCCCCAGGGGAGGACGGTATACGCCCAAGTGCATATAGCGCCTCCCAACTGGGTTGGGTTGTCCCACTCACTCTTAACCGGGTCGTCGCGTGACCGTCCGTCCAGATCTGCAAAACAGGGTAACCAATTCGGTGAGTAAAATACACAAATAAATCCAAAAATATATTAAAATACACAACACCCGGACAAGCGTACATACGGCCTGTACGCACGCGAGCCCGAGCACTCCGACTCACTCCCGAACCCCCGGGCAGCCATAGGCACGGCCACCCGCACGCGCACGCACGAATGCGCACGGGCGCACACACCCCGGCACCATCGGCGCACTGCCGCGCGCCTACCCGCGCGCCCCGACGCACTGCCGCACGCACGCGCACGCTCGCGCGCGCCCGCGCGCCACCGCGCGTCCAGCCCAGCGCGCCCCCGCGCGCACTGCGCGCACGCCCCAGCACGGGCACGCACTGGTCCCCAGCTCTGCGCCCAGGCGCATGCCCAGGCGCCCTGCCCCGCACCCAGGCGCAGTGCCCAGGTGCCCTGCCCCGCACCCAGGCACAGTGCCCAGGTGCCCTACCCGCGCGCGCGCACGCTCGCGCGCACGCCCGCGCACACTCCCGCGCGCACCCCCGCTCGCGTCTGCACCCACGCGCACTCCGAATTGCTTGATTCCAAGACCGATGGAAAGCTAAGAAGATTATATACAACTTTCATGTTCATGGCAAGATCCGATAATCCCTCCAGCTAATCCGAAATTAGAGCTAAACATGGAACAGGGCTGCTGCCAGAATTTTCATCCCCGGTATATACTTGGAAAAATACCCATAACTTTTACTACAAGAATCCAGTTGGTCTAATTCCACTTCTGTGCGAAAGCTAACTCAAAACTGGACATCTCATAATAAAATCATAATTAAACCTCTTCATCTTGGATTTTACCAAAATCAAATCCAAATACCAAATCAGGAATACATAACTTAGAGAAAAAAATTATGTACCCAAATCTTCAAACAGACCGCTCCAAATGACACAGACCCAACATCGCGCATCCTCAAGTCAATGCCATGACTTGATTTCACATGCATCTATTCCACGCTCCTCGTGGATCTCCGAAGAAGATCTGGATCTTACCTCCACCTTGAACATGCCACACACGCGCACGCAAGATGGCTGGACTCGCTCTTTTAATCGAACCACATGGGGCTACTCCTCCCATACCCAGTTCAGAACGCCTTAGACCGTCTTGCACTGTTCCATCTTCTTCTGTACTAACTCCGCACCCACCCCTCAAGTGATTCGCCCACATGCCTCCGTGTGTCACTGCGAACTTTGCACCCTGAAGGTCTCTGCACGTCTGCTTCTCGGTGGATCTCAGACTCGCAACAAATTGGTATCATCATTGCACATCTGAATAGATATGCCTCTTCCACCACCGAAAGCTCCATGCAACCTTGCATGATTTTTTTTTCTTCTTCTTCGCATGAAACCATGTACGACACACCGTTGTTGGAGTTTCCAACAATACATCCGTCGATGGTATGAATTCATCGACCCGTTTTGTCATTGATCCTCATTCTTCAAATCTCGTCCTCCTAGGTCAAAACGTGGAGCTCTGATATGACTGTTGGGAAGGCCATCACGGAAGCCAACAATAAACACAAGATCAAACACAAGAACAAAACATCACATCACACGAAGAACACAAGATATACGTGGTTCGGCCTAGGCTTACATCCACGGAGCAAAAAACAGAGAATCTACTTTGATAGTTGAGATACATTAAGAGACTCACAAACTCTCTCAAGAAGTTACCCTCTTTTGGAACCTCTCAATCTTTCCTCAGGATCTCTACATTGTATTATGTCATGTTTTGTCATGAAACCCTAAAAGATATTTATAGAGATAAATAACTTTCTCCCAAAGTAATCTCTCAATTAACAAATAAATATTGTTCCCATTAATTAGGAGATATTCACTCTTCTAATTAACAAACAAATATTGTTTCATGTTTTAGGAGATTCACTTTAAATATTAATTAAGATCAAATCTTAAATAATATTCTTTTCATTTGGTGCCCAACCTAATATGGTTTTATCATTACTATCCGATGTGATACACTGGATCAAGACATAATCCTAACAATAATACCATCTTTTCAATCTGTGTTTTGGGTTTGTGATTGTTCAAGCAAATTGAGTTTTTTTTATTTTTTTTTTGGGTTCAACATTTTTGCTGTACTTTGATAATGGGTTTTCGTTTTTCAGCAGTTGAAGCCATTTATTATGCATAACATTTGATATTGTTTAATGATGTGCTTTTTTCCTTTACCATTGATGTTACCCTGTTTTGGGTGTTTTTTCTGTGTGTGTTTGGGGTTATGTGACTGTTGATGTAATTAAATTTTTTCATGAAATTTCTAGAGTACGTTCATGAAGTTATTTATTTGTATAAATTATTGTGTTGTTTAATTATGTCTCACCATATTAGCATTTCTCTGTCTTATATATAGGTTTTTTTTTTTTTTTTTTTTGACTCCCCTTTCTAGTGATAGGTTTTTATGTTCATATATTTAGTTCTAGTATTTCAGCGGTTTAGATCATTTCAAATTCGTTATTATTAAGCATGTCAATCGGATGGATAAGGATCGGATACGTTAATATCCATATCCTAACTTTCATATTCGGATATAGATATTATTTTTCGAATTTGGATCTCTTAGGATACGGGTTGGATACGGATATTTTTTTGATAATTGACATGTTTAAATATTAATATTAAATTTGATAATCAAATTATATATTTGAGAATTTGAAAATTAAAATTGTAATTTTAAGGTTTATTCTCTCTTTTGGATATCATACATTAAAATTTTAATAGTAATATAATATATCATGATTGTGATTAGTTATATAAGATAACAAATATAAGCAATATATAATACAAAAATATATATTTTGATACGGATATTTTTTGGATTGGATACATTGATATTCATATCCGCACTCCGAATCTTCAAATATTGGATATTTTTTGTTTTTCGGATATGGATTTAGATCAAATTGGATTTTTTTTGGATAATTAACATACTTTGGTTTTTCTTTTTTTTTTGTTATTCAGATTCTTGTTGGGCCTAATGATTGGAAGGACCATGCCTTGGGGGAAGATGGAGTAGAGAGATATAGACACCAGCGTCTCCCATCCTCATGTGACCAATGTTGGAATTATATCTCGACCTAGTGTATCACATCGAATAGCCATGATGAAGCCATGTTAGGTTGGGCACCCAATGAATATAATATTATTTAAGATTTGATCTTAATTATTATTCAAAGTGAATCTCCTAAAACAGAAAACAATATTTGTTTGTTAATTATAAGAATGAATATCTCCTAATTAATGGGACCAATATTTATTTGTTAATTAGGATATTACTTGGGGAGGAAGTTATTTATCTTTATAAATATCTTCTAGGGTTTCATAACAAGACAAGACAAACATTAAACAATGTAGAGATCCTAAGAGAAGGTTGAGAGGTTCTAAGAGAGGGTAACTCCATAAGAGAGTTTTTGAGTCTCTTAATGTATCTCAACTATAAAAGTGGATTCTCTGTTTTTTGCTCCGTGGATGTAGGCCTAGGCCGAACGACGTATATCTTGTGTTCTTCGTGTGATGTGGTGTTTCGTTCTTGTGTTTGATCTTGTGTTTATTGTTGGCTTCCGCGATAGCCTTCCCAACAGTGGTATCAGAGCTCCAGGTTCCGACCTAGGAGGACGAGATTTGAAGAACGATGATCAATAGCGACACGGGGCGATGAATCCATACCATCGACGGATGTATTGTTGGAAACTCCAACAACGGTGTGTCATACATGGTTTCATGTGAAGAAGAAAAAAAAATCATGCAAGGCTGCAAGGAGCTCTCAGTGGTGAAAGAGGCATATCTATTCGGGTGTACAATGGTGATACCAATTTTTTGCGGGGCCAAGGTCCATTGAGAGACACGAACGTGCAGAGACGCTCGGGGTACAAAGTTTGTAATGACACACGGAGACAAGTGGGCAAATCATGTGAAGCGTGGGTGCGGAGTTCGTACAGAAGAAGATGAAACAGTGCAACACGGTCTAAGGATTCTGAACCAGGTATGGGAGGAGCAACCCCATGTGGTTCGGTTAAAAGAGCAAGTCTAGCCATCTTGCAAGCACGTGTATGGTATGTTTAAGGTGGAGGTAAGATCCAGATCTTCTTCGGAAATCCACGAGGAGCGTGGAATAGATACACGTGAAATCAAGTTATGGCATTGACTTGATGATGCGCGATTACTGAGTCCGACTCAGGGGTTGATCAATGATAAGGTGAGCGCAGACTTATGGATCCAACAAAATTGGGCGGTGCAGACGTCCGGAGGAAGAAGTTCCTAAAATCCATTCAAGGTGAAGTTCTACGGAGCGGGTCTAGTGCACAAAGAGACTCGTGATAGCGACTTGAAGGCTGGTGATACTCAAGGAAGTCGAAGACCACTTGCTTGCAGGTGGAGGTGCACGGTTGCTTGCGTGGACGTGCTTCAAGGATGACATGGAGCAAGGTGGAGACATCAACGGAAATCTTCTAAGGGGTTTGAGGAAGTTCGAGTTTACCGGATACAAGCCAAGGTGGAGATTGTTGGGATTATGTCTCGATCCGGTGTATCACATCAGATGGTCATAATGAAATCATATTAGGTTGGACACCTAATGAATAGAATATTATTTAAGATTTGATCTTAATTAATATTTAAAGTGAATCTCCTAAAACAGGAAACATATTTGTTTGTTAATTAGAAGAGTGAATATCTCCTAATTAATGAGAACAATATTTGTTTGTTAATTGGAAGATTACTTGGGGAGGAAGTTATTTATCTCTATAAATATCTTCTAGGGTTTCATGGCAAAACAAGGCAGACATTATACAATGTAGAGATCCTAAGGGAAGGTTGAGAGGTTCTAAGAGAGAGTAACTCCATAAGAGAGTTTGTGAGTTTTTTAATGTATCTCAACTATCAAAATTGATTCTCTATTTTTTGCCCTGTGGATGTAGGCATAGGCCGAATGACGTATATCTTGTGTTCTTCGTGTGATGTGGTGTTTCGTTCTTGTGTTCGATCTCGTGTTTATTGTTGGCTTCCGCGATGGTTGCAACTAATGAATCTGGTCATGCTAGCCGAACTATCAATCCCGCAGATGTCATTAGTGTGTACATTGGCCACACCGGCAATCTCAGGAAGCGGCTCCAAGAGTACGGTCGCAGGGGGTCGCATCTGGAGAATGGGAAATCAGATATCTACTCAGAGGATAAGAGACAGTTGTTCCAGGGAGTGTTCTCAAGAGGATTTCCCATCTTGTTTAGGTATCACATGGTAAGCGTCTTATAATGCTTTGTCTATATGCTTAATAATGATGAATTTTGTAGTTTTTGGATGTGATGGAATAATGAAATTTTTTGGTACTTAAATGACTCTTGTTTTTTAGATAGAGTAATTATGGTTCGATGAATCGTATTTCACAGGAGGGGTCTTTATATAATGATCATGATTATTAATAGAAGATGGAACAATATGTCATTAACTAGGACTTCTTTTGTTGAGGTCTCATTGGAGTTGGGGTTGGAAGGTGGGGACGTACCTTATGTTCCAATCCTCTTTTTTTCTCCTATTATTGCCTTTTCCTTTTATTTTGTATGAATCATGTAGTTTACCAGTTCAGTGGAATTGGTGGATGCTTTCATCAAAATGCATTATCAATCTAAATTGTATTGTTTTCTCTTATTGGGGTAGTTAGCATAAGCCTTAAACACGTCATCCCATGTGAGCATAGTTTTTTCAATGTTATCGATACCCAATTCCAAGTATTACCCTTCACAATTTTCTCATCACTCAGTCCTCACAGGTGGTTATAATAACTCTTTAAAACCACACCTTATCCAAGCTAGCTCTACGAATTTATTTTCTGAGTTGATCTTTGCTCCCTCCTCATGCAAGTCCTACTGCACCACATGCATCTACCCTATATCCTATACAGACGTGTGATTCGTATCTTAGCTTGTCTAACTGTGCTGTTGGTCAAGTTTTACTGCTGGAAATACTCGGCTAAAGTTTCAATTTTCAAGTTGTCCAGTGGTGAGCATGATATATTAGCTAGAAGCCTAAGCGACACATTTGATTTAATACATGATAGAAGTTGTTTAATCAATATGTCTTGCAAGTTTTGCTATGTTTCCACTACAACCTGATGATACCTGCAAACTGATTAATAAATAAGGATTTTATCTTGCTTAGATAGGAACACAACCTAATTTTAAGGGGCACCCAATTTTTGAAAGGTTAGGAGCCCATCTCCAGCATTGATAAAATGTTTCCATCTCTTATTAGCACATCTTAGCAATAATTCTCTACGTTGTTTAGCATCCTCCTCCTAATTCAATGTGCATGTTAAAGAGCGGAAGCCTTTCTTTATTTTTATTTCACTGTTTCATTGTTTGCTTTGTTTGTCATATATTCATAGCTTTTATTGATTATAGGATGTTTTGAAATGTTTGCTGATTTCTTTGTTTCTGAACATTGTAGACAGATAACAAGCATGAAGCAGCTGACTTAGAGAGTGAAATTCTCAAAAGATCTGATTGTGCTTGGAACAACGCTGGAAATGGCCATGTTCGCCAAGCTGACATCTTATCAAAATTGGACAAGAAATGTTCCTGTTATGCTTGTGTCATTTGGAGTCTTATTTTTCGATTGGAGTCACTGAAATTTTGGCTTTTAGCTACCTGCGGGAGTTGGGGTGCTCTGATTGAAAATCTGACTGCATAATTATTTTCCTGGCACTGGCATTAGCCTACCTGTAAATTTTTGTTGCATTCTGTCTTCTTTTTTAGAAGTTATACAATTTCTATTGGTATTCGGATTTAATTTTGTTAATGCACAAAATGGAGTAGTTTAAATATGATTTTATCATGAGATGTTCAGTCTTGAGTTAGCTTTTATACAAAAGTAGAATTAGATCAACTGGATTCATATAGCAAAAGTTATGGGTATTTTTCCAATTATACCCCGGGGATGAGAAAATCCTGGCAGCAGCCCTGTTTGATGTTTAGCTCACATTTTAGAATAGCTGGAGGGGTTATTTGATCTGAGCATAAATAAGCAAGTTGTAAATAATCTTCTTGGCTTTTCAAAAGATTTTGAATTGTGCAATTCAGAGCTATATTGGAGAAGTTATGACTGTTCTAATGAAGCCTGTCCAGAATTTCTGGTCAGTGACGATTTGGTCCTTTGAACCCACTTTTGGCTACTAAAAGCCCCCCCAAGTGAGAATGTCTCTCTCTCTCTCTCTCTCCCACTCCCAAACCCATCCGACCCTCTCTTTTGTCTCTCCATCTCTCTTTCACTCCCTTTTGTTTGGTGTGATCAAAGATGATGAAGGAGAGGGTGAAGGAGAAGAAGATGAATAGTGCATGAAGGGAGATCAAGTGAAGGTGAGTTTGTGTGTATGCTTGTGTTGTTACCCCTTCTTTCCCTTCCTCCTCTAGCTCCCCCTCATGGATCCCCTGTTTTCCCCACCCATTTTAATTCGGCCATGAAGAAGAGAAGCAAAGGAGATGGTGGTGATGGTGGTGAAGTGGTGGTGGTGTGTGTGTGGTGTCATTGTGAGCCCCAACACCTTCCCTTCTCCTCCCCCTCTCTTGGTAATCTTTTTCCCCTTCTTTTATGCCTACTAGGATGTTGTAGAGGGCATGCATGTGGCTGCTGTTGGGGGAGTATTATTAATGTTATACCTGTGTCATTCGGAGCCTTATTTTTTTCGATCGGAGTCGCTAAAATTTTTGTTTTTAGCTACATGCGGAAGTTGGAGTACTCTGATCAGAAATCTAACTGCATATTATGGGTCCTTGTACCGTTTTGTACTACCCATAAAAATTTCATCGAATTCCGGTAACGTTTTGAAAAATATGCAGTTTCGAACCGTATCCGGGTTTTGAGAGTTCCTGGTTTAGTTGGTCGAATAGTGTTAGATATTTTGGTGAATGTGGTCACCTTTGGTAAACTTACCCCCCTTTGCTTAGTGGTGAAGCAACCACTTGGTCTTTTGGTATGTGAGTGGGTGACCCTAACCCTAAACTCACCCCCCTCTCCCAATCTTGTTCTCACCCCCCCCCCCCAATGAGAACTTTTTCTCTCCCACTCCCTACGTCTCCCTCTTTTTTTGGCTCTCTTTCTCTCTTTCACACACTCCCCAAGTGTTTGATTTTATGCCAAGGAGAAGAAGATGGAGCAAGAAGAGGAGGTGCAAGTGCAAGACTAGGTGAGTGTGTGTGCTTGTGTTGTTGATTGTTTCTCTTCCCTCTCCTCCTCCCATGATGGATCCCTGATTTTTCCCCTCTCCCTCTGGTCAGCCAAGTAGAAGAGAAGCAAGGATGGAGGTGGTGGTAGTGGTGGTCAAGGAGCTTGCGAGCCCCTACATCTCCCCCTTCCCTTCCCCCTCTCTTTTGGTAAGTCTTCCCTCTTCTTTAGCTGGTTTTTATGCATGTTTAGGGGATTGTTGGGAAGTCATGCATGATAGATGAATGGGTTAGGGTGACTGAGGAGTGTGGGGGAGGGGTTAAAGGGTTTTGGGCGCGCGCGCGGGTCTGTTCACGCGCGTGCGCACGCAGACGCGCACGCAGAAGGGCGCAGGCTGGCACGTAGGCGAGCGCGCAGGTTCGCGTGGGCGCTGGCAGCACGCGCGGTGCTGCGCGCGTGAGTCTGGGCGCGCCTGGGCATGCGGCAGGGCGCTAGTGCGCGCGCGCGTGTGCAGGGGCACGCGCGGGGCTGCCCAGGGGCTCGGGTAGGTGCTGGGGCACTTGGGCATGCGTGCGTGCGTGCGTGCGAGCTTGTATGCGTGCATGTCTAAGTCTTTGGTATTTCTAGTAAATTCTAAGTGTTATAATGTGATTTTACTCACCAAATTGGATGCCCTTACCTAGCAGATCTCGTTGGATGGGATGCGCGAGGTCCCAGGTTGCGGTGAGTGGTTTGATCCAACCCTTTGGGATGCGCTCGATGCACGTAGTCGTGCATCGCGCATCCATGGGGCTTCTTTGCACCCTAAATATGTTAGATATTTGCATGCTAGGCTTGTATAGCTCGTATATTGCGTAGAACCCCCTTTTCTACCATATACTTGCCTATGTATATTCATGTGTGAATTATTATGTATGCATGCGCCCTTTATGTATGGGCATGTGTGATGTGGGTTTTCATGAATGTATAGAATAAGCATGCCTTAGGTAGTCCCTATGAGTAATACTACCATATTAATTGGAATATCTAGCATGATTAAGTCTGGGTTAATAACGGGCACATGCCTAATATTCCCTTGCGATAAGACTCGAGGGCGTGGTGTAGTTATTACGCCCATGATAATGGGGCAAAGCTATGACCAACTTCAAGAGATGATGAGCTCTCTCTCGCCCTCTCCCTCTGCACGAACTGAGTAAGTAGATGCGATTTCCTACTCGACTCAGGTTCATTTGGAATATTGGCATGCACCTGTTAGTGCGCAAGATCGCGCTTGACCCTTTCTTTTTAAGTTGGTGATATCCAACGCATGCTTAAGTTATACCTTATATGCTTATATGATTAATGGCCTTGTATGCATGTTTAAGTGGGCCATACCTTGTATGCATGTTGTATGATTTGTTGTTTATGATGTAAATCTATGTAAAGGGATACCCTTATAGTCAATTATTAGATGATCTTGCATATGGTTCATGCACATAGCTATGATATGATTCTCCTGTTATATATATGCACATGTTAAAACTAATTAAGCCTATCTGAAATAGGCGTGGGTACGACCCGCTGTCGGGATGTACCTCATTAGTTAGTGCGCGAGCGATGTAATCGCCCCTGCATCCGTGTGATGCACTTGAATGGAATTCAGGAGAATTCATTTGCTGTATCGGTTTTGTTAAACCAGGGGCTATGGCATTAAGTTAGGCCTACCCGTGCGAGGCGCGTATATGAACCGCCTGTTGGGTTATATGCTTTGGGCTTATTTCTGCATGAGAGCAGAGGTAAACCCTCGTGTCCGAGCGAAGCACCCGTGTGGGAGTAAAAGAGTATTCGATATCATCGATATGTGATTATCGAGCGTAGCCCATAGGGTTCGCTTTGCGAACGTGGGGTGCTTCCTCCTGACATCATCGTGCGTCGAAACACCCCAGCGTCAAAGCTGTCCTGTTTGGGTGCCACCACTTGTAGGTGCTACCGATGCATATCGCGGTACACATCTGGCTGATGTACCGATCGTGGAAGGCCGACAGGTAGAGGCTACGCGGGAGAGGGCTACCAGATGATATTGCGAGCGTGGAATTGTTCTCCCCTTCTTCGGATCCGCGTTGAAGCTACCCGATGTTAAAGCTGTCCTGACAGAGGGCTCCCACCTGTAGGTACTACCGATGCGTTCGGCAGATGTACTGATCATGGGAGTATACCAGGTAGAGGCTACTCGGGAGAGGGCTACCAGATGACGAAGGGTGTAGAACAAAAGGTTTTCTTCCAACAGTCCTGTGTCACCCTTAGGGGTGAGGGTGAGGATGAAGTGAAGTCACGTCGCCACGTGACCCATTCATTTTTCGTCCGTTCCCATAGTTGTTGGGTCCGGTTACGTATCGATGTTCAGAGACATCGTTGGGCAGTTATCTCGATGTAGATGATCCAGTAGTATTGTGTAGACCAGTAATTCCGCGTCTCTTCGACCAACAGTATGGTCTCTCCCCAAGAGTCCCAAGAGTCTCCCTCCGGGAGGGTGAGGGTGAGGTTGGTCGCGCCGCCGCGTGACCTTGTTATCCATTGGGTTTCCACCCATGTTTTCCTTGAAAGGAAATTGCTTTAGTATTGAACTGTTGAAAAGGTGATTGGTTTCCAGCCACTCACTGAGCTTGTAGCTCATCCCTCGCATACTGTTTTTTTTCAGGGGCAGTGTTGGGAGTGGAGTTGGAGCTTCTCGGTGGAGTAGTCTTATGTGCGTGGAACGTTTTGTCCGGCGGGTGGCGAGTGCGAGGTTGTCAGCTGTCCTAGAGTCATTTTTATGTATTGTAAATCGTGCATGTGGCATAGAGTGTATTTTATTTGGACTAGACTTGGCTCTCATGGGACATTGATTGTGTATTCAAGTCTGTAATGATATTTTTGGCTTACAGACGTATTGATATTTTTGTGCTTCTGCTTTTCATTTGAGTTATCAGCTATCATTGCTTTGCTAGCTTGTGTGTTATTTATTTGAGTCATTGTTGACCTCTTGTACTTGATAGCTCATACTATATATATTGCCACGTCTCGGGGATGGCCGCCATGGGGCGTGATAATTATTATGCGTAATTGCTACGCATGAGGTGTTTGTGTTTATGCATGAATGGTGGTGGCTTTGTGTTGTAGTAAGGCAGATTTCTACCTTGTGAAGATCCTTGTGAATCGGTACCAAGAGGCATATTTTGAGGCTTGTGTCATCATGTAATATGATCATCTATGTGTCTAGATATTATATATGAAATGTGGTGTCATTATGATACCTATGTTGTCAATTAGAACCTGTTTATGCATGGATTTTCTAGATTCGTGAGGGAACTGACATGCTTCTGTAAATATTTTATTTCGAGCTTGTAGAAGCAACATTAGGTTATAATGTTTCATGTATTATGATCCCAGCATGTTAGAGAATGTGCATGATTTATTTCATAATTTTTGGATGTGTATTTGGTGCTGTGGAGATCAAATAGTAGGGCTGGTTGCAGCAGGTTTACCAGTTTTGCTTGATTGTGTGTCAAGGAGTTGTTATGCATGTTGTGGAAACTATCAAGAGTTAGGTAGTCTTTGTTTGAAGTACTCACACCCTTTTGATGCCCTTGCTTTGCAGATCTCGTCGGTTGGATGCGCGATGACCCGAGTATCGGTGAGTGGTTCGATCCAACCCTTCGGGAAGCATTGGATGCACGTAGTCGTGCGTCGCGCATCCGTTGGGCACCCTGACTATACTACTTATTTATATAAGTAGTGTGGTCATGTCTGACCTATAATATGCTAGCTATTTGTGTTATGCCTGTGTCATTCGAAATCTTATTTTTCGATCGGAGTCGTTAAAATTTTGGTTTTTAGCTACCTGCGGGAGTTGGAGTACTCTAATTGAAAATCTAACTGCATATTATGGGTTCTGGTACTGTTTGGTCCTACCCATAAAAATTTCATCGAATTCCGGTAACATTTTGAAAAATATGTAGTTCTGAATCGCATCCGGGTTTGGTCGCATCTGCGTTTCGGTGGGTGAGATATTTTGAGTGATGTGACGATTCGCTTCGCGCTTCCCAATAAAGGTGGAAAAAGTGGGTGTGAGAGGGTGAACTTAACCCTAACCTCACCACCCCTTTGTCCCCCCTTAAACTCACCCCCTAGTCACTATTTGGGGGTGAAAAATGCATTCTCTCTCTCTCTCTCCATCCGAAAATCCTCTTTTGGCTCTCTTTCTCTCTTTCACACACTCCCCATGTGTTTGTTAAAATGCCTCAAAGAACAAAAAGAAGGAGAAGAAGAAGGAGATCAAGTAGAAGAGAAGTGATCAAGGTGGGTTTTGTGTGCTTGTGTTCTTATGTGGTTGACCCTCTCTCTTCTCCCCTCTAAGCTCCCTCTCATGGCCCTTTTCCCCCTGATTTTTCAGCCATGGAAGGTGTGGAGAAAGAGAAGGTATGTGTTGGTGTGTGAAGATGTGTGTGTGTGCCTTCCTTCTTTGGCCACCCTTGCCTTCTAACACCATTTGCCATCCTTTCTTTTGCTCTTGGTGCTGGGACAGCAAGGATTAATGGTGGATATGCTGGTGGAGGTGGTTGGAAGAGGTAGAGGGCATGGTTGGTAAGGGTGTGTGCACTTGGGAGTGATGGTGCCCCCTCCCTTGACCCTCTCTCTTTCTAGGTGAGCTTTCCTCCCTCCCTCCATGCATTTTGTTGGTGATTGTTGTCCCTTGGAGGTTTTGGATAGTCTATGCATGCCATGTGTTTGTGTTTATGTTTGTGTGGTGTGTGTGCTTGGTTGCTTGGGTGTAGGGGTGTCGGTGTGCCCGCGTGCGTGCTGCCCTGTGCGTGCTGCCTGCTGCCCAGCATGCCCCTGCCTGCTGCCCTGCCAGCCCAGAGCCTGTGCCCTGCGCTTGTGCCCAGCGTGCCCTGCAGCGTGCCCTGCAGCGTGCCCAGCACCTGTTCCCAGCATGCCCTACGGCGTTCCCTGCGTCTGTGCCCAGCGCGTCCTGCAGCGTGTTCTGCACCTGTGCCCATCGTGCCCTGCGCCTGTGCCCAGCGTGCCCTGCGGCGTTCCCTACTGCGTGCCCAGCGCCTGTGCCCAGCGTGCCCAGCACCTGTTCCCAGCGTGCCCTACGGCGTTCCCTGCGTCTGTGCCCAGCGCATCCTGCGGCGTGCCCTGCACCTGTGCCCAGCGTGCCCTGCGCCTGTGCCTAGCGCGCCTTTCCCTGCCTGTGCATCCCGGGTGCTGCCCCACGTGCCTGTTGCCCCGCTTGCCCTGCACTCGTGCAGCCCCGCGAGCCCTGTTGCCCTTCTTGTTAAATTGGCGCGCATCGAAGCGCGTAGTCGTGCGTCGCGCATCGATGGGGCACCCTAGCTATACTACTTGTGTAGATAAGTAGTATGGCCATGCTTAAGCTATAATATGTTAGATATCTTGCATGCTAGGCTTATATTACATGTATTGTATTCATGTATGAATGACTGTATCGCATGCGCCCCTCTAGTATGGGCATGTATTTCTGTAATGTGTATGGATGTATAGAATAGGGCATGCCTTAGGTAGTATTGTAATACTACTCCCACTATATTAATAATATCTAGCATGATTAACCTGGGTTAATAACCGGGTGCATACTTAATATTCCCTGGTCATAAGACTGGAGGACGTGGTATGGCTGTTGCACCCATCTTGTTGGGGCAAAGCTATGACCAGCTTCCGAAGAGGATGAGACTTTCCCTCTCTCTCGCCCTCCCTCTTTGCGTAAACTGAGTAAGTAGATGTGATTCCTACTTGACTCAGGTCCGCTTGGGATTATCAGCATGCACCGGTTAGTGTGCGAGATCGCGCTTAACCCTTCCCTTTTAAGTTGGTGATATCCAACGCATGCTTAAGTTAGACCTTGTATGCATGTTTAAGTGGGCCATACCTTGTATGCATGTTGTATGATTTGTTGTTTATGATGTAAATCCATGTTAGGGGATACCCTTATAGTCAATTATTAGGTGATCGTGCATATGGTTCATGCACATAGCTATGATATGATTCTCCTTTAATATATATGCGCATGTTAAAACTAATTAGGCCTATCTAAAATAGGCGTGGGTACGACCCGCTGTCGGGATGTACCTCATTAGTTAGAGCGCGAGCGATGTAATCGCCACCCTGCATCCGTGAGATGCATTTGAATGGAATTCAAGAGAATTCATTTGTTGTATCAGTTTTGTTAAATTGATGGCTATGGCATTAAGTTAGGCCTACCTGTGCTAGGCGCGTATATGAACCGCCTGTTGGGTTATATGCCTTGGGCTTATTTCTGCGTGAGAGCAGAGGTAACCCCTCGCGTCCGAGCGACGCACCCGTGTGGGAGTACAAGAGTATTCGATATCATCGATATGTGATTATCGAGCGTAGTTGACTTTCCCATAGGGTTCGCCTTGCGAACGTGGGTGCTTCCTCCTAACATCGTCGTGCGTCGAAACACCCCAGCGTCGAAGTTGTCCTATTTGGGTGCCACCACTTGTAGGTGCTATCGATGCATATCGCGGTACACATCTGGCTGATGTACCGATCGTGGAAGGCCGACAGGTAGAGGCTACGCGGGAGAGGGCTACCGGATGATATTACGAGCGTGGAATCGTTCTCCCCTTCTTCGGATCCGCGTTGAAGCTACCCGACGTTAAAGCTGTCCTGACAGAGGGCTCCCACCTGTAGGTACTTTTGATGCGTTCGACAGATGTACTGATCATGGGAGTATACCAGGTAGAGGCTACTCGGGAGAGGGCTACCAGATGACGAAGGGTGTAGAACAAAAAGGGTTTTCTTCCAACAGTCCTGTGTCACCCTTTGGGGTGAGGGTGAGGGTGTCACGTCGCCGCGTGACCCATTCATTTTCGTCCGTTCCCATAGTTGTTGGGTCCGGTTATGTATCGATGTTCGAAGACATCGTTGGGCAGTTATCTCGATGTAGATGATCCAGTAGTGTTGTGTGGACCAGTAATTCCGCGTCTCTTCGACCAACGGTATGGTCTCTCCCCAAGAGTCCCAAGAGTCTCCCTCCGGGAGTGAGGGTGAGGGTGAGGTTGGTCGCGCCGCCGCGTGACCTTGTTATCCATTGGGTTTCCACCCATGTTTTCCTTGAAAGGAAATTGCCTTAACATTAAACTGTTGTAATGGTGATTGGTTTCCAGCCACTCACTGAGCTTGTAGCTCACCCCTCGCATACTGTTTCTTTTTCAGGGGCAGTGTTGGGCGTGGAGCTGGGGCTTCCTTGTGGCGTGGTTTTATGTGCGTGGAACGTTCTGTCCGACGGGTGGCGAGTGCGAGGCTGTCAGCAGTCCTAGAGTCATTTTATGTATTGTAAATCATGCATGTGGCATAGGTTGTATTTTATTTGGACTAGACTTGGCTCTCACAGGACATTGATTGTGTATTCAAGTCTGTAATAATATTTTTGGTTTACAGACTTATTGATATTTTTATGCTTCTGCTTTTCAATTGAGTTATCAGTTATGATTGCTTGTCAGCTTGTGTGTTATCTATTGGAGTCATTGTTGACCTCTTGTACGTGATAGCTGATACTTTATATATTGCCACGTCTCAGGTATGGCAGCCCTAGGACGTGACAATTTGCATGCTAGGTTATTCTAGCTCGTATATTGCGTAGAACCCTCTTATTCTACCTTATACTGGCCTATATAGTATTTATGTGTGAATGATCATGGTTGCATATATCTTGTTTGTTTATATGGGTGTATAGAATATGACATGACTTAGGTAATCTCTTCTAGTAATACTACCCTATTATTAGTAATATCCAGCATGATTAAGCTTGGGTTAATAAACAGGCACATGCCTAATATTCCCTTGCAATAAGACTTGAAGGCGTGGTGTAGTTGTTGTGCCCATGCTAATGGGGTAAAGCTATGACCAACTTCTAGAGATGATAAGCTTTCTCTCGCCCTCTCTCTTTGTGTGAACTGAGTAAGTAGATATGGTTCCTACTTGACTCAGGTTCGTTTGGGAATATTGGCATGCACCTGTTAATGCGCGAGATCGCACTTGACCCTTCCCTTTTAAGTTGGTGATATCCAACGCATGTTAGGGTATGCTTGTATGCTTGTATGACTAATGGCCTTGTATGCATGTTTAATTAGGCCATACCATGTATGCATGATATGTTGTTTATGCTTTTATCCATGTTAGGGAGTACCCCCATGATTAATTATTATGTTATCGTGCATGTGGTTTATGTACATAACTACGGTAGAATTCTCCTATTATGTTATGTGCATGTTAGACTAATTGTGTCTACCCGTGCTAGGCGTGGGTATGATCCCTAGTCGGGTTGTACCTTATTCGCAAGCAATGTAATCGCCCTTGCATCCGTGTGATGCACTCATATGGAATTCAGGAGAATTCATTATTGTATCGATTTTGTTAAACCGATGGCCATGGCATTAAGTTAGGTCTACCCGTGCTAGGCGTGTGTATGAACCGCCTGTTGGGTTATATGCCTTTGGCTTATTTCTGCGCGAGAGCAGAGGTAACTCCTCGTGTCCGAGCGACGCATCTGTGTGGGAGTTCAAGAGTATTTGATATCATCAGCATGTGATTATCGAGAGTAGTTGACTTTTCCATTGGGTTCGCTCTGCGAACATGGAGTATTTCCTTCCAATATCGTCCGTGTTGAAGCAGCCCCGGTTGTAGGTCTCCTAATAGAGGGCCCCCACCTGTAGGTACTATCGATGCATGTGGCAAGATGTACTGATCATGGGAGTATACTAGGTAGAGGCTACCCGGGAGAGGGCTAACGAATGATATTGCGAGCATGGAATCGTTCTCCTCTTCGTCGGATCCGTGTCGATGCTGCCCGGCGTTGTAGCTATCCTGACAGGGGGCCCCCACCCGTAGGTACTATCGATGCATGTGGCAACATGTATTGATCATGGGAGTATACTAGGTAGAGGCTACCTGGTAGAGGATTACCGGATGATGAAGGGTGTAGAGCAAACGGATTTATCCCAAAAGTCCCTAGGGTCACCCCTCCGGGGGCTAGGGTGAGGATGAGTTGAAGTCACGTCGTCACGTGACTCTTATACCCGTCGAGTATACTATGGGTATGTTAGGTTTAACGCTTGAGGTATCGTAGTGTATCTCTACCTCGTAGTTGTTAGACTCGTTGTATTTTGTTATCCAGTAAACATCATGTGTTATGGTTAACAGTTGTTCCTCCCCGAGTGTCCCAAGAGCCTCCCTCTGGGAGTGAGGGCGAGGGTGAGGTTGGTCACGCCGTCGCGTGACCTTGTTATCCTTTGGGTTTTTACCCATGTTGTTCCTTGAAAGGAATTTGCCTTAGTATTGAATTGTTGTAATGGTGTTTGGTTTTCAGACACTCACTAAGCTTGTAGCTCATCCCTCACATACTGTTTCTTTTACAGGGGTGGTGTTGGGCGTGGAGCTGGAGCTTCCCTGTGGCGCGGTCTTATGTGCGTGGAGCGTTCCGTCTAGCGGTTGGCAAGTGCGAGGCTGCCAGCAGTCCTAGAGTCATGTATTTGTTAATTGTGCGTGTTGCACATGATGTATTTTATTTGGATTAGACTTGGCTCTCACAGGACAGTGATTGTGTATTCGAGTCTGTAATAATGTTTTGGTTTACAGACTTATTGATATTTTTATGCTTTCACTTTTCAGTTAGCTATCACTTATCTTTGCTTTGCCACCTTGTATGTCGTTGTTGGAGTCTTTGTTGACCTCAGGTATTGATAGCTGATATTATATATATTGCCACGTCTCGGGGACAGCCGCCCTGGGGCGTGACAGTTCCCAAGATAATCATGTTAATGCAAAGATCATTTTGCCTGAAGATGTCTACGCTACTGATCCAGACTGCAAGATTGGCCCCAGGGTCTTCAAAACATCCAAAAACCATCCTTCACTAGTCCAACATAAAGGATACATAAAGTGAAGAATGATGTGGTTGACGGGTCTGTTTGTGGAAGCAAACCTGACATAGAAAGAGAAGAATCAGTAACTCCCCATTCTGATAAAGAAAATGAGAGCTTGCCTGTGCATAGGAAATAAAAAGGTGATCATGTAATTTGTGGATGGGTTGGAGCTGATGGATATGTCTATAAAAATGAACTTGTGTCCAGAAGGAAGAGATGCGAAGAACATAAAGGAAGATGGATCACCAAGTCGGTTTCCAGTCTAGTTACACCTGAAATAAGCTCACCAGATGTGTGTGGTGTAACCATAGCATATGGGTCTATCTGCATGGGAACTCCAGTACATGGGAGGAAGAGATGTGAGCTACACAATGGTAGAAGAATTATGTCTGAAAGTTCACTAGTACAGAGGAATCAGATCCCTGTACCGCAGGCATACCAGTTTGTTAGACCTGAAGGAAGCTCATCAGATGTGTGTCGCATAACCATAGTAGATGGGTCCATCTGCATGGAAACTCCAGCACATGGGAGGAAGAGATGTGAATTACACAAAGGAAGAAGAATTATAACTGAAAGTTCATCGGTAGAGAGGAATCAGATCTCTGTACCGCAGGCATACAAGTTTGTTGGACCTAAAGTAAACTCATTGGATGTGTGTGGTGTAATCATTGGAAGCGGGTCCATCTGCATGAAACCTCCAATGCGTGGGAGAAAGAGATGTGAGCTACATAAGGGTAGGAGGATTTGACTAAAAGCAGCACATATTGGTAGAGATGATAGATTTGTGTGGTGCAATTAGCTTGCCAGATATCCTAGTTCATGTAATCTTAGACATGTTCTAGTACCTTGGTCCCCTTTGTATTGTTTCCGGAGTTGTACATATCTCTAAATCGATTTGCGTGTATGAGATAGAGATGTATGTTTATTTTCAGTTAATCTTTCATTCTAGTCACAAAAATGGTATTCTAGTCACAATAGATGGTATAACAATCCAAGTTCTTCCATATGGGACTTTTTGCCTATTTTGATTTCCAGGCTCTAGTACATGATGGTTGTTATCTGAATGAGTATGTCAGATTCAGGTTTCAAGGTGAACTCGATACAACTCATGCTTCACATCGAGTCTTTAGATATATTTTGAAGAAGTCATTTTGAATATTTTTATTAGTATATGTTCTAACCATTTCTTTCATTTGTAATTGTTCAAGAGTAATTATTAGGAGAATATTATGTCCCACCATGCCTGGATCTACCCTGCACGTCGCTGCAAGGCAGATCGGTCTGCTAGGCAAGGCACGTCGGTAGGGCTGGCAGGGCCAACGCGGTTGGGAAGATCCAGGCACGGCTGGGCAGGGGCTAGGCTGCTCGACGCGGCAGGGTAGATCCAGGCAAGGTTAGGCAGGGCTGCTCGACGCGGCAGGGTAGATCCAGGCAAGGTTAGGCAGGGCTGCGCAACGCGGTAGGGTAGGTCCAGGCAAGGTTGGGCAGGGCTGCGCAACGCGGCATGGCAGATCCAGGCTCGTCTAGACAAGGCTGCGCGACGCGGCAGGGCAGGGCAGATCTAGGCTAGGCTGAGCAGGGCTGTGCGTCACGGCAGGGCAGATCCAAGCACGGTTGGGCAGGGCTTCACAACGCAGTAGGGTAGATCCAGGCAAGGCTGGGTAGGGCTGAGTGACGCAGCAAGGCAGATCCAGTCGCGGCTGGGAGGATTGCTGGGGGCAACTGAGGGTGGCCGGAGAGCGGCCAAGGGTAGTAGAGAGCACTGAAGGGTGGTAGAGGGCCGCTGAACAGCGGCTGAGGTTGGTCAGAGATCGAGCCGAGGCAACGGAGGATGGCCCAAGGCATCGGAGTGCGACCGGGGGCGACTAGAGGGCGGCCGGAGTTTGGTAGCCAATGGTGGCTGATAGCGGAGGGCAGCGGCCAGTTCGCGCACAGGCGGCAGGGGCGCACAGAGGCACGTGCAGGGTGGCTATGGGATGTGCAGAGGCGTGCTAAGGCGCACTAGGGAGGTGTCCCGGACAGGATCCCGGGAGATCCAGAATAAGATCCCGGGAGATCCAGGATTGCAGGCACGAGCTGGCAGGGCAAGATCCCAGGAGATTCTGGGCACTATCCAGAGAGCTCTGGCACAAGCTGACAAGACACGATGGCAGGTTGGCAGGGCGCCTGGCAGGGCAAGCAAGGCCAACGCAGCAAGGCTGACAGGGCGCGACTACAGGGCGCAACAAGGCCGGCGCGGCAGGGCACAACTGCAGGGCTGGCGGGGCACGTCGGCAGGGCTGGCAGGGCCAACGCTGCAAGGCTGGTAGGGCGCGACCGCAGGGTTGGCAGGGCTGGCAAGGCGGACGGCAGAGTTGGTAGGGCATGAGGACAGGGCAGGCAAAGCCAACGCAGTAGGGCTGGCAGGGCACGACGGCAAGGCTGCCAGGGCCAACGTGGTAGGGCTGCCAGGGCACAATGGCAGGGCTAGCAGGGCACATCAAAAGGGCTGGCAAGGCCAATGCGGCAGGGCTGCCAGGGCGCAACCGCAGTGCCAGCAGGGCACGTCAGAAGGGCTGGCAGGGCGCGTACGGCAGGGCCCCTTTTTTTTTTTAAGGAAAGGGAATTCCTGCTATTCTTGTCAGACATAATAATGATTGGCATAATAATGATTCGGAGGGTTTTTCTTGTCGGACGCTTATACATTCCATTTTGCAACCTCGTCTACAATATTAACCCATAAAGCACTTGAGTGAGATGATGAAATAGCACGCTAAGATGGAGATCTACGATGGATGTGATATATTAAATACAAAAATCTAAATGTTTTTTTTTAGGTTTTTTAGTTTTCAATCCCTGTAAACATACCTATTTAGGAATCGATCCCTCACTTCTTCATATTTTGGTTTTAGTCCCCATATTTAAAAGATATGTTCCTTTTTAGTCCCTCTAAGGACTAAAAAAACCCAAATAATTTAGAGATAGGTACCTCCCAGGGACTAAAAAGGAACATATTCTTTAAATCTAGGGACTAAAACCAAAATATGAAGAATTGAGGGATCGATCATTAAATCCTATGGTTTATAAGGACTTAAGAATAAAAATACCTTTTTTTTTTTAGAGGAAAAAAATCTAAAAAAATTTTTTTTTTGAGAAGTGGTAGTTCATTTATAAATAACGAGAATCGTTTTACAAATGGACTGAAAAAAGGGGAGAATAGAGGACAGAAAAAGAAGATAGGAAAAAAAACTAGTGGAATTGAAGTGAGACTTCGACCGAGTACCCCAAGCAGGGTATCCGCCGCAGCCAACAACCACAATACAAGACGTCAAGGGGACGACACCTCACCGTACACAAGCTGTGCCACGACTCACTGGTGCCCGGACCTCTCGCTTGTCCCAGTCATGTTATGTCTCGCATAGGATGACCCCCCCCCCCCCAGCCTCCCTCACCAGGCGCGCCCCGACCAGGAACCTCCCCCAGTTCATCAGCAAGTAGATGGTGTCTTGCCATAAGTTTTCAATATAGAACGACTGTGCTTTGAAGATCACTGCATTCCTCGCACGCCAAATAGCTCACAAGCCTACCGTGATAACAATGCGATGAAACCTACTCTGAATGCTCTTATCCCCGTGTGTTAGGTGCACATCCATGACCTCCCATAGTTCTTAGAGGTTCTGAAAGTTGCACGTGAACCCCGCAGCCGTCCCCAACCTCACCCAAAACCGAACTGTAATTGGACAGTTGAGGAGGAGGTGTTCGATCGTTTCTGGGTGCGCTCCGCACAATGAACAATCGGTAGATGCCTCCGACCGCCATTTTGCATGATATACTTTGGTGAGAATACACCCATGGAGCACTAAAAAAATCTAAAAATTATTAATTTGAAAATTATTAACCCTGTTGTGTTGGGTATTTTCAAAATATGGTTCAAAAGTTGGGTTTGAGTGGTCCCTATCGGAGGATGAAAAGTGGTCATATTCTTTTAGTCCGACATCGATTGTTTGAAAAATGTTTTGAGTGTTTATAAGGAAAGCTCATTCTACTCTAATGAGGCCCTTTTGCTAGACACCATATGGTGGACCTTTGATGCGGGGTGGTGCGAAGCACCACCAAGCGCGTCAGGAGCACGCGCACGTGGGCGTATTGGGCCTTTTAGAGGCTCACTTAGCACTTTTCTTTTTGGCTAATCGGATGGTGGAGATCATTCTAATCAGATGCAATCTAGACCATCCAATGGAGGATCGTTCAGATGCAACGTGCACCGTTGGATTGATCAGTTAATGGTTACACTAATCAAGGGTGCCATTGGAAGGGATGCATCTTGTGACGAACGATCTGGACCGCACTATCGCGTGGAAACGTTGAACCACCAATCTGACGGTTTCTGTAACTCCTCATTCATGAAAAGGTGTCTCTTTTGAACCAAAAGGCACTATGTTGCCTATAAATTGAGACCCTTAGATCCATTACAGAATAACTCATCCTCCCTTTTTTTATATTACGAGTTAGCATCATCAGTCCTAAAAATAGAGAGTTCTAAAAGGTTGAAACAGAGAGTACACACTCTGATTTCAACACGTGTGGAGGCTTCATTGTATCCTGAAAGCTGTACTTCATACATCCCTCGTGTACTCGCGGTTCTGACCGGAGCGGGAGAAATCTGTCTAAAAGCATTCAACATTGTTGATCCTTGAAGCACTCGCATCGGTTCTGTCTCCTTCCATTATCCCGATTTCCAACATGTTGGACACCGGTCATATCTTAAGATATCCCCGGACATATCTCATTATCAATTTTACAAACATTTTTTTATTGATGAAGATGGTAAACGAATTTACCATAGACATTTAAATTATGTTTTTTTTTTTTTTTTTTGGAGGAAAAAAAAGTCTAGGTCAAAATGACGGAATATTCAAGGAATATGCTAATTTTGTTAATGGTTAATTAATTCAGGTGGTGATTTGGATTTTTCATATGTTTGGGGGAGGGGGGGATTGTATGGATTTTTCCCTTCAAATTAAATTACAGGCCATTGAAAGTTTTTTTGAGTAAACTTTGGGCACAAGCCATTGAAAGTTATAACAGCATCTGTAACAAGCAAAAGAATCCACCTTTTTTGTGCACTTATTGAGCTTTATATGTATGAAATGATGGCCATGCACAAATACCTGCACGAATTCTATAAAGTACTTCTAACTTATAAACGAAGTTTAACATTATTACTATCAACACATGGGAATCTCAAATGCTTTGGTTATTTTTTATTTTTTGTTCACATTCTGTGGAACAGCCAAATAGAGCTGTAAAGAAAATATTTGGCCACCAGAACTATGTCATTCTAGTCTAGCATTAGCAATTAGTTATATGTCCTTTTCAGAATAAAGTACCACCTTTAAGTCTAAAATTATCATGTCGAGTCGATGTTATTCTAAATTAAAGTACAAACTTTCAGTCTCAAATAATGAAACCGAACTGTAATATCATCATGTTTATACCTTGTTTAAAGTGCATTCTGATGCTTTTCCTTCTTCTTTTTTGCATCTCTAATTGTGGAGTTTGTATTATATGTTTGTGCTAATCCCTTTTGAGGGCTATTTGGATCTCACAAGTACAGGCAGGCTTAAGTGATGGACCATGGACATGATCATTGCTATTTCAAAAGGAAAAATGCTAGGCACATCCCTGTTATCAGCCCCAAATATGATCCCCACTCATTTTGATTTTTTTTAAAATAGTATATCTTATCTAATGAGATAAATGATGGACCATGGACATGGTCTTCACTATTATTTAAAAAATAAAAATATTAGACAAAGCCCTGTTTTCAGCCCCAGATACAGTCTTCACCCATTTTGATTTTTTTTTTTAATTAATGAAGTATGTGCTTTTATAAAAAAAAAATGTAGTACATACTTCAATAAATTGTATAAACTCATTGATAGGATATGTAAATATTTTTCTAACAAGGCATATATCTCGTTACAGTGAATCCATATGGCTAATGAGGTATATAGGGCTATGAAATGGGTTAAGCATAACAACACTGAAAAAAACATTTACGAGGAATGGAGGTTAGCCAGTTCATCATATATGGTGGCCCCAACAAAGCCATTTGCACATATTCGTTTACAAATGTTGAAAAAATTGATTAATTAGTAAATGATTTATGAGGCATGGAAGTTAGCCAGTTCATCATATATGGTGGCCCCAACAAGCCATTTGCACATATTCGTTTACAAATGTTGAAAAAATTGATTAAATTAGTAAATGAATGAAGACCATGCATTCCAGATAGTGCTGAACCATGGATACATATCCAAGAATGGACCCAACACTCAGACATTGTGGTCCCCCTAGATGCAAATGACAACTTCAGGTAGATTTCTTTCACTAATTTATTGGATACAATTTATTCTTAGCCAATCATGCATTTCTTTGGCAACCAATTTACATCTTTCCATGTGACATATGCATGGAAGAGATATTTTGCATGACTGAATATGGTAGTATAGTCCCCCTCCATATTCTCTTGTACTGAGGCATCATGTGAAAGGAGCACTCTCTATGGCCCGGTGAAAGCGACACTTTACAGACCAATAGTTGATGCCATTTGAGGTGGTGAATTTTGTATGAGCAGCTCAGATCCAAACTTCTTCACTTGAGCCATTTTGAATTATTGTAGCAGGGCAATCCGCTTCTGTCACCATTGGATGCATGATGGACGGTTCTGGATTTGTCTGGCTGTTGTTGCTGCTGGTTGTGGAGGTTGTTGTTCTTCTGTGAGATCGACTTTGTGGATCTGTTCTTTCTCCTCGGGACTGAGCAGCGTGGGATGAAGACACCGGTTCCTTTGCTCCGGCATCCCTGCTCGTATGGAATTACGGATGGAGGCATCGGATGAACCACGGAGTCAGAGAATGCCTGATTCATCACATGAATATTCAATTTCTAGCATTAGTATGCCCCAAAAGAGTGCATTAAGAATAGAAGTCATTCTTTTCATACGAGTCCAGAACAAACATATTAAAGAAGGAGAATTCCTTCTTCCCAGGAATTCAGTTATGTTATATTATATGGAATGAGAAATTGAACACAGGAATGGAGGATTCCAAACATAATTATTGTGGGTCTTCCAAAAGAAGGAGAATGAGAATGAACGTAAAAGTGAAATAAGCATTTTTAGACCTGAAGATTGGCAGAAGGGCAGTCCGGGATGAATCCATCATCTTCATCATCCAAGATCAGAAGAGCGATCCGCTTGCTAATGTGTGCGAAGAACACATCCTCCTCCACATCCATGATCTATTAGAAACAACCTAAAGAAGGGAAAAAGCTTTGGAAATCTCTTCTCTTTTGACTCTCTTTTTTTGGATGGCAAGAGTGATGGTTGTGATTTAATAGGGGGAGTGGGAGGCCAAGTTGGATTAGAGGTTTTTGAAAGTGTGGGTGGGGTATGCCATGGCAGCTGGCCCAATCCACCAAGCCCCCACAAAGATACTCAATGTATCCTGTAAGAGGATATGTGAGGATATGTATATGGATCAAGATAGGCTCATGAAATAGGAGAAAGTGAGGAAGAACACAATCCATAAAAGAACACACATGGGAGTGAATGGAGGGCATGAAGTGTTTGTTGGATCTCCAAGACCACTAGATGCAGATGTGGGGAACATGGCATGCTTCCCTCCACGTCGACCACTTCAAATTCAAGTGGATCCAACGGCCAGGAATCAAAGTTGATGTGGACTCTGGTGAGTGTGGGAGAGGTGTGTCATACTAAACCATATATGCTTCTTGGTTTCCCCTTTATATTTATTGTTTTTTGGTAATGTCGGATGAATCAAATTCTTTTTGTTCTGTTATAAGGTTTTTATTTTTTGTTAGTTGTTTGTCTGATTGAGGATTGTGAGTCAGATTGTCAAGCTATTCACAAATCACAGCCTCTCCTTATTCCTCTTGTTTATTCCCCTCTGTATTTTTCTGTTTTTATGGTGTTTTGAAGTGTGTAGGGGAGAGAGGTTTGTGTGGTCAGTGAATTTAATGGCATTTTGGCAGCACTTGAGTCAGCCTGGCTGTTGTTTGCATGGTTTTGGTTGGATTGGTGAACCTATTTCAACAACATACATAAACATACATGGTTTCAAGGTTTTTTCAAAAAAAAGAAATACCCCCAGTGAAACATCAATTAGTGGGACATTATCTCCTATTTTTTTATCTCTATAAAAAAACCATTTAGCACCAATTTCAGAACTTTTTCCCCCAAATTTGTTCTCAACCATTTTTTTTTTTTCTTTTTGGTAAAATGCATTTTGGACCTCCTAAAATTTTTGAAACCCTGAAATTTAAAGGCATACTCTGACACCCTCTGTTATTATGGTTTTTTTTATTAAGATGGACAAAAATACAGTTTTACCTCTTTTTATTAAATCATATCGTGTTCCCACCATTTAATTTCTGCTGTATAAGTTAATTCTCATAAAATATGTATCCAGATGCATTTAAAGAGTTAATTATTTTATTAATTAATATTCATAGCATATTCAAAATTAATTCATTAATTGGCTCTTTTTAAAATATTTAAAAATTAATTAAAGGATGAAATAATAATTTAAAATATTTTTGTCTCATCTTAACAAAAATTCTACCAATATGAGGTGTTGGTGCATGTTTTTAAATTTAAGCACGTGGGCATATATGTACACATAAAGATGTATTTTTCAAAAATATCACCATAAGCAAAATGTGGATGCAAGCGGGGTAGTGGCGGCCAGCAACAGCAGACGGGTGGATTTCCCGTGGATTAGGTAGGGCGTGCGGGAGCAAGCATGCGCGCAGGCAGAAGCATTTGCGTGGTAGACTGACGGGCGTGCGGATGGGAGCAGGTCAAGTGCTCAAGAAATATCGGGCTGCGAAATCACGCAGACAGCTCACCGACACGCGCGGGACGACTGACAGAACAGCTGGCAGACACGGTGTCACACGCACGTGTGAAACCGCGACATGATGCGTGATTTCATGCGTGCATTTTTGACAGAAAATCGTGTGTACGAGAAAAGTCGGTGCAGTGCAAGTCGCGACGCTTATCACGTCCATACAGTCAGCCGGTCCAATATTTGACATTCTTTTTTGATTTTTGGGTTAAAAACATTTGAGTCCATATAAACATCCACAAATCCATATAAGTCCTTGCAAACTTGGAGTCGGACATACAGATCCTTTAAACTGTTATGGTGAGTCAATTTAATCCATAGGTTAACTTTTTATCTAATTTGATGATATATTCTCATAATATTCAAAATTAAACACTCATATAAATAATTGAAAAAATAGAAAAAAACATATATATCCTTTTAAATGACCATCTTGCCCTTGATCAAACTCATTTTCACTTTTTTTTTTCTTTTGCGGATTTTGACTTTATTGTTGCCTACTACTCCATTATTATTATTTTTTGTTTCTATTTCAAACAATTATAATTATGAAGATGATTTTGTTTATGTATTATATTTATTATACTATAGATATTACTTAGATTTTTTATTTTACATTTTCACGAGATGATTACACAAGTTAAAAAGTTCATATTAATCACCGTGTTGTATATTGTGGATGGCATAATTGTAAAATCACACCTATGGTGAATTTTAACCATAATAGGTTAAAAAATGATTTAACAGTAGAGATATATTAGACATTTTCTGTGTTTCTAGGGATGTAATTGTCCTGCCCCAAGTTTATAAGGACTTATATGGATTTATAGATGTTTATAGGGACTCAAACGTCTTTTAACCCTTGATTTTTTTTTAGGGTAAATTTTGTTTGGATCCCCTAAAATTTTTGAAACTTACATAAACACCCCCTGAAGTTTCAAAACATTTAGTTACATTATCTGCTGTTAGATTTCTCATTAAAATTAAAATTAAAATGAAACAAAAGTATGATTTTATTCTTTTTAATTAAATCATTATCATATTTTCACATTTTTAATTAACTGTTGTGTAAGTTAATTCTCACAATAAATTAATCCAAATGTATTTGAAGATTTGATTATTGTATTAATTAATATTTACAAAGCATATCCAAAGTTGATTTGGCTCTTTTTTGGGTATTTACAAAATTAATTAAAGGGTAAAATAATAATTTCAAAATATTTTTGTTTCATCGTAACAGAAAATCTAACAATAAAAGATGTAAGTGTATATTTTTTTAACTTCATGGGGTGCTTCTCTAGGTTTCAAAAACTTCAGATGGTACAAAATCATTTTACCCTTTCTTTTAATAAACTGCGTTACATGGCAAAGTGAGTTCCACTTCATGCTTGATTCCTTCCACGCGAAACGGGGAAAAAGTTGAAAAGGTTTCCTCTTTCAAATGATTCTTTTCCCCCATGAGGCATCAGTGGAGAATAAAAGGGAATAGAGGAGAATAAAAAGAAGAAAAAAAAAGTTTTTTTTAAAAGAATAAACACTGAAAGCTATGTATGGATAAACTATAAATAGACATAATAACTATTTTAGAGTACTGATATTATTTATCAGTGTTTATTTATGTCATTGAATAAAAAAATCATTCTATATCATTTAAAATAATTATATAACTCAACTCTCTTATATACATCTCAAAAATATATCACATCTTTTATCATACACATCTCTCATATTTATTCTCAAATACAAACAATTTATGTAGGGGTATAGTTGTCATTTAAAATCTCATAAATTTTTATTCATCTATTACCTTCCACTTATTCTCACTTTATCCAACGTAAATCAAACAATAAAAAAATTACTTTTACATTCCTCAATGAACATAATAGAAAATGCAACCAAACAAAAATTTATTTATTCTGCATGTGATTCTTTTACCTTCCACAAAATGCTTTTAGAAGATTTTTGTGAGTATTTCTCCTATCTATAATTCAAGCTTTAAAAAATTTTGTAAAAAAAATAACAGAGAGTAAAATATGAATATATAATCCTAAGATACTTTATAAAATTAACAATGGTGAAATCATGGGATGTTACTATTAAGAAAGTTTTTATATACATATAAAGTATATATAAAAATATTTAATAGTTTTTTATTTTAAAAAAATTAGACCTTTTATAACTAAAATCAAATAAGTTAGGATGAGGGATCGTTTCTAGTCATGGGGTAATGGCTGTTCCTTGGCAAGCAAACAGATTATGGAAAAACTCTTATATTCAAGGACACTAGCCGGTGTGGTGTGGTGTGTTTTGTTAGATTTTTCCCCTTTGCTCTTTTTTTTTCTTTTTAATCCATGAATGGACCATAGTAAGTTCAATTTATATAAAATCAATTGTCTAACATTTTTCAAAAAAAAAAAAATTACAATGATCCAAAGCTAAACTAGGATAAGAAAGAAAAAACCTTGGAGGGATTCACTGAACTCAACTAGAGCATGGGAACAAAAGGAAAATAAAGCTCAGAAGCAGATAGGAAGACTTACATGTTTGCAAAAACTTAAATTTATAAATTATAGATTATATATTTTAATTTTTCTTATAAGTAATAAACATATTTGTTGTAAATTTTTAAAAGCAGAAAATAAGCAGCAATGGATGTTTAAAATAAATTGTAAAACAGATTTTTACAATGCAAATATCAAAAATACCCCTACAAGTTTTAGAGGTAAAAAATTAATTTATATTTGATAAACTAAGTGGTTTTTACATATAAAATCAAATTTATGAATATTTAAAAGCAAATTAACATAACATAACATAACATAAATAATAATTTAAATTCACTACAATATTTTTCAAATATTACATTCCAGAAATTTGATAAATTTGAGTGACAAGTGAAATTACAAAATAAATTTTCAATAATATCTTATATGCAATAATTAAAAATTGAGAAGATGAAAGGAGGTTTGGTAATTTTTGGTGTAATAGTAAAAAGTAGACACACATTATTAATAATAAAAAAAAAATTAAAGGCATCAGTGTCCAAAATAAATTTATTTAAAGCATTTTATAAGCTATGATTACATAAGTATCTCTTTCCCAACTTACAGATTATGACTTTCTAAAGTTATTTTTAGCTTAAATAACTTTTTAATAATTTTGAACAAACATGCAATAACTGTTTATTTTAAACTAAAAATAATAATCTTCAGCTTATAAGTTTTAATAAACATGTACTTTGTGATAATGATAGCATGGACCAAGGTTGGGTTTGATATAATTCAAACCTAACAGTGCTTGTCGGAGACTATATATGCTTCGAGGAGTGGGGAAGGTTTTGGTCACCAACAAACATTCATCGGTTTAGTTCTCTCTTATTTCTAATTGGCATGTCATTTTGGTGTATTCTTCTTATTTTCTGTATTTTGATTTGCTTTTTTCTCCATTTTCTCTCTTCCTGCTTTGAATTTGTACTAACTTCTTCAAAATGAAAATGGGTAGAAATATCTACCTTCTTTTCAAAAAAATTTAAAAAAAAAACACCTATTGTCCTAATCCTAAATAGGGTCACCTTAAACTGCTCGTTCCATCTCAGGATTTAGAACACACTACCCATATCTGCCACATTTAAAATCTATAAAAATATATTTCTACCTGTCTTGCCCCTAATTTAGGTCAAGCAGAGCTCAGTCTGACCCAATTTACAAATGACACATAGTATTCTATCAAAACTCATTAACATAAAATTCATTTTTAAATATGAAAGTAAAGTAATTGATTATATTAAACACAAGTTTCATTATAAATACAAAAATTAGACAAATATATGAAATTCACATAATTTTTTTTTTACAATACCTCACATAACTCATCTAAAAGTCTCATCAAAGCTTGATTAGGAAGCGAGGCATAAGATTTTTTTTTGAAGATTGATGCATCCTAAATTTAATCACATGACCTCCTTTATATAGAAGAGATGATAGTCAACTTAACCAAAGCTCAATTTGCTGGAGCAATATAAGGTACCCATAATAAATAAATAATATTTCTCATGTAAAAACTTTATGAAACACCAAAGTGAATTTACAGAAGTAATTAATCGTGCGCAAAGGCCATGTTATCACTTAATCACTAGCCGAATGACATAAACCCTCTCTATGCAAATGGCTACTGTAACTTTTTAAGATCAAGGGTTATCTCCCAATATATTTGGATCATTCTCTACAAATTGTAAATTGCAATCAAATAAGATACACAAAATCTTCATTCTCACAAGTCCTTCTGTTTAGACTGAGTTATGCTATATTTTAGAAGAAAAAAAAATACATTGATGTGGTCAGCATGTGGAGCTAAAAACAGGATTGACCCACCAAAAGGTAAATTTATCCGAACAAAAAAAATGTAATAAGAATCATTTATCTTCGTACCACCAATAATGAACTAACTGGTCAAGCCTATAATATACCAGGGCCGGCAACCAAATTAATAAAGTTTTTTATTTTTTTTTTGTATATGCACCCCCTCTTAAATCCTCTTTTTGTGGAATGACCCCACTTATATCTTCGATGGCAAAAACACCCCTATAATATTTGAAAGTAGTACAATTCCGTTAGTTACTATTACAAATCATAATCAATTTCTTAACACAAAGTTAAATTACTTATTTATCCACTCAAACTCTATAAAAAAAATTACATATATACACCCCTGCTATATTCCATTTTTTTCAAAATATCCCTGTATATACCATCTTTGCAAAAATACCCCTTAAAATTTCATGCATGAGTGCCCCTCCATTACATTTTATCATTGTCGATTACCCCACAAGGGTTACTTGGGTGCGTTCATTTATTCATTTACCATTATTTAAATCAGATATTGTTAGAATAAACGGGTCAGAAACCGATGATGGTCTGACCCGCTCAGCCCATTTTTGTGAGTGAAATAAATGGGATGTGACAGTTATTTATGAACAGACACATCCATTGGCATCTCTCGGTCCCTTTTTTATTTGTTGATCACATTCGATGATCAAAGATGACTGACAGACAAAAAACATACACATAAGAAAACAAAGAGAGGGCTCTTAAGTTGTGAAAACCACTTAGAAGTCCAAACAGATTTTGTGATTCCTCAGCACTTGCGAAATATTGAATCATCTTCAAGAAGAGATCCCATTTCCGTTGCGAAGATCAAAAGGTAACCCGAATCTTGATTTATATGATTCTTCAGATATTTTTCATCTCTTTTTTTCCATTTGAACCAGATAAACCCTAGCCCCAAATCAACTACATTTTTCTCTTATCCTACATCATGAATCACCATTACCTTCATTTTCATCTACAAAAATGAATTTTAAGAAGGGTACGTATGCAAAAAAAAAAAAAAACCATTAATAAATCAGAACCCAAACAAGCACCCAATTTAATAAGCCAAAAAAACAACACACAAAAGACAAATTACTCAACTTTGGCCTTTATCAAATTTTCATTCATAAATCAACAGGTATCCAATACCAATCTTCAACAAAGAAAAACAGACAGAGAGGCAGAGATGGCTATCTATCTTGCCAAGGCCATCATCACATTAGCAATGCTGGCGCTCCGAATGGTGAGCTGCGCCCCCAACACGAACGTGACATCCGTGCTTTGCAATTCGGGCGTCTACGCAAGCGGCGACCCGTTCGGCGCGAGCCTCTCGTACATCCTCTCAGACCTGGAGGCGGTCACACCGACAAAAAAAGATAGAGATTACCGCAACATCTCCCCTTACCCCAACGCGTTCGCGTATGGTCACGCGGCGTGCAACGCCACCCTCTCCGAATCCGATTGCGCGGCGTGTCTGACATCCGCGAATGCGTCGATGTTTGCATCTTGTGACAGGAGGATCGGCGCGCGTTGCGTGCTCTATGATTGTAATGTTAGATATGAACAGTACCCCTTCAGTGATTGAAGGTCTTTCACATGTTGTCAATTTAGTTGGTAAATATATGTTGAATCCAAAGAAAAGTATATTAGACTGCCGTATAGTTAATTTTAAGATCTCTCTCAGACAATGAATGTTGGGATCATGTATGACATAGCAAAATTTGCAGATCTTTTTTTTTTTTTTTTTAGATCATGCATTAGATATTGACAAATAAAAGATCCACCATAGAGTGTATTTTTACATTGCTAATAATTGTCTCATCAGTTGAAAATATATGTTCATAGGAAGGAAAATGTTCTCTTTAATTTCCACCACTGAAACAAAATACATAGCAATAGGCAATTTGGTTAAAAGGATTGGATGGAAATTTTGGACTAGCACAGACTGCTATCATTGTGTAGTTGGAAAAGAATACGGTGTTTCACAAACGAAGCAAACATATTGAGAAGATAAAAGAAAAGCTACATCTTCTAAAAATTGACACACTGGATAAACCAACATAAATGCTTAATTGCTTATTAAGCATATCCCTAGAGAAGCTCAAGTTAAACTTGGAATTAGCAACATTTTCCCAGGGAATTTCACTCATGTCACAAAACATGCTTTTTCATAATTTACCTCGTTCAAAATGGTAGAAAATAAAATTATCTTAGGAAAAACTGAGTAGATTCTTGATAATCAGTCTAGTGGAATACACAGATATTCCATTTTCCATACTGTTACACACTTACACAACATTCAGGATATTAGGATATTTAGTTGTCCGACCTACAACAGGTCAATTGGGAGGTTGTTTAAGGTATAATAATAGAATCCCAGTGGGAAGGGAAAAATCAGTTCCCAAATCACATTGTTGAGCATTTCAAAAAGTAGTTGACCAGAAGGCTATATCATCAATATGTAGCTCAAATTCAATGATATAAGGGCACAAGGAAACATTTCAAAAACTACTACATTCCACCCAAATGCCAGATTTCAGATTCAGTCTTCGAATTAGCAGTCAATGAAAAAAAACGTCTGCATGTTCTGCAGCACAATAATTTTCAGATCCTCTCAAGGTGTACATATGCTTCTGTAAAAAAAAATGTAAACTGAAAGTGGAAGAAGACCAGTAAGGAAAGAGTTTGAGCAGATGATGGTGAAGACATTCATGTGATCAGAAGCATCGCCACAGCCAACAGCAAAAGCAAAAGAGAATATCGAAGAGAGATTTGAAGAAACGAAACACATGCATTGCCATCTGACACGGCATTCTGAAAGCTTCCCCCAGCCGTGTTGGTCGTCAGCACGACAACCACCCAGTTACCTTTAGATGAAATCCCTGCTCCAACATATTGGCTGTCATTCAAATATAGTGTGTACTGCGACTTTGTGAAGTTGGACAGCACAAGGTCTGAAACCAAGTCAGGCACACAGGCTGGCATCACTTGCCCATCTTTGGTATCTGAGATGTTGAGATGGCAGTGATCTAGTAAGTTTGGGTAATTGGGCAACTGAACTTCGGTCCCTGGAACGGTGTCAGACCCAGTGGTGTTGCTGCAGGTGTCATCTTTGAATTGGCCAGCAAGTTGATTTGCTAGGCATGCAGCATTATCATTCTCTGTGAGTGACGACAAGTTTAGAGAAGCGCGGTAGCTGTTGAGTCCTTGAAGAAGCTGACTGCTGGAATCTGTTGAGAGGAGGGTCTTGGCATGGATTAGAAGCTAAATGTTTACAGGGACAGTATAGTGTAAGTTCGATGAATGATGTTGATACAAGTAAATAATTGTTTAGCACTCACAGCTACCAATAGATTTTTTACTAAAAATAAGTGCATTAAAGATTATCATGAGACAGGTCACCCTCCAGATATGGCTTTTAATCAATATTCATGTTAAAAAGGCGCAGTTTTAGATAATTGTAGATAGCCCATTCTAACAGAGAAGTGATTTGATAGTCATCCTATAAAACCTGAATCTGGAGCATTTCTGAATGCACATACACATGCCTATTCACAGTTACGCAGAAGATCTAGTGGAAGAAGTAAATCTAACTTTGCCAATGTAATAATACATAGCAAACAGAGAAGCCACAGGAAAATGAACATTACAGAATAATACATAGAGAACAGAGAAGTCTTACTGTCCACTAAACCAAAACCCTACATTTGAAAAAAAGATATAAAACACAGTTACACCGACCATGACATCAAAAGTACGAACTAAAAGGCACCAGAACCCAACCTGTGCACTGGAAAATTTTACATGGAAGAAAATCTTCAAATTGTAGTTGCATCCTAATTTTTCCGCAGGAATGGAAAAAGTAACAAAAAATTGCATATTTGTTCCAAGTTCAAACATATTCTCAATCATTATGTTTAAGGTTTGACATCAATGAAAGAGAATGTATTGTCATATTGTATCCCTGTGGGCATAGAAATATCTGAAGGATGTCGTCCACAAGTTTCTGGACATTTAATGAGATTAATTTCTATGAACTACAAGTGCATTTAAACATTAGGTGTTCAGTGGTTTAATCTCCAAATTCACATAGAGCACATGTACTTTCAACTCACATGGCCTGGTATTTTCATGCTCACAGTTAGAACATCATTTCTAGCAACCACTTTAAATCAAACACAACTGATCATAGAAGTTTAATGTCGAAGATTGTCTTCCCTCTCCATGAAGATGCTAAAATTTGACCTCTGGCTTATTGCAGTCATTCATTATTATTTTTTATGCACAAAGATTCAGTTGATTTGTACTTAAATTTTGAAGGTGAGTAAGGGTTAATATTTTCTACTTATGAAACTCACCATGATTGTTCTGTTATAAATCAACTCTGATAAAGCATTTCATCAAGACATACATTTTCTGATCTAATTAACTATGGATAAACAATCTCTCTCTCAGCATTCCCTAATCAAGAAAGGGAAAATTCCAAAAGATCAACAACTGGGTGCAAGCCCAGCAAAACCTGTCATCGTGTTTTTCCACCAATTTCATTAAAATGATTGACATCCAAAAATAGAGAGACAAGATGTTTTTGAACTCGCAACAGGTAAAATATTCATCATAGCAAAAATGCTATAACTTAACTGACACTTGCCAGAACTTCACATCAGAGAAATTTTCAGTCACAAAATATATGGGATTTAGATTTCACTATTCAAGCACTTAAATGATAATGACTGAATAGGCATTATGTTTTGCACTTAAATGCTTGTCATCCTTAACTAGACATTTATGTTGGGCACACGCACAATTCATGAGAGAAAAATTGAGGACAACGCACCACATGTAGTAATAAGAAAAGACAATTTCAGTGCAAGAAACCTGAAACCACACATCATTCATTCCTCTAGGAAAAAAAAAATCAGTGTCCAGTGTTCAAGAGGAAAGAAACTTTAGATCTGATTCAGATGTAACAAAAATGTGCAAAAAAATTTAGAGGATTCAAGATGCATTTCAATCCTAGATAGAAAATATATATAAATATGAAATGCAGTGGTTAACACACAGAGACTTGGCGTTTTTTTAGATTATATCAGCATTGGAACCTTCAATGCTAAATATATCCTATGAATAAACTATCTTTGAATGGGATACTACTGTTTATAATATATTGAAAAAAACGATCCAATCTGATCTACCATAGATTTCCAAACCTCCTAATAACAAGTCCTTATATAATTCATTGTTCAAAACAGATCAACGATTCCTATTTCTATTAAAAACCCAACACATACAAGATCCATCACATCCCAATTATTTACCCTAGAAACCTAGACATCTGTGCTCCCAAATCATGAAAAACAAAAAAGAATAAACGAAAATCATGAATCAATAGTGAACAAAATGTGGCTTACATTATTTGGGAAATGACAATCCAATAACAAACAAAACCCAAATGAGAATCCAAGAAACCGTTTCAATAAAAATGGGTTTCTCCAACAAAGAAACAGACAAAGAGACAGATCAAACAAAACCCATTAAACACATTTCACAGATCCTACAATGCATTTCAAAAAATGTACAGACACAGACCAAATAAGAGCAAAAACCCATCCATCAGGGTCCAACAATTCAAGAAAGAGAGAAGATACATTTACCTGCTGAGATTGCTGAAGGAGAGAGCAAGAGAATGATTGGAACAAGCGTGTAGAGGAAGAGAGGAAGCCGAGGCGCCATGGCTCTTCTTCTTCTTCTTCTTCTGTTTCGGCTGCTGTAGTGGGCGTGCTTTACATAAGAAAACCAGAGGTCAGCTGAGTCTATTTATTATTTAGATGTATAATTTATATAATTTTATTATATAAATTAACAAAAGATTTTATATATATATATATATATATATATACCCTGATAGAATTCGATTTTGTGAAACTCTCTCTCTCATATCTATCTTAGCAAAAATACCCCTGCAATATTCTATGATTAGAAAAGGCCTATTAGCCACTATTAACCTGACCTCCACGCCTGTTGTGTGTTACAAAATACTTAAACTGTCTCAGGTCCTTCTTCCTTTCGGGTTTAGATCCATTGTGTAATGATCACAAAGAATCTATGTGTTATCCAATGATAAAATACTACATAAATGTGAAAAAAATAACTCCATGAAAATACTACATTTGTGATGTTGTAGAGGATAAAATTCATCTCGATTGAATAAAGAATAAGTATACCTAGAATAAGTTAGGAATACAAGGAATTTCCATGAATAAGTTGGATAACACTTACCTGGCCGGAGGTCCGAGTTACATCTCGGGCCAAGCCTCAAGGGAGCCTCATGCTTCCGAGAAGAGGTGTCCGACCTCAAGAAGCGCTCGAGACACGAGAGCCTCATCCGAGGACTAAGCATATTCAATAAGAAGGGATTTCATACCTCACATACTAGCGTATTCAATCCACACCAGAAATCTCGCAATAATGTACACTAAAGAATAACAAAGCGTCCAAGAGGGCATGACAGCTGGTGCCAGGTCACCAGGTTGACCTGGTCAAAGGGAGATGAAATTTGTACAGGCGTAGCCAAACCATTGGTCTAAGTGAGGAAGTCCTCCACGTCAACAAAGCGTGCTTGACTTTCATACTCTCAAAATAACCTGATATACATTTGGTCTTCTCGATCTCGATCTGACTTGAGCGTCGGAGGTTCTTTGACAAACACCGCACCGGTGTGAGATCGGGGAAAGCGAAGAGTGAATCATTAACTCTGATGTTTCAGCATCTCCAATTCATAGAATCACCACAGCTTGAGTCAGATCTAGAGCACGTCCGGCCCATCCAAGAAGAAAATAATCTACATTCAATAGATGTTATTTACATGTATGCATATTCTAAATTATTTTAAACCACCTATCTACATGGAGCCCCTGGTTGGCCAACACTGAGTTTCCTTATGTTAGAACACAGAGGATCTCATTTGCTTCCTTCCATGTTCTCTCTTTCCTCCCCATTTGAAGGGTCAAACCCTAGACTTTTTGTTCATCTTCTCCAATCTTCCAAACAAACACAGAACATTTGCTTGATCTTTTGTTCTTGTTCCTTGTTAGGCTACACCACAACACCATTGCTTTATTCTCTTCCCTTACTTCTTCTTCCCCAATCCATATGTAAGTGATTAGTTCCAAGAGTGGTTCTTCAAACCTCAATTGTTATTGTGGTTATCAAGAAGCTAAGACAAAAAAACGGAAAGAAGTTTTACAAATATCTAACGTGGGGATAAGATTGTTTGAGAGTTTACATCATATTTTATTTTCATTTTCACTAACAAGATTGTAAATTTTTTGGATGGGTTAAAGACTGTCATAATAATTCACTATATGTTGAGTGTTGAATGAACAATGTCAATATGAACCCACCACGGTCTTGATGAGTTAGCTAGCACCATAGGTTTGGTCCCTATTGGCACATGTTCAATTCCCACTCTCAACTTACCTAGGGAAACCTTCGAGTGGGTCGATGCGGACACCCAGAAAATTAGTTCTTACCTCGAAGGGTTTGGAATATCTCCAATAGCACAAAAAAAAAAAAACTGTGTCAATGTGTTCTTAGTTGAAGTCTTTCATGAAAGAGTATGTATTTCAATGAAGTTTTTGTGTTTCGTTGTTGTTACAACAAAACTACAAACACTAATAAGATATTGAAAAAATACAAGCATTTATCCATTAGAAATACTCATACAACAAAAGGATTTATTCACCATAACTATATGGAAAAATGGGGTATCATCTATGGTTTATTCTAGGTTTTCAAATTTAGGGTGGTTGTGAGGTTTGATAGCTGATGAATTCTAGGGTTTCAGGTTGGGTTTGATGGATGGTAGTACAATATAGTTTTTATTCTAGGGTTTGTTCTGAGATTGAAGGAAATGAAAAGGTGAGAGAGAAATTGAGTTGTTCAGGTGGGTTTACAAACAGGTCGGTTACTTACAATAGTATAAGTTTGGAACAAAGTAGTCTTTCCCACTTGTGTTGTTAACAATTTAGCCTTGATTCTTTAAGGCTAAGACTTGCAAATGTGATAGACTTTGTAGGTGGGAGCTCAATGCTCGAGGAGGTGTGGACGGCAAGAAGGTCCCTTTGCTCCCATGGTGACAAGAGGGCTTCGGCTAGAGTTTCACAGATCCTGGTTCCTGCGGTGGTGTGGGCTTTGTGGTTATCTCGCAATCACCTTCTTTTCTGGGGAACCAGAGTCTATGAAGAGAACATATGGAAAACGGTGGTACATCGTATAAAAGATTGGGGTACGAGGTGTGCGGGGGCAAAGAAGGTCAGTGTGGTTAGGGGAAAGTTTTGTATCGAGTAGTTAGAAGTATTATATGGTTTATGGTGTATGAATCGGAGGTAGATTAGTAGATCTCTCTTCTAATAGAAGCCTCTCGATTTGAGTTTGTTGTAATGTTTTCCCTTGGGCATTGCCTTCCTTTGAATAAAATTAAGGCCGGTGCTTATCACTTAAATAAAAAATAAAAAAAATAAAAAAACAATTTAGCCTTGATTCAATTTGGATTGTTATTAACAAAAGGGCATTGTTGCATGTATTTTGAATCAATAATGATTCCCAGGCCCCAACTTCACAGACTCCAAACCATGCCCCATGATGTGGCAAGTGTACATTGTCTATTATACCCTTAATGTTTATCTCCTTCTCTCCCAATAATTGCCAAAACCCTTCAAAAATAAAAATATATAAAAAACAATCAACGACCCAAATTAAAAACCTCTCTCTCTCTTATCTAAAACCTTCCAGATAAAATCAAAATCAAAATCAAAACTCTCTCTCTCAATGGGTTCCATTGTCACCGACGAAGAAAAATCCGATGCCGACGGCAAACCCCCCACTCTCCCGCCGCCGCAACACTCTCCCATCCCACGTGGAGCTCCAGCTCCCGCCGCCGTCGACAGCGATGGCGGCAGAGGATTTTGAGATGGTCTCCTAGAAGCCGTCGACGTACACGAGCCTTCGTCGTAGATCGACGCTGCCTCTCCCACCGCCTCCGCCGCATATCGACGCCCAGAACAACCCCTTTTTTCCAATTTGGATGTCACCTCAATGTCTCTCGAATCAGGTTTGACATTATTAGATTTGTAATCGAGTTGTGTTTTGCTTATTGTTTTAAATTTAAACACGATTTTTTTTTATGTATTGAATGCCATTTTTCACAGTTTGATTTGTTTTTGTCTCAATATCTAAATACAACAATCGATACAGTTACATTTTATATGGGGATAGTTTGTTTGATGCTATAGCTACATTGTTGACAATGTAAATAGTCATTTTTTAAATCTGTGTTGTTTTTGTTACATTCGTAAATGTAATAGTCATCTGCATACATGTATTAATTTATATTTGTTACATTCATAGATGTGTCAACTACATGTATATTGCATAGAATGTAAAACATTTGATAACATTTGATAAATGTAACCGTTATGTTACATTTATGTAAATGTAACAGTTTTCATCAAAATGAATCAAATAATTCATGTAATATTTGTTAAATGTAACTATAACAAAAAAGGTGTTTGATATTTTTCATAAAATGTAACTAACTATTGAATAGAGGATCTGTTTAAAATTGTTTAAACATTGCATGGAATGTAAAATATTTAGGTAAATATAACATTATTATGTTACATTTATGTAAATGTAACAGTTTTTATGAAAATGAATCAAATAGTTCATGTAATATTTGTTAAATGTAACTCATAGCAAAAAAGTATTTGATATTTTTCATAAAATGTAACTCATAAAATTGTTTAAATATTGCATGGAATGTAAAACAGTTATGTAAATGTAGTTGTAATGTTACATTTAAGTAAATGTAATAGTGTTTATGTAAATACAACAAATAATTGTAAAGGATGTAAATATTTAGGAAATGTATTTGTATTTTCATAGATGATCTTATTTATGTAAATTGAAAAGATGTGTCAAATGCTATAATGTTTAGTTAATAACATTCTTAAAAAAATATATACAATACGAATGTAATTTTAAAAAAAAGAGTAGCCGTTTGGATTTTGACAAAAAAAAATAATTTAGGTAAGTTTTGGTGTAATTTAGGTAAGTTTTGGGTGTAACTGAAATAGAAAATTCAGTTACTAGGTAAGGATTTCAAAATTCAAATTTTGAAATACATAAAATTAGTAACTGATTTGAGAAAAAAAAGGATTTGGATTAATGGGAAAGATTTTTAATGAATGACAGATTTGTATTTTGACATTTTACCATTTTTGAAAAGTCAACAAATCAACTAATGAGATGATGACACCTCATGGGCTTGTGAGTGGGGCTTATATTTTGGGGGCTGGGTATTTTGACTCATTTTGAATATTGCAAGGGTATTTATACCATAATGGATAAGTGGAATAATTCTACAAAATTGGATTCTAAGTAGGTTATATATACAAAAAAAGACTAAATAAAAAGTATCTTACTTGAATGCACACGTAATAGCATGTATCATATATATCATTTATGCAAATTTTGATTTGTAAATACAATATTATGTAGGAACAATAAATATATGGCCACCGATATTCCCACCCACATAGTTATTCACCCCAGCCCTCTCAAAAAATCAGAATGTGGTTTTTTTAAAGAGTAATCCCACCCCGATCCATTCGACTTTGTGAAGTCGTCCATTATGTGATAGGGGTGCAACTTGGGCGGGTTGAACCCGACCCAACCCGGTTCATGGGCAGGTTTGGGTTGAGGTTTTTCTCTGTCGGGTTCAACCCGACCCGAACCCGAACTAATCCCAACCCAATTCGGGTCGGGTTCAGGTTGGGGGGTCGGGTTATGCGGGCTCAACCCGAACCCGAATTGGTGAAGGTTTTTTTTATATTTTTGTTGAAAAGCGATGAAGTTATGTTTAGCTTAATTAAAATTTAGAATATGTATTCATAAACTATTTGGATTTTGTAAGTTTTTTTTGTGGTGAATACACATTTAATTAATTAGAGTTTATTGTGTTGTTTATTAAATAATTTTTATAATCTTTTAAGTATTAAACCCAAGCCCGACCCGAGCCCGAATTCAACCTGAACCCGACCCGAACCCGCAGGTTGAGGTCGGGTTTGGGTTCGGGTTGAGGCCGGGTTCGGGCTCGGGTTCGGGTTGGGCTCTGTGCAATGTGGGTTAAAGCCGAACCCGACCCTACCCGCCCGAGTTACACCCCTATTATGTGACAGGTCGACATCACAGAGTCGAACTGGTCACAGAGATTTAAAGCCCTCTTTGTAGCCCACTCAACTTTGTGAAGTCGTTCATTATTTCACAGGTCGGCATCACAGAGTCGAACTAATTACAGAGACTTAAGACTCTCTCTACAGCCTATTCGACTTTGTATTTTGAACAATGTGTTCGCGTGTTATAACGTTCTCAATGAAATGATATCATCAAACGATGGTGTGTTGTTCAGTATCATGAAGGACATATCGCATGATGTAGTGTTTGGATATCTCGTTGTGATATCATCCATTATGTCACAAGTTAAATGGACTGTAGAGAGGGCCTTAGGTCTCTAGGATCAGTTCGACTATGTGATGTCAACCTGTGACATAATGGCAATGTTTTAAAAATCAAACCGTTCAATAAATCAAAAAAATGAATGAGTCAAAGGTCATTGGTTCAACTGTTGGGTCAACCAGATTTGAACCATAACATAATTATAATAGAATCATTTTTTTAATTATCATTACTAAATAAAAATATAAAATATTTTAAAAAATCTTTGCATAAATGTTTTACCTAACATCATAACATGATTTTAGTATATAAAATCTAAACTTTTTATTAGATTTCATATTTTAACAAGTGATTAATCACAATTTCTATGAATAAAGAACCATTCGATATAATCAACATGCAGCCGGTTCACAAAAACCGTTGGTTCAATCAGTGGGTTGATTGAGTTTTACTGATTTTTTATATTATCGGGTTATATAGCTAAATCGAACCGGTATTCAACGCGGGTGAAGTTTTAACTGGTTCAACCAAGCAGGTCAGGTTGGGTTTTAAAACACTGCATAATTGACCATTTCATAAAATCGAATGGGTCATATGAGAGCCTTAAGTTTCTGTGATCTGTTCGACTCTATGACGTCGAACAGGGTATATAACTGACGACTACACAAAGTCGAATGGGTTGCAAAGAGAGCTCAGGTCTCTGTGACCAGTTCGATTATGTGATGTCAACCTGTGACATAATGGATGACTATACAAAATCGAATGGATTGGGTAGGTTCACCTCTTAAAAAAAACACATTTTTATTTTTTTGAGAGGGGTGGGTTGAAGAACTCCGTGCGTAGAAATATCGACGCCCTAAATATATGCACTGATATGTGAAATTTTCAGATAAGTTTAATACAAAAACAATATCAATCGTCTTTCTATTTGACAAGGTAAATAAAAATAGTTAAAATAAAATATCTTTAAAAATCAACAATCTTAAACAAAAATATTAAAATACTATAAAACAAAACATGAAATATATTATATATAAAGCACACAAATAAAGAAATTTAAAACAAATACGAGAATTGTTCCCCTCTTAAAAGGGCCATATTCTTACAAAACTGAAGAAGAGTGGGATCTCTGTGTAAATAAATAAATGGGAATATTAATTCTAGGTCCTTCAGAGAACTTCTGAGTTATTTTTAGGTCGGTAAAATATCGGAACTTATTTTTAGATTCTCCTACCCCAATGTGTATTATTTATGAATCTTTATATTTGTATACCGTTAAGTCCACCGTTATATTTTTCATTTGTATCCATATTTCTTCACTATCTGTGTACATTGTTAACAAATTTGTGTATAATGTTAAACTGTCTGTGTACACTGTTTAGAGATGCAACTCTCGTGAGTTGGGTCGAGTTGGAGCTCAACCAGAACAAAACTCGAGGTTGGAGAAACTCAACACAAACTTCACTGTCGGGTTTTATTCGGATTCAGGTTAGACTCGAGTTGTGTTCGGGTTTGATTTGAAAAGTGTATCATTTTAAATAATTAAAATTTTGTAAGCGTCAATTCTTAACATAAAAAAATAAAAAAGATGAAAATGAAGAACATTTTTATTTAAAGAATATATATAAAAAAACTATAGAAGTGAAATATTCTAGATAAAAATAAATTGCACAATTCAAATTTTATTATACACATTAAAGAATTATAATTTTACGTAGAACATTTTACTTATATATGAAAACTTTGAGTACAGGTTGGATGGGGGGGGGAGAGAGGGGGACAAAAAAAAATGTGAAGACATGGACAAAATTGAAAAAAAAATGGATAAAAACTCTCATTAGATGGAAGGATTTAAAAATAAGTTTTGATATTTCAGTGACTTAAAAAAAATAATTCATGGATTCTCGAGAGGCCAAGAATTAAGTTCCCCTAAATAAATAAATGCAGGGACCTTCAGGCAATTTGTTCACTTTACTTAATTAGAGGGATCTCCTTTTTCAGCACGCGGTGGCGGTGATCAGTTGCTTTCAAAGAGCAACAACTCTGAATCAGATCTCAGTCAGTGACGTCCAAACTACGCCTTCATGTTCACAAATGTGTTTCGGTTTTAAAAATGTATGGTAGGTCATCTTTCATGAAAAGGGTTGAAAGTTATGTTTTTTAATATTAAAAAAAAAAATGACCTGGATTTGGTGCCACTAGTGTATACAGAGCATCTCCCTGATATAGATCTCTAAAATAGAGGGTTAAAAAATATTAAAAAATTTAAAGTCTCACTATTTATTTATCAATTCTAACCATATTCTTAATTTTCTTCTCTATTCTATTCTTATATATTATTTTTTTATAAACTTCATTTTATAATATCTATCTTATTTTTTTATGAAGTACACGTAATTGAGAAATATTAAAAAATTTAAAATTGGTTTCATTGTTGCATTTTGTTTAATTTTTCATGTATTTTTTTTTGTTGTGTTATAAGTTTAGATTAGAATAAATGATATTTTAGTATATAAGTGCAAATCATAATTAATAGAATAAAATCAACATTACTATTAAAAAAAATATATTATTAAAGAGTGTTGTTACATTCAGTTTTTTTCTCAGTCTAAAACACGGTCCTATATACCACGTTAGAAATCCAGTGAAGCATATACCACATTAAATATTTTCTTACATTTACTAAAAATAGCTTCATTCAATTCAAAATGAAGCGATATGCACTTTTTATCAAAACATATACTTCATTAGATGATGTTTACCATTTTTTTTAAAATGAAAACATTTGATGTCTAAGTTTTGGTTGGTAAATGTGACTGAGTCTAACATTTTCCATTATTAAATATATAATTTTTCAACATATGTTAAACATATTCAATATTAGACTCATTTGAATCATATCAACGACATCTATCTAATGGTACCAATTTTATGAAAATTGAAATTATGTAGTACAAGTTATCACACTTTTTTAAAAAAATAAAATAACCAAAGTCTATATTTGGAGGCTCAAATAGTGAGCCTCCAAATATGGACCTATGACTGAGATATTGTGTCAAATTTTAAAATTAAAATTAAGATCAATTAAATTTTAATCTTTACTTTTTTTAAATTCAATTAAATTTTGTATCTCAAATTAATAAAATCGAACGATCAAGATCACATTGGATGATTAAATTATCCAATGCACATTTGAATTAACCAGATCCCCCAAATATGGAGGCTCAAAATGAAGGGCCATTTATACAAGCACAAAAATTAATCTTCATGGCTTTATACAAGTTGATCAAATTTATTTATTTATTTTTTTTGTGAATTCCTGTGGGACTATAATAAGTTAGCGCGTTGTTATTACACGCGGTTCGTGGGGATAGTCTCCATTTCATATATCTCGTAGCTATCTAGGCATACACATAGTTATGATTTTTTCACATCTTAATCCATTGTGTTCATGCAATACATCGTGAAGGTATTGTATTTTTCATAAAATTATTATCTCATTAGATAATATTTATTATTTTTAAAAAATAAAAAAAATGTGAATAGCCTGGGCATGCGACTGTTCCTAACATTATTAGTTAATTTGGTAGAAATGAATGTACAGTGTGACATGACAAAATTGGGCTAGGCTCATGGGCCTCCTAAATACATTCAGAAAGGAAAGATAAATGACAGACTCATCCCCCTTTGCAGCCTAATATGTACTTTATAACAAATGAAGCATATACTTCAATAGTGTGTATGGACTCATTTATAGAATGTGTAAGAAAAAATTTACGATGTACAATATATCATTACAGTGAGTGCAAGTTAAAATGGATTAAGAATAACAACGTTTATCCAAAAATAAATATGTTATGTACCATCTTTTTTCTAGTCCCAAATTCGGACCATGCCCGTTTTGATTTTATTTTTTTTAATAACATAACCACATCTAATAAGATATATGCATTTATAAATGATAATATATATATATATATATATAAAATGTATTCATTTATAACAAAATATATAAAAAAAAAATTGAATAAAATATATTTAACTCTTTAATGTGAGTATATGTGACCAACAAGACATGAAATGTATAGAGATGTTTAACGAGATATGTAAAACTGAACCGCGTTGGATAAAATTGTGAGTGAATCAGTGGGGCTACGGCATCGGTGGACAATCTGATGGATGAAGCATTGAAGTACTCAAGACTAGTGAAACTTAATTGGGGGAAAATGTTGATAACTTTAGAAATCTTCTATTTATTTAGTTATGAGTGTTGTTACACTCAATTTTTTTTCTCAGTTTAAAATACAATCTTATATATTTTTTTAGAAATCCAGTGAAGCATATACCTCATTAAATATATTTTTTAATATTTACTAAAAATGGGTTCATTCAATTCAAAATGGAGAGATATATATTTTTTATCAAAGCATATCATTAATTAGATGATGTTTACTATTTAAAAATAAATAAAAATATGTTTGGTCTGAGTTTTGATTGGTCAAACAAATTGAGTCTAACATTTTCCTTTATTTATTGTTGTTTTGATTCTATTTTTTGTAAGGTATATTTTTTGTAATAGAAAAACTTTCAAATTGGGAAGCCCCTCCTCATATCCTTGGCTTCCATTTGGGGTAAGGAGATAGTACATGTTCATTATTTTTTTTTTATGCTAAACAATAAGCAATCAACCTCCAATTTTTATAAATTATAGATTGATGCTCAAATACAAAGGTAAAGATGGAAAAAGCACAATAAAAACAATAAAAAGCAAGAGTACATGTTTGTTAAAATTTATAAAATTAAGATTATGTTATGAACTAAGTAGAATATAAATACATAAACAAAATACACAAGCAAATAGAGAAGTAGAGAGGTGTTTATTCTTCAATTGTTGGTTGTGGAATACACGAGAAACCCCTCTATTTATAGGGTGCATAGAGGAATCCCAAAAGTGGAGAGTTATAAGTCTATAGAGGTGAGGGAGGAGATAGTGGGGCAATAATAGTGAGTGTTATGGAATAGAAGAGTGGGGTAGGTTATGGCTTGGAGGAGTGGTGGTTATCCACTATATTCACGACACTCCCCCTTGGATAACCACCACGTTAAGATAATTGCCTCATTAAAACTTTGCTTGAAAAACCTAATGGGAAAAAATCAAAGCGAAGGAAAAAGAGTACAATGTAACTTAAGCGTATAATGGTGTATGTGTTTGACACTGTCTCATTAAAACCTTGCCAGGAAAACCCAATAGGACAAAATCTAGGCGAAAGAAAAAGAATACAGTTTGCAAAATGTCATAAAAAATTACTTCCCCTCATAAGTACAAGATTTCAAGAATTTTGGTCGCAAACTCGTCGCATCCCGATTTCATACACCCACTTCGTGAATGTTGATGTCAACAAAGCTTTAGTAAACAAATCTGCAAGATTCTCCTTTGACTGAATTTGATGAACATCAATTTCATGTCTTTGATGGAGCTCATGAGTGTAAAAGAATTTTGGAGAAATATGCTTCGTTCTATCAACCTTAATATATCCCCCTTTGATTTGAGCAACGCATGCTGCATTGTCTTCATATATAGTTGTTGGAACATCTGTAATGAGAGATAGTCTGCATGCAGTACGAATATGATGAACCAAAGACCTTATCCACACGCATTCCCGGCTTGCTTCATGGAGTGCAAGAATCTCAGAGTGGTTAGAAGATGTGGCGACCAAAGTCTGTTTCGTAGATCGCCAAGAGATTGCTGTGCCACCGCAAGTGAATACATAGCCTGTTTGTGAGTGAGCCTTATGAGGATCTAAAAGATATCCTGAATCTGCATAACCCTTTAGTTGTGCACTATTATTGGAATCATTTGTATAGAATAGACCCATGTCTGATGTTCCACGAAGATAACGAAAAATGTGCTTCACACCATTCCAATGCCTTTGAGTTGGTCAGAGCTAAATCAGGCCAATAAATTAACTGAAAATGCAATCTCAGGTCTAGTGCATTGAACCAAATATAATAAGACACCAATTGCACTAATATATGGTACTTCATGACCAAGAAGATTTTCAGTATCTTCTTTTGGATGAAAAAGGTCCTTCTTTGGGTCAAGTAAACTTACTACCATTGGAGTACTTAATGGATAACATTTGTCCATATTAAAACACTTTAGGATTTTTTCAACATATGTTGTTTGATGAACAAGTATCCCATTTGAACTTTGCTCAATTTGCAAGCCAAGACAGTATCTTGTTTTTCCAAGATCTTTCATTTCAAACTCCTTTTTCAGATATTCGGAAGCCTTTTCGAGCTCTTCAGGAGTCCCAATTAGATTATTATCATCAACATATACTGCAATAATGGTAAATCCGAGTTTCGTTTTCTTAATAAATACATAGGGGCATATTGGATCATTGACATATCCTTCTTTTATTAATTACTCACTAAGACAATTATACCACATTCGTCCAGATTGCTTTAATCCATACAAGGAACGTCTTAGCTTGATTGAGTACATGTTTCGTGGTTTTGCTTCAGGCAATTTTAGTCCTTCAAGAACTTTCATATAAATGTCGGTATCTAATTTTTCATATAAATATGCAGTAACCACATCCATTAGATGCATGTCAAGTCCTTCTGAGACTACAAGACTAATTAAATACCGAAATGTGATTGTGTCCATCATAGGAGAATATGTCTCTTCAAAATCTATCCCAGGTCTCTGCAGGAAACCCTGTGCCACAAGACGAGCTCTGTATCTAACAATCTCGTTTCTTTAATTTTGTTTTATCGCAAACACCCATTTACATCCTACTGGTTTAACACCTTCAGGGGTTAGGACTACTGGTCCAAATACTTGGTGTTTTGCAAGTGAATCCAATTCTGTTTGAATAGCAGCTTTCCATTGTGGCCAACAATTTTTTCGCCTGCATTCATCCACTGAACGTGGTTCTAAATCATTATCTGAAATGATTTTTGTAGCTACTGCAAATGAGAATATATCATCAACAAGCACTTGCTTTCGATCCCACAATATTTGTGAATTTGCATAATTTATGGAAATTTCTTCATTTCCATGTACTTGTTCTTCATGCACGGGCGTCACTTCAGGGACGTCGGTCTCTTTGGGGACTTGTGTCACTTCAGGGGCTTCTTCCTCTGTAAGAGTTATTATTGTGGGTCTTTCAAGTGTTTCATAATCTTTTAGAGAATTATTCTTCATTGTTTTTCTCCTTTGGGGAGCTGAATCTTTTGAGCCTATAGGTCTTCCACGCTTTAGGCGTGTTTTTGTTGATTCATTAGCCGTCATATTAACAATTTTTCCTATTGGAACAATAATCTGAGCTGGAGTATTAGCAGCTGGAATATGTGATTTCATCACTTTTGCTGCATCATTGAATGCATCTGGCAATTGATGCACAATTCTTTGAAGATGGGTGATTCTTTGCACTTCAGTTTCACATTGATTAGTGCGAGGATCAAGATGAGACAAAGATGGAGTTTGCCAAGTAAGTTCACGTCGTTCTTCTGGCGATGGATTTTCTCCCCCTAACGACGAGAATATTGTCTCATCAAAATGACAATCCGCAAATTGAGTGGTAAAAACATCCCCTGTCAATGGTTCAAGATATCTTATAATAGAAGGAGAATCAAAGCCTACATAAATTCCCAATCGACGTTGAGGGCCCATTTTAGTTCGTTGTGTAGGGGCAATAGGAACTTGTACAGCACAACCAAAAATTCAAAGATGTTAAATATTTGGTTGATGACCCAGTATGAGCTGTAAAGGGGAATATTGCAGATAAGTAGTTGGCCGAAGGCAAACTAATGCTGCTGTATGCAATATAGCGTGACCCCAAGCTGAAACGGGTAATTTTGTCCTCAAAAGCATAGGACGTGCAATTAGCTGAAGATGTTTAATAAATGATTCAACTAATCCATTTTGGGTGTGCACATGAGCAACAGGGTGTTCAACATCGATGCCATGCGACATACAATAGTCGTTAAAATTTTTTTATGTGAATTCACCAGCTCCATCAAGGCGTATTGACTTGATAGGATAATCCAAAAAATGAGACTGTAATCGGATTATCTGAGCAAGTAGTCTTGCAAATGCAACATTTCAAGTGGATAATAGACAAACATGCAACCATCTAGCAGATGCGTCTATCAATACCATAAAATACTTGAATGGTCCACATGGGGGGTGGATTGGGCCACATATATCCCCTTGCATTCTTTGCAAAAATGTTGGTGACTCAACATTGACTTTTGTAGGGGATGGTCTAACTATCAATTTTCCTTGTGAACACGAAGTGCATTGATAGTAATTAGGTAAAAGAATATTCTGGTTCTTTAACGAATGCCCAAATTAATTATCAATTATTCGACGCATCATTGTAGATCCTGGATGCCCAAGACGATCATGCCAAAGTGTAAAAATATCTGAATCATAGAACTTCTGGTTCATTACAGCATATGATTCGATTGTTTTTATGGTTGTATAATACAACCCGGATGAGAAAGCATGAAGTTTCTCTAATATATGTTTTTGGCCTGAAACAATTGAAGTAATGCATAAATACTCCATATTGTTTTCATTGATAGTCTCAATATGATATCCATTAAGACGGATATCCTTAAAACTTAGCAGATTTATTCTAGATCTTGCTGAATATAATGCATCATTAATACAAAATTTTGTACCTCCTGGTAATATTATAGTTACTCTTCCAGAGCCTTCAATCAATTTAGTAGTACCAGAAATGTTATTAACATTTGCATTGATTAATGTCAATGTCGAGAAATATTGTTTATTTCGTAGGATCGTATGTGTTGTAGCGTTGTCTGCTAGACAAATGTCACCAACCATAGCCATTCTTGTAAAAAAAAAATGAAATAAATAAGATAAATATAAAAATAAGAAAAATGCATTTTAGATAACAAAGAAAAATTATAATTATAAAAATTATAAAAGTCTGATCGTACATCAGGTACGTGACCATATTTTTAAGCACCAAATAAATAACAATCATTTTCCTTGTATTAGGGGTTTGTTCTGCAACCTTTTTCCCTTCGATTATGCTTTAGCTTAATAGCAAATCACCTCTAGTGATTTGAGATATTTTACAAATTTTATGATTGTTGTGCTTTCAACTATATAAATCATGATCTCATCATTCATGACCACAACTTCTCCATGGCAAATATAAAATAAAATGCATTTACTTCGGGTAATGATGCTATGCCATTGAGTTGAGTTACATGATATTTTAAAAAAAATCGTTGTTCGACAACGAGAATATATAAAATTGATGCTCTCAATATTACTACAACTGGAGCATATTTGAGGCATAATGGCCTGTGGACCTTTGTCAATGAGGTATTAATCTTAAAATCCTTTTCATTATGATGATGATGATGAAATCTAATCATAATTTACATGTTCCTGCTGGAATACATTGATCTTTTTTATTATTATTATTATTATTTGGTTCTTTCAAGGACCCAAAAAATATATCATATAACTTTTGTTTGGTCCTACAGGGACACGAGCAATCATGATTTGTGTATATATATCCTTCAGGGATAAAAATTATACGGTCCTTCAGGGACACATTCTAATCATATCTTTTACATGATCCTCCAAGGATCCATGTAATAATTTTTGTAGTCCTTCAGGGATAGAATAAAATTTGCATGGTCTTATTAGGACACATTATTCATAACTTCTACATGGTCCTTCAGGGATCCATGTAAATACAATTTTTGTATGATCCTATAGGGACACATGACATTGTAACATTAAAATGAATCTCAAATCAAATATAAATATCAAATTAATTGATACAAGGAATAAGGACTGATGTTAGCACAAATCTAAGAAATAAGTGAAACATCAAAATATAATTCCATATAGTCAAACATAAAAAAATTAAGCTACAAATTTTAATCGTCTCTTTTTTTAATTTTTATTTTTGTCACATATATATGAATATGGAACAGATTGAGACTAATATGATTTTTTTTATATATGTGACATAGCATGTCACGGTATTGTAACCACAGTATAGTAACACCGAAGCACTATATATGTTGAATAAATAAACTAATTAAGAAGATATTTATGCCACATATTAAAAAAAAAAACTTTTAAAAACTTTTAATTTTCATTAAAAAAAAATACAAAAAGGAATCATGGTGCTGCCAAAATAGAATGAGTGTTTTTCAAATAGGGCATGGTGGTGAATATAATAAAATCATGGGTTCTACTCATGCTAATAGAATCATTCATGAATATAATAAACCAACATAATATATATAAATTATAGAATAACATGCCATACTTATAACAACAGTGAATTCAATATGGATGTAAAGGCATGAGAGAATATCTTTTATATAGATCATTAACAGCCAACAGAATACAAACCTTTCTCTGTAACAAAGAGCTTCTCGTGCTGATAACGTTTTATGAACTAAGTAGAATATAAATACATAAACAAAATACACAAGCAAATAGAGAATTAGAGAGGTGTTTATTCTTCAATTGTTAGTTGTGGAATACACTAGAAACCCCTCTATTTATAGGGTGCATAGAGGAATCCCAAAGGTGAGGAGTTACAAGTCCATAGAGGTGAGGGGGGAGATAGTGGGGCAATAATGGTGAGTGTTATAGAATAGAAGAGTGGGGGAGGTTATGACTTGGAGGAGTGGTGGTTATCTACTATATTCACAACATATTATAATTTTTAACTTAAAAAATCTTTATTGGTTTTTTTTATAAACAAATAAAAGTTCAAAAAAATAAAAGTGCCGTATGTGGAATTTGAACCCACGACCACACGGTTAAAAGCCGTGTGCTCTACCGACTGAGCTAAGACGGCTAGTTTTTACACACTTATTTAATATTAATAAAATTATTTAAGCTAAAAAGAGCTTTAAAAATTCATAATATATAAGTTGAAAAAGATATGTTTTTAATATTATAACTTATAAAATACTTTAAATTTTTTATTTGGGACACTCATGCCCTTAATTTTTTTACTAATAATATGTGTATCTATACACCAAAAATTATTAAACCTCCTTTCATTTTCTCAATTTTTTTATTATAATAGATAATAATGATTATTTTAACAATTTCATTTGTCACTCAATTTATTAAAATTCTATAATGTAATATTTAAAAGATATTGAAGCGAATTTGAACTATTATTTATGTTAAATTGATTTTCTTTTAAATATTTATAAAATTAATTTTATATGTAAAAATCAACTTTTTTATCAAACATATATCAATTTTTTATTCCCATAGTTTAGGTGTATTTTTGATAATTGTACACCAACAATTACAACTTATTAAACAAACATTCATTGTTGCTTATTTTCTACTTTTGAACAGTTACAATAAACAAGACTACTGCTTATCAGAAACATTACAATCTATAATTTATAAGTTATAATATATAAATTGTAAATTTAAACTACAACAAACATGACTATAATCTATTTCAGGATATATAACTATTCTAATATATAAAAGAAATATGATATTTTATTGTGTGGTTGTGTTTTGTGTTAATTTTCGTTGAAAAATATAGTAATGAAGTTTTGTTGTTTTATTCACCATAAAAGTGATGGATAAAAAAATAAAAATTTTGATTAAAAAAATATGTAATGTTAAAATATAATTAAACATGTGGGCTTCCTTGTACAAGTGGAATGAACTAATTGGAATAATATTGTTGGAGGAGGACCTGGAATATCAATTCTAACTTATTATCAATTAGGGTCATTTGTAAAATAACCTCAATTTCTTCTTTATTAGCAAAAATAATCACATCTACAATATTTGCCAAACGTAACATTTGACCGGTCAGGCTGTTAATATGGGATTAAAAAAATTAAACACCTATTAAAAAAAGATAAAAGCAAATCTTTTATAAGTCATTTTTTTGAAATATTATTTTTATAAATAAAACCCAACACCATTAACTATACACGGAGGCTTTAATATATTGCAAAACTTCTTTCAAGAATCGCAGATAAATTAATAAGATTAGATCAAATCTATATTTGTACTTTCGTATATGACAACAATAGGCCAGACATTGTACCACCACTTTAGGCCAGATTTCTATCATTTCTGGGCTTTAGACCAGAAAAACTACATTTTATGGATAAAATCATCTGTTATACATATTAAAAAAACCTGATTAATCATATACCAAAACTACATTTCATGATACTGCAAAGAAATTGAATTATCAAGATGAAGTATTTAACAATGACTCCTTTCATTTTTTTTTTGCTTTACCCAAATATCTCTTAAACTGTGAGATGCCTTATAGGAAAAATATGGTTTAGAGTACCCTTGTCAATGGGTGGGGTCCCAACTTAAACTCAACCCAAATGAAGGGTTAAGTCCTGAAGATTTGAACCTAGATTCAATTGGTTGTTTAGATAATCTCATTGAGTATGGGTCCACACCGACCTATTCTTATAGACCTGATGGTCCCATCAAATAACCTGGGTTGGTTCCTATGATACCTGACCCATTCATATATGTAATATGTCACACAAAAGTCTACCAGTCTGAGTGGAGCATGAATGAAGTGAGACAGTCTTTTGTTGCGGTCGCATCTAGGCCTGTCTATGGGTCGGGTCGGGGTGGATCTGGACCTAACCCATTTGATTGTCGGATCATTTGGATCAGATCTATATCAGGTCTCGGGTCGGGTCGGGTCGGGTCGGGTCGACCCATTAACAAGCTCAGGCCAGATAAAGAGAAGTTCAGAAAATTTTCAAGAGTCTAAATGGCTTCATTTTTTTTTCTTTTTAATAGAATCTAATGTATTATAAATGGTTAAGTCCTTCACTATTTTGATTTTTAAATGTTTTATGAGGGAACATTTGGAATACAATTTTGATTATTATGCTTTTACGTGAAGTCAAAAGTTTGTAAAAATATTTCAAATATTTAAAATTTTAAATGATTATTCAATATTTAGTTATAAATGTTTGGTTGAACTATGAGTGTTAGGTTGGATCATAAATAAAAAAAATTGCATAATATTTGGGTTGAGTCAATTAAGTCCAACGGGTCCATAGGATCGGGTCGGGTGGACTTAGACCTGACCCGTTTTGATAATCGAGTCCTTCGGGTCGGATATTTACGCCTTTTATCGGACCGGGTCGGGGTCGGTTCCGGATCGACCTGCGACGTGTTGACAGACCTAGCCGCAACCTTAACTTTAAAGGAATTTGATACATCCATTCTCAATTTAGTTTTATTTTATATTTTTACACTTATATCTTACTCGGAGGCTATATGCATTTATATCAAGGTCAGTTGTTTGTCATATACTTGTATCCTAAATGTTAAAGGTGAATTTAGATGCACCTTTATTAATATTGAAAATGGTTATGTAGGGTCTATATTATTGGGTATTTATAAGTAAAAATGTATCTTTTCAGTATAATAATTTATATTTTATTAATTATTTGGTTCAATTTGGTTTTGCAATAAACTGAACCACATCGATCGAATTACATCTCTAATTTTGTATCCTGAGGTCCGTTGGATGTGAGATTTTCTTATATTTTAAACTCAACTTTTAGCCCAAATATAAATCTAATCAAGCGTTGAACCTAAAATCTCTAAGCATCTCGTCCAACATTTACTCGCAAAAGTAACATACAATCCCTTTTCTAACCCCAATTCAAATCTACACATGTTTTAATTTTTTTTTAAATATATACTCATCACTGATGTAAATTTTTCATTTTCACCTTTATAACTTTTTGAATGTAACTACTCAATCATAGTAATATAAATTCTTTTTTACCTAAAAAAAAATGTATATAAAAAAAATTCAACAAAATATATATGTATCTTGTTAATGTGAGTGTATGATATTGATAATGTATGTATTATATAGAAGTGTAGGACTCGAATTGGGGTTGAAAAAAAAGAATTTGTATTTTTTTTTTTTTTTTTTGTTATTGATGATATATATTAGGATAATGTCACGTAGAGTGATAAATATGTCCTTTGAATATCACATTGTATAAATAATTACATCATACATAAGAACAAAAAATTTCTATATATATATATATATATATTTAATATAGCCCACCCCAAAATATTGTCTTAGATCCGCCCCTCTCACAACACTAAAGTTTATACTGTTGTAAAATTTCAAATTATAATTGGAGGCAACTATAATTTATAATTGACAACTATGTTTCTACTGATGTTTCACCAGATGCAATCCGACCTTGGTCATTCAGATGTCAATGTAGTCAAAACTTCATTTGGTAATTAAACAAAACCACCTTCCATGTAATTACTTGGGAGTTGCAGCTGCAAGGATGTTGTCTTCCAACGAATCCATCTCTTGTTGTCTTCCTCTCACTTGTCGGTGATATTATTATAATTCATGGATTAAAATTTCATGCACACAAACCAAACAAGAAAACAAAATTAAATATAGATGATTAGATAATCCAACATGTTCTCCATCTTATTAATTTATAACCCCACAACGTGACCACATCCATGTGGATTTTTCTATGGCCAAATTTTTATCATGACTTACCAACCAATATTGTTCATTAATGTGGTGGGTGGATATTGACATCCCAACTGCATTGCAACTTGCAGAAGAGGATAGATTAAAAATAGATTCAGTTGAGGAATGATGTGCAAATGAACATGTTGAGGAAGAGCCTCATTTATATTCATGTGTTGAACAGCACATAAATTGATACTTGGGCAAAATCCATATAACTCCTTGTAATCTTTCGGATATCCATATAACCCCTTGTAATCTCAATATATCCATTTAACCCCATATAAACACACTGAAATGCAAATAACTCCCCGCGGTTAAAAATTCTTTAATAAAATGGAATATTCTGGACATATTTCGTTATGTAAGTCATTGTTAACAAATATGTATATTTTTAACCCCCTGAAAACAGTCAATATTTTTTATAAAAAAAAAACTAAAGAGGGTAAAATTGGAAATATAAGGGCTTTTATTTGAATTATTAGCTGTTTTTTTAGGGTTAAAAAAAAATACATATTTGTTAACCTTGATTTAGATAATCAAATATGTCAGAAATATTTTAACTCTCTCTAAGAATTTGTAACCGCAAAGGGTTATTTGCATTTATGATGTGTTTACAAAATGTTATATAGATATATTGAGATTACAAGAGATTATATGAATATCCGAAAGAGGGGGTTATGTGGATTTTTTCCTCGATACTTTTTAACTGTCAATCATTTCATCATTTGGACTCAAAGAGGTGGAAAATATAGGATTCTGTCATTTTTGGCGCCTCAAATCTATCCTATCAGAAAAAAGTCCCTCCAATCATTCTATTTCTATATTTTAAGTCCTTGTGAAATTTGTAAATCATAGTTTCCAAACAATGCAATGAATGTTTTAAAAATAAAATGATACACACAGTTTAAAAAATCATTTTAAAAAGAGCTTTGCTACACAAGCCCCAGAATATAAGTCCCTCCCATAGGCCTCTTGATGTGTTAAAATGTGATTGGATGTCTGGTTATTTTTTTTAAAAGGGTAAAAAAGCAAAATACATATCTACCTCTCATTTAAAACATAGATTCTCTCACCCCATTTCCCACGTTTTGCGTTTTCTCCCTGTCCCTCGCGCTAGCTGATACCCATTTCATTGGAAACATTTTAGGGTTTCCAAAAAAAAAAAAAAATCAAAATAGCACCATCAAAAGTAATCCCCTTCATCTGAAAAGGAGATGAAAACCGAAAATTTCATTGCGGGTTCGATTTGAAGGTTTTTTTATTATTCCGAAGATTCAAAACCATCCAAAAATGGGTACGCAACTTATTTTGAGTTTTTGCTCGAGATTGTTATTATAATCTTGAAAATGTTGGTCTGTATTTTTTTTTTTTTTGGAATTTGTTGAAAAGTAACTGATTTTATTTGACAAAAAATATTTGAGGTATATTGCTTACAAGTCATTCTATGTTACCAGTTTCTTCTTTTTTGCAGGACAATGTAACAAACTATTAGAAATAGGAATTTTGTATTTTCAGTTTTTTAAGAAAGTTACAAAAATGTAACTTTCTTTGAATGTAACTAACTTCGTGTCTTCATAACAAAGGCATATGTTTCAATCCCTGGTGAAGGACAAGGTAGATCTCTCTTTACATCGATAGATACACTTTCCCCTACATAATCAATGCCATTAGACCTTGGCTGTATATTGTTAGTGTTGGACCCATTTTGAATGACCCATTCTTTGATTGACCAAAAATTGAGTATTCCTTTTTCCCTTCTCAACACTTTAGTCCCACATCGGTTAAAACCACTTCATTGTTTCACCTTATACATAGAGTCAAACCATTCCATTATTGAGACTTGTTGAACCAAACCCCTACGCGCGCGCACACGAGGCCCAACCCATCAACCCTTGGGTTTGGATTTCTGGTGGAAAAACTAGTTAACCGGGCGTGCGCGCTCGCATGAGGCGGGCCGGGCCGAGTTGCGGGCCACACTTGGGCGCGCCCGCATGCGCGCGCAGGGGGGGTGCAAATCCCTCTCCTCGGGCTTGGCCCGTACGCGTGGGTTTCTTTTTGTCTCTCGCGACAACTCCTTTTGAATTTGAATTGTTTCTAAAACCGCGTGCGCAATTAAGTGGTCGGGTTACAATTTTAATGCACGCATTTATTTTGTCGGTTTTCCTTTTTTGTGAACGTTGCTGCTGGACTGCCTATATAAAGGTGTCAAATTGGTCTCTCTCTATATCAACGAAATCACAAGTCCAGAGCCCACCTACAACCACTGTTCTTCTGTTCTCCTTGTTCTCTGATCTGAGCGTCTGAAAGGATCGCGGCTGTTCACTGTGGTCTCCTTGTAGCTCGCACCCCGAGGAGGCATAACCCTGGTGGTCGTATCTCTCAGTGGTAGGAGCCGTTCATCCCTGTGCGTGGGGGGGCCTTATTCACCGAGGACAGAGCGTCTCTGCTCGCTTCCACCAAAACTGATATGTTTTTCTAATCCTCTGTTCTTATTTGCAGAATATTTGCTGTGTTTTCATATTGGTTTGAATCTGTGACCTTACTAGGTTCTTTGCATTGCCCTGATTTTGATAAAGAATTTTTAACATATATGATGTAAAAGAAAACACATAGAGGCACTATAATTAATTGCGTCCACAATTCGAAGAAGATGACACACATGTACAGTTGATTCAAAATTGGTATGTATTTTATTTTTTACAACTTTATTTTTCTTTCAAAATACAGTTTTCATGCATTATACAGAACATGTAACTGAAATTGTACAAATGTAACTTAAATGTATTACAGAGAACATAATTAATGAAGTGCTTCGAGTGGGTGAAAGAGGACAACATCATATATGTGAAAGACTCACCTCAGCAACCCAGTTTACGTAAGTATATTTTCCGATATCACAGGTTACATATGCATTTTAATATACTGTATTCAGAAAAAAAATAAAATATATTTTTTTTTTTTTTTGAACTATATTTCTATAATGTAACATGTAATACCGAAAAATTATGAAATTGCATGTTCATCATAAAAAAAAATATCGACAACCATGACCAGGAGTAAATTGAAGTACATAAGATCACGCCTACTCCAATGTTCAAAAAATCGGAAAAAAGCGGCGAGTAGGCGGCGCTTTAGGCGGAGGCGGGTACTGGCCGCATCGCCCAGGCCCTAGGCGGCCTACCTAGGCGGCTGGGCCTAATCTTCGCCTTGGCGGGCCTAGTCAAGGTTCGGTCTTGAACCCGGATGAGCGAGAGGAGGTCGGAGTTGCCGCGGGACTCCTCCTGCTCGATCGAGGAGACGATCCTCCACGAGGGATGGCACGCGCTCCTCGACGGAGCTGCTCGGACGAGGTGGAGTCGGAAGAGACAACCATCTCCTCGTAACCCTACGCCAGCTTCGCCATGGAAGTCACCGACACCATTGTTATTGTTTCTTTCATTTTTTTCTGGTTTTCAAAGAGGGAGGGATGTGAAAGGAAGAGGAGCTGACATGTACTAATTGATTGCAGCTGACATTTGCCTTTTCTTTTCATTTTCTTTTCATTTTTTTAAGGGCTGGGGGAAGAGCAGCGGGCATGTATTAATTAATTGCAGCTGTCATAACAGGGGTTCTAATTTATATGTTTACATAGTGGTATGTATGTTTAATTTTTTTTCTTTGGGTCTTGATTTTGGTTTTATATACATTTAATTAAGAACTTTTGAGTTTGTATAATTTGAATGAAAATGTTTAATTTATGTAAACTTGTGTTTGAACTTACTGTGAAAAATGCATCTGAATTAGATATTCGGATGAAGATGGTGAAAGATAGATGGGTATGAGAATAAATCACTCTATATATGCACACACATATACACACACGCACATATGTATTATTTTATATTATTAAAATTGTGACCGATTAATCCCCGATTAATCCTTGCATAGCCGATTAATCCCAAGTCCTCCCATAATCGTCCGACTAGCGCCTAGCGCTTTTTATAACATTGGTCTAATCAAAGTATTCCTCAACGACGAGCCCAGAACATTCACGAAAAAGGACCACAGAGTTTCAACAATGCATTTTGATGACTAACTTGATGTTTTGTCAATTTTGTGTGAAGATGTTTTGTTACGTGTGTTGATGAAAAACAAACACAAGTACAAATGTATGATGATGTTTTTAAATGCTCATTATTTTTATAATTTTGAAGAATGTAGAACCTAAAATATTGCTTGGTTATCCTTAATATATTGTTTTCTGGTTAAGCACTTATTCTTATCCTTAATATACCGTTTGTGGTTTAGCACTTACTAACAATGTAACTAACTATTAGAAAATAAAAATATGTATTATCAGTGTTTTAAGAAAGTTACAAAATATAACTTTCTTTGAATGTAACTAAATTTGTGTCTTCATAACTGTGCACAATATTTGTAATCTATTATGTATATGCAGTCATACATTATGCTGTGTCTTATATATGTGTCACTTTTTGGCCTGTTGGTAACCATTGGAGCATTTTAGCAGTTTTTTAAATTTTTGCATTTTTCGATCGGAACCGTAAAATTTTGGACTGTTAGCTATCATCCTGAGCTAGAGGACTCCGATTGAAAATCTAACTGCATATTATGTGTCCTGGTGCCATTTTAAGCCACTCATGAAAATTTCATCGAATTCCGGCAACGTTTCCGAAATTTCACAGTTCCGGGGCGTATCCGGGTTTTTAAGTCACTTACTATATAAAGGGGTGATCTAAAAATCACATGGCACTATTCATCATCCCTACCATTTACTTTTCTCTCTCCCCTCTCTTTTTCTCCCTTTTGAAGCCCTTAGAGACCTCAAACCCAAAAACCTAAAGCATAAGAAGTGTAGATCGGGTCCCGATCTACACCCCGGTGCCTTCAAATCCCAATTCCGGCGAGTCTAGCCTTTCCATCCCCCCCTCTTTCTCCTCTGTTTTGGGCCATTTCGAGGGCCGAGTGAGATCCGGGCGTTGGAGGACTTTGGGGAAAGGTTTCGGTGCACGGAGAGCAACCGATCATCTCCTCCTCCCCTTGGTAAGCCTCTTTTCCCCTCTTTTCTTTCTTAGATGTATGCTAGGAGGGTAGATCTGTGTTTGGGGGGGTGATCGGCGGTTGTGGGAGGCTGTCGGAGGCGGTTGGGGGCAGTCGTAGGTGGTTGGCGGCCGTGGGATGGGCGGTGGAGGTGCTCGGCAGGCTGGGGGTTGCTGTTCGGGCAGCAGGCAGCACAGGCAGCAGCGGCAGCAGCACAGGCAGCGCAGCAGGCTAGACGCGCGCGGGCGTGCGCGCGGGCATGCGCTCGGGGGGAGCTGGTGGCCAGCAGGGCGCGTGTGCTAGGCGTGCTGTGCGCGGGTGTGCTGGGCGTGCGGGCGCTGGGCAAGCTGTGCGCAAGGTGCTGGTCGAGCGGCTGGTGCGGGGAGCTGTGCGAGAGGATGATGCGCGCGGAGTGCGTACGGGGCGCGGCGAGGCAGCGGTGGTGCACGCGGGGCACGGCGAGGTGGCGGAGGTGCGCGCGGGGTGCGCGCGGGGCGAGGCACTACGCGCGGAGGCTGCTGCGGCTGGGCGCAGTGGACGCGCGGTGCCCCGGGTGGTGCGGCGGCGTGTCCAGGCGGCGGGCAGGGGCCCGGCGGTGCGCGGGGTGCATGGGCTGAGGCGCGGCGGTGCACCCGGGCGGTCGGGGGGCCGTGCGGGTGGTTGTCGGCTGTGCGGGTGGTTGCCGGCCGTGCGGGTGGTTGCCGGGGTGCTCGGGCTAGGGTGCGTACGGGGCGTATGCACGTTTGCCCGAGTGTTGGGTATTTATTTGTGTATTTGGTGTATTTTGGGGTATTTGTGGACTTATACTCACCCAGTTAATATCCTGTCTTGCAGATCTCGACGGACGGTCGCGCGTCGACCCGACTTCCGGTGAGTGGGGCAACCCAACCCAGTTTGGGAGGCGCTACATGCATTTGGGCGTGTACCGTCCTCCCCTGGGGCACATAGTTAGTATTAACTGCTTTGTTATAATCCATGTAAGCATGATGTGTGTGTAGAATGCATGCCACCCTAGACTTGTATGTTAGGGACTTGCACCCTTAGGATTTGTGCATGAGCCGTGCATCCTGTTACCCCGCTATCATGTTAGGAAAGCCCCGACCTGAGCATGCGTCCTATTAGTTTGATTTATTTAATTAAATGCAAGCTTTAATATTGTTAGCATGTTTTGGGAAATATAAGGGGGCCTTGCGAGGTTAACATTGAGACCCGGGTTAGGGTACTCCGTGTTCCTCGTTTGGTTGTCGGATGTCCTACATCGGGACCTCAGGTTACCCTCCCAAGGTCTCTTTTCCCCATTTATGTCTTATTTATTTCCCCGCATCCTCGCTATGCGCGCTGGTGGAATTCTGAGGAATTCAAGACATTAGAGTTGTAGAGATGTGCTGTCAGCGGATCCGAGTGGATCATATGCGATGGATAGGCTGTTCTTGTTATATTTGTGTCACTTTTAACCTGCTGGTAACCGTTGGAGCGTTCTGGCAGTTTTTCAATTTTTTTCGGTTTTCGATCGGAACCGCTAATTTTTGGACTGTTAGCTATCGTCCTGAGTTAGAGGACTCCGATTGAAAATCTAACTGTATATTTGGTGACCTGGTGCCATTTTAAGCCTCTCACGAAAATTTCATCGAATTCCGGTAACATTTCTGAAATTTCACAGTTTCAGGGCGTATCCGGGTATTTTAAGTCACTTACTATATAAGGGGTGATCTAAAATTGGTTGACCACTATTCATCATCCCTACCAAGTGATTTCTCTCTCTCCCCTCTCTCCTTTTCTCACTTTTGAGCCCCTAGACCCCTCAAACTCAAAAACCTAAAGCATGGGAAGTGTAGATCGGGTCCCGATCTACACCCCGGTGCTTTCAAATTCGAATTCCGGCGAGTTTTACCCCTCCATCCGCCCTCTCTTCTCCTCTGTTTTGGGCTGTTTCGAAGGCCGAGTGAGATCCGGGCGTTGGAAGCCCTTGGGGAAAGGTTTCGGTGCGCGGAGAGCATCCGGACTTCCCTTCTTCCCCTCGGTAAGCCCTCTTTCCCCTCTTTTCTTGCATAGGTGCTTGTTAGGAGGTCGGATTTGAGGTTGGGAGGCGGTCGGCGGCGGTGGGTGGCCGTCGGAGGGCAGTGGTGGTGGTCGGAGGCCTTGGGGTGGCCGGTGGTAGGAGGTTGGGTGCTCGGGTAGGGGTGCTGGGCTGTCCGGGTAGGCTGGGAGGCTGTTCTGGGAGAGTAGGCAGCAGGCGCAGCAGGTTGGCGCACTAGGTGCCGGGCGCGCATGTGCGTGCGCGCAGGCGTGCGCGCGGCGTGCGCTCGGGTGTTGCTGCAGGCAGGCTGGGCGTGCTGTGCGCAGGCGTGCTAGGCGCACTGGGAGGGGGCTAGCCAGGTAGGCTGGGAGCAGGCGCACCAGTTTGCGGGGCGCGCGAGCGCGTGCGCGCGGGCGCACTCGCGGGCGTGCGCTCGGGGGGTGAAGGGGGAGGCATGCGGGTAGGCTGGCTGTGGGCTGTACGAGCAGGGCAGGCCGGCTGGGCAGGCCATGCTCGGGCAGCTGGCAGGGGGTGCTCGGGCATCAGGCGGGCAGTGGCTGGGCGTGTAGGGCGAGCGGTGCTCGGGCCACTCGGCGACGCGCGCAGTCAGACAGCGCGGGCAGCAGCGCGCGTAGGCTGGCAGGCGCGCTGGGAGTGTGCTGCCAGGCGCGCTGGGTGCGTCCTATGCGGGCGTGCGCGTGGGAGCTGGGTGAGGGTCCCGGGTGCTGGGCGCTGAGCGTCGGGTGCTGGGCCGCGGATACCGGGCGATGGGCTGAGGCGCAGGCGTGCGCGCGGTGCAGTGGGTGCGAGCGGGTGGTGCGCGCAGGTAGAGGCTGGTAGGTGCGCGCGGAGTGCGCGCAGATAGGGGGCTGGAGGTGCGCGCGGGGCGAGGCGCTGCGCGCGGGCCGTGCGGGGTGCTCGCGGGCGAGCGCGAGGCGTGCGGGGTGCACGCGGGCTGCTGCGCTGGGGCGCAGTGGGCGCGCGGTGCACCCGGGAGGCTAGGCGGCGTGTCCAGGCGGCGGGCAGGGGCCCGGCGGTGCGCTTGGGTGCGCGGGCGGTGGCGCGGCGGCGCATCCGAGGGGGGGTGGCCGTGCGGGTGGTTGCCGGGGGTGCGGGAGTGTGTCGGGGTGCTCGGGCTAGCGTGCGTGCGGGTCGTATGCATGTTTGCCCGAGTGTTGGGTGTTTGTTTGTGGGTTTTGTGTATTTTTGATGTCTTTGGTAGTGGTTGTGGACTTTAACTCACCGTATAAATGTCTGTCTTGCAGATCTTGACGGGCGGTCGCGCGACGACCCGATCTTCGGTGAGTGGGACAATCCAACCCAGTAGAGAGGCGTTATACGCACTTGGGCGTATACCGACCTCTCCTGGGGCACCATGGATGTATATTAACCAGCAGTAATATGTAATCCATGGTTGCATGATTTAAATGTAGAATGCATGCTACCCTAGTCTTTGCATATTAGGGACTTGCACCCTTAGGATAGGTGTAAGAGCCATGCACCATGCCCCCTGTTTTCATGCTAGGAAACCTCGGCCTATGCATGCGTCCTACTAGTTTATTTATTAAATTAAATGCTAGTGTATGTTAATTCGCATGCCTTAGATAATATTATAGGGAGGAGCCTTGCGAGGTCAACATTGAGACCCGTGTTAGGGTACTCCGTGTTCCTTGTTTGGTTGTCGAGATGTCCTGTATCGGGACCTCATGCTGCCCTCCCAAGGTTTCTAGTCCCAGTAATATTATAAGCAATGTTATATAACTGGTATGATTATTAGCAATTCTAGTGAATATTATAGGGGAGGGGCCTTGCGAGGACAGCGGTGAGACCCGTGTTAGGGTACTCCGTGTTCCTTGTTTGGTTGTCGGGGTATCCTATATCGGGAACTCACGCCGCCCTCCCGAGTTTCTTTCCCCCAATGATATTCCAACCTTGCTTTTATTGTACATGTTCCCCGCATCTTGGTTATGCGCCCTGGAGGAACTCTGAAGAGTTCATGACATTTGAGTTGTAGAGATGTGTTGTCGGCGGATCCGAGTGGATCATATGCGTATGGATAGGCTGTTCTGTTTCCCTTCGTTGGATCCGTGTAGAGACTGCCCCAGCGTGATAAGGTCGTCCCTTTCGAGGGCTCCCATCAGTAGGCGCCTCCCGATATTTGTGACGGACTGTGCTGAAGTTATGGGTGAAGGCCAGCGGCCTACGGAGTGGAGGAGAGACTATCGGTGGACCAAGGGTGACCAACAGCCTAGTCAGTCCCAAAATCCTATGTCACCCGTGGTAGGGTGAGGGTGAGGGTGAGGGTGTAGTGGGTTGGCGATGAGCGACCCGCTGGATTTGTCTATGGGTGATTATCAGTCCCAATAGCCTATGTCACCCATTGATGGGTGAGGGTGAGGGTGTGGTGGTTCGGTGAAGTACGAACCACTGGATTATGTTGTTATGCCACTTAGAGGCTGGTTAAATAATGGAATTGTGGTCAATATTGTCTGTGATGCATGGGTTGTGCTATTCATTGAGCGTGTGGCTCACCCCTCGCATATGTTTTCCCCAGTGGTCACTGAGCTTGAGCTGGAGCCGGAGCAGCAGTTGGAGCTTTCCGAGGGATTCCTTCAGTAGCGGAGCAGCGCTACGTTCCGCGAGTGCCAGAGGTTATCAGCATCCCGTCTTGGCTGTATGTATTTTATTTCTGTGCTTGGCACGCGTTTGTATATATTCAGTTGTTATTTGTATATATTGGCTCTCACAGGACAGATGATTGAGTATCGAGTCTGTAGAATGTTTATTTACAGATTCAGTCTTTTGCTTCCGCATTTGGTGTATATATCATGTCAGGCTCTTTGTTGTCTGTGTGTCATTCTGGTTGTTTGTGTATGATATATTATTGACCTCCTGTGTAGATTCTGATATTTTATATACACTTGCCGCGTCCCGGGGACGGCCGCCCTGGGGCGTGACATCTGTTCCCTTCGTCGGATCCATGTAGAGACTACCTCGGCGTTAGAAAGGTTGTCCCGTGGAGGGGTCCCACCAGTAGGCGCCTCCTGATTTGGTAGAAGGATTGCGCCGAACGTGGGAGTGGCCAAACGACCTACGGAGTGAGGAGAGACTATCGGTGGACCAAGGGTGACCAACAGCCTAGTCAGTCCCAAGAGCCTAAGTCACCTGTTGAGAGGTGAGGGTGAGGGTATGGTAGGCCGGCGATGCGACGACCCACAGGATTGTGTATGGATGATTATCCGCCCATTAAGTCCCAACATCCTTGGTCACCTATTGAGGGTGAGGGTGAGGGTGAGGGTATGGCGGTTCGGCGATGTGACGAACCCCCGGATTGTGTTGTTTATCCCGCTTTGGGGCTATTGACTTGATTTAAATGTGGTTAATATGAACTGTATGCATGGGTTGTCCTATTCACTGAGCGTGTGGCTCACCCCTCGCATCAAATCTTTTTCAGTGATCACTGAGGAGGACTTGAAGGAGGAGCTTCCCGAGCGACCACACCAGTAGCGGAGTAGCGCCACGTCCCTCGAGTTTTGAGGCCATCAGCACCCTTCTCTTTGTTGTATGTATATACTTCTGTGCTTGGGCACTTAGTTTGGATTATGTATGGATTATATTTGTGTGTATATGGACATGTCGGCTCTCACAGGACGTATGATTATGTATCGAGTCTGTAGTATGTTTTGATTACAGATTCAGTCTTTTAGCTTCCGCATTTGGTGTATATATCATGTCAGCCCTGCTTTTATCTGTGTTGTCATTTTAGTTGTTGTGTGAGTATGTTATTGATTCCTGTTTACTGATATCATATATACACTTGCCGCGTCCCGGGGACGGCCGCCCTGGGTCGTGACACTGTGTGTATGTTTACATTTGTATGACATGCTATACCAATTCTTTCAGCTTGAAAAAATTGGTGAACTTATTTCATCAGATTGACCAAAACCGAGGAAGGCCAAGTATATTCCTTTGTTCTTATATATGAAACTCAGTTCAAGAAGAAAATGTAACTAACAATCAAGTATATATAAGTCTGTTGAAAGACAATGTAACTAAAACAAAAATAAAATGTAACTGAGTATCACATTGCAAAAAGAAGTTCACTATTCAAATAAACAAGCTTACAATATCATGTCCATGGAAACGATAAAACATAAAAATGAACAAAGGATAAAACAAGAAATCAAGAGGCAGCATGTCCAACATCTTCACCAGCATTCTGCATGTTACAACTTTCAAAATTCTTCACTTGCTTTCTCCTTGACTTGAAAACCTTAGGTGCCTTTCTTTTCAAAGGAGGACGCCCTTTACTTTGAATCTTGATAGGAGAGTGAACATTTAAATTTGGCGGGGGTTATTCACTAATAATACCACAGCTAGGATTTTCATTGGGCATATTGATGAGAGACGCATGCAAGGAATCAAGATACTTTTTGCAAAACTTGAGTTTCTCTTGATAAATAACAGCAGCCTCAGCAACATTCACAAATTTGGAGTACAATTCATAATGCCTCCGCATATCCTCATTTGACATCTCATCCACATAACAATTCTTGACAGAATTGTATTTTCGTTTGATGCCCTTCCGCCAACGATCGAGAATATAATGCGAGCTAACTTCCATTGTGTTGGTATGTATCAAAACTTTAATAGAATGTCTACACATGATACCATAAAATTCAAAGAGACAACACAGACATCGAACTTCTTGCTTGCCTTCATCAAAATGAACCTCATAAGCTGTTTTCTTTGTTGCACCATCATTTCCACTAGAGACATCAGTAACCAGAAAAGATCTGACACCACCAACATCAGATACCGGGACCAAATTATAATAGATTAACCCCTTAATTTCATTCTGAAACTTCCTGAAGATATCATGTGTATAAGCCTCCTTAAATTGCTTCTCGAATGGAAAATCAGTAAGCAATGGAATGCTTGAGTTCATAGAATGATAATATGCCTTCTCTTTTTCGACCTTGCTTCTCAAAGCATTGTCATATTGTTCCATAAATTGCTTCAACATTGTTTTTGAATTAACATAATTATCAAAAAAGGCATTCATGCTTTCACTTCTCTGCATAGTTGACATACCAACCCAGAATGTTTCTTTCACATACACTGGTGCCCATTTCGAGCGATCGTTGAATAGTAATGAAAGCCAAACATTGTTACTCTGTCCATATTCCACTGTCATTTCCAACCAATTGTGATCAAACTCATCAGCTGTTAAAGACTCATACACTATGGACTTCAATCGTGTCTTAATGTCATTATAATTTTTGTAACTGCAAAAATATAGTAGATTAAGAAAAAACAGCTCAGATAATGTAAATGAAAATGATAAAATATAACTAGAGTACAGTTTATGTAATGGAATGTAACTATATATTTTAAAATGTAACTAATTTATATTGTAATAAAATTGACAAGTGCAGCATGCAAACCTGCCCAGTTTTTCAGAGATTTTCTTCATGATATGCCATAAACACAATCGATGACGCGAATGTGGAAACACTTGTGAAACAGCACCCTCATTTACTTTGCACTGGTCAGTAATTATGGCATTCGGTTTACATCCTGATATGCACTCCAGCCAAGCTTTGAAAAGCCATATATATGTTGCAGTGTTTTCATTGGACAGTAAACCGCATCCAAACAGAACAGATTGACCATGATGATTTACACCAACAAATGGAGTAAATGGCATGTCATACTTATTGGTAAGACATGTTGAATCAAATAAAATTACATCTGAAAATGACTCATAAAGAGCTCTTGACCTTGCATCAGCCCAAAAAATATTCCTCACCCTTAAGTTGTCATCAAAATCAACAACGTGAAAAAAATTTGGATTCCTCTTCTGCATGCGAACAAAATAATCGCAAACAACTTGAGCATCTCCACCTCCAAGCCTCGCCAATCTCCATCTAGATATATAATTCCTAGCATCCTTCTTCTCATATGACATGTAATCAAAACCACCAGCTTTGATAACCACAGAATTAAAAAAATTTGACGTTCTAATTCCAGCTTGATCATTTAGATCCAAAACTCTTTTTGATACCGGATCAATTTTACGATGGCAAGCAAAATGACGAGCCTTGAGTGGACTCAAGTGATGGTTATGATCTAGAACTACCTTAGAAATCATAAACAACTCACCATCCTTAGCATTGATGTTAATCCTAGCTCCACATCCAATCTTCATAGAAAACCTAGCATTAAAAGAATTCTTCCCATTTGAAACATGCTTCCCATTCATACAACATGCTTGAGAAAAATACCTCTGCTTTCCATTTTCATCCTTTTTGCCGTGAATCTTTGCAATGCCAAAACCTTCCCCATGAGCAAAGTTGTTATAAAACATACGCACATATTCTTCTTAATCAAATATCATTCCAACACTTGGCACAATTGCTTCTGAATATTGCTGCTCAACATCAACAATAAAATCCTCTTTCGAATTGCCTTCCAGGGAACATGTAATTGAGTCCCCTATATTTCCTACAAATTCAAGAAAATAGAATGACAGTTAATTGCAGCAAAAAAGGTAGTTACATTTACAAATGTAACTTGGATTATAATACAAAATCCATATACTAAGTTAGGTACATTCACAAATCGATGAAGCTAGTTACAAAAATAATACAAACCATCAATATAATCGTTAGTTACATTATCTGTAACATGGTATGCATATGTAATTGACATTCACATGCTAAACAACAGATTGGTCAATGTATTGAAAATCACATTTGACAACATAAACAACCAAATTAACATTAAAAAAATAGAAGAAAAAAAATGAAACAATTGTAAACCGTACAATATAAGCAAACATCAAACCTGAATCGGCAAACATTTTAATGGTAACCAAACTGTTCAATTTTTTTTTTTTTTATAAGATCAGACGCTTAAAAAGTCCTCCAAACAATCAAATCAAATTGCAGTCTCAAAAAAAAAAATCTGCAAATTTACCACAAAAATGATGAAGTTGATTCAATTAGGAGCAATTCAAATGTGTGAAAGTAAAAAAAGGAAAAAAAAAAAAGGAAAGTCAATTAGGAGCAATTCAAATGTGTGAAAGTCAAAAAAGGAAAAAAAACGCTATTTAATGCTCCCCACGCGTGGTTCCAAAGAAAGAAATATTAACCGACTGCATTTATTTCGTTTAAGAGGTTAGAAAACACAATTAAGGTATAACCGGAAATTCACACAATGCCATGTCATGGGGCTTATATGGGGCCTATGAATTGGGGCTTATCAATCATTTTTCTTTTAAAAATTACACTAAACATGTCATATATTCTTGAAGTCATATATATTGTGATGGATTTTCTTTTGTACTTTTAAAGTGCATTCAACCTCCAAATAAGAATATATGAACGAGACGTGATTTTTGAGGTGATTTTTGGGGTTGGGTGTATTAAAACTTTTTGAAATGGAATTGTTCATGAAATAAAGAACCAGCTGGTTTAATTAACATATAATTGATTCTCAAAAATCATCGGTTCAACCAATGGATTTATTGGTTTTTATTGGTTTATATATGATTGAGATTTTGAGGATACATTGAACTAGAATTTATATCAGATGAAAGTCTAACTGGTCCAACCAGCTAGGTCGAAACAAGTTTTATTACGCTTCCTCCATGTATCTTTTGTTAGGACAATTCAACTAATCATGATTTCATGACAAGTGATGTAAACATACATACGTGTATATTCAAATTCATATTTCTATTTCTATTAGAACAGATATCAATCACAAAGTAAAATTAATATTCATATTTGATGCAAGTAAATATGGATATAGATGGTATATCCATATAATGAGGGCAATTGCTTGGCTTTTTCTCTGATTTAATATAATGAGGGCGATTGCCTACCGTTCAATAAAAAAAATGGATATAGATCAAATATTATTGATTCATAATTTATTCAATATAACTAGGATTCTAAAGAACAAATTAATATTTATAAATAAGCACATATTTTTAAAACATATTTTCATAATGTTATGGGCTTATTACCTCATAAAACTATGATTTTAATTAATATCATTTTGTATTAAAATAATCATTAATATATTTTTATTGTTTTTTCATATTTTCATTCTTATTTGTGTAAAGGTAGGAACACATGCACAAAAATAGAGTTATAGTTAATTAACTAACTAAAAGTTCATGAATTGAAAAATGATTGACAGGCCCCATTTCGTAAGCCCATCGTAAGCCCCATGACATGGCATAGATTATATTACCCAAAATACCCCTTAAGTGTATGTTTTAATTTTCAACGTAATTAATGGAGAGGTTTGTTAATGTGACAGTAATTAATTCCTAGAATCACGCGTTTGGGCATTCATTTTTCGTTTTTTCCTTTTTTGAATTTCAACATTTGAATTGTGCATTCGTTTTCGTGGTAAAATTTGAGATTTTTTTTTGTTCAAGCAGTTCAGAATCAGATTTCTTCAATAGATGACTATATAAGCTTTGTATCTGATCGAAAAAATATCATTGAATTCTTATGGCTATCATTTGAAATGTCTGCCCATTCAGGTTTGGTGCATGTTTATTGTATGTTTTTTCAATTATTTCATTTTTTTCATTTTAACATGTTAATTATGGTTGTTTTTATGTGAAACGTGGTTTTGAACATGGTACATCAGTTGTTTAACATTTGAATGTCGATTACATAGTCATTCCCTTGTTGGACTGCTTTTACGATTTTTTGTGATTTGGATACATTTTTGTAAATGTAACTAACTTATTAAAAATTTTTAAAAATAATACTAGTTACATTGACAAATGTAATTAACTTTAGAGCAATATAATTGTGAAACAATGTTCCATTTCAAAATATGAACGACTCTTAATATGATCTTAGTGGATCTATGAGTCATATTATTTCATTCTTAGTTTTTTATGTTTATCTGATTTTTAATGATTACAACAGTACATTAGTTTTATTGATACTTTTTTACATTTGAATGTAGGAAATACAATGGACTCAGTTACATTTTCTGTGGAAGGCAGTCCGCAGAAAGATTTCTTTGTTGAAGTTGAGCAGCAATATGTTGGAATGACATTTGATACAGAAGATGTGCGATTGTTGTTTTCATAGACACAAAACTAAATAACTTTTCAGGATAAAGTGACATTGTCAATCAAGTTACATTCTGGATGACATTATTATTAAACAAACTGAATACACATATTCATTTTTGTTGTTTACATTCTTCTAATAGTTAGTTACATTTGCTATGCAGATATTCTCAATTAGTTACATTTTGACGATAGTTATCTTCAGCATAGCAGTAACATGAAACAAACTTAAAATACATATTTAATTAAAAAAATGAATACAAAGAAATTTACATTAACATAATATAATTACTATGAAGGGATGTGCTAGCTACATTGTGCATATCAATATGAACAAAAAAACATATAATGATGAAGAAACATAAATCATGACATGCATACATACAAAAATAATAAACTATTAGAATCATTGAAGAAAAGTTGGTTGCATTCTTACGAAAGTTACATTCAACAATACATTCTAATAGTTAGTTACATTTGCTGAGCATTTATATACACCAGTATCTACTTAAAGCTTGTTACATTTAATACATGGTTACATTGTGCATAGCAGTAACATTAAACAAATTGAAAATACATGTAAATTAAATCTGGTTACATTTTTTTAATAGTCAGTTACATTTTCATAAAAAATAAAACAGAAATTGGACATATATTTCAGTTTTCTGTAAAAAAAAAAAAAAGTGAGTTACTTTTTGTAACTATTCAGAAGAAAAAAACCCTAGAAAAAAAAACATCATATTCATGAGATCATAAAATCTTCAAAAGAACAAAGGGTTTTCTGAAATACCAAAAAAGGGTTCTGTACCCATTTTTTGGCTGGTGTTGAAACCTCTAGAAGAACAATTTTTTTTTTTTCAAATCGATTTTTCAAAGAAATCTTAGGTTTTCTTCGTCGTTTTAGAAAAAGGGGGTTTCTTTTTTGGTGTGATTTCGATTCACATTTGGTTGGAATGGGATGGAATAAGACCAAAAATGCTATTTGGATGACCGGTATTGGCTGGAAATTGGACGCTGGAATAAGCAGGGATAAAGAGGAATGGCAATACCAAGCTCCTCCATAAGTGGGCCCCACCCATCCCATCAATTTTTTTACTACCCCTCCCACTATTCATCATCTCCCCCAAAATGAAAACGTGGTGGTGATGGTGGTGATTCTCGATGGTGGACCGGGTGGTGGTGGTGGTGATGTTTTTCGGCAGTGGACTGGGTGGTGGTGGTGCATGGTGGTGAACCTGGTCGTGGTGGTGGTAGTTCCAAACCGTGGTGGTAGTATTGGTTCTTGGTTTTGGCGGTGGTGTTTGGTGGTGGTTCATGGTCATGGTGGGTGGTGAATGGTGGTGGTGGTGGTTACTGGTGGTGGTTGTGGTGTTCTCGATGGTGGGTGGGTGGTTCTCAAAGGGGTAGTGAGGGTAATTTTGTCATTTTAAAATTTAAAACACTTATCCCCATTTTATCCTACAATCTATCCAAATTCACTCAAACACCAAAACTTTATTATTATGTTTTCCAACAAGAATAATAAAAAACACAACCAAACAGAAAATCACTTATTCCGTTGGTATAGTAATTTATTCCTAGAATAGTCATAAATCTTAGAATACCTTATGTCTCTATCCAAATTGTACCTAAATATTTTTTAATGGGTTTGAATGGCCAAGAGGGACGGAAGAAGAGTGGAAAAAATGGAAAAAGAGGAAAATCATGACCCAAGGAATGGGTTTTAATGAGGGGTACTTTGGTATTTAGCTTTTTTGTTATTTTGTAAAAAGAAACAACACAATCAATGACATTTTGACAACTCAAAGGGCCTGTGGGAGGGGCCTATATGTTGGGGCCTGTGTAACAAAGCTCTTATGAATTTGGTGATCTGAACCAATTTTAAAAGGACATGTCATCCTATCATTGTTTGATATGTGTCATATCACTTTTGTAAATGGTATATGATGTAGTGTTAGTACGCTCTTTTGATTATCTGATCAATATTCATGTCCAAAGGGATGTGAAATCTGCAGACTCCAATTACATTGTTGATTTTCTGCTCTGCAAATCCAATTTGTAATCATAAAATGAGTTCGGATTTATGACATTTTTAACTTACGGTGTTCCCAAACGATCATGATTTATTCTTCTTTTCGGATTTGTCTGATCTCGTGTGTCCATGTAACTTGCAGCTATGATATGTCAATAAAGTAATTAATTTTTCTTATTATTATATTATTCTCCCAAAAAAACATGGGCATAAATTAAATATATGTATGACTTTATTTTCTTTTTTTGAAACACTGAGGGACATCTTCTTAAATAGGTAATATTTGGAGGACCTAGAACTAATAAAACTTTGGATGAGAGAGACGCCACTTGTCGGTCCAAAGCTCACGTGATGGCACCGACAGTTCTGCGCGTCTTCGATCATAGAATTTGAATTATGTTTATGGTTTTTGTGCAAAAATTCACGTAATAATTGGACTGCAACTTGGGTCTGGTTGAATCCAAATCTGACAGGTTGAACCTGATTTTTATATGGATTGGGTTGGCCAAATCATATTCGGGTTCGAGTTGGCCAATTCGGGTTGACTCACAAATCAGGTTGGATTTGGGTTGGCCTCACTCATAATTTGACTTAACCCGAACCCGTAAACTAATAGTTAAAAAAAAAACATGGTCGTTCATTCTGTAACTCCTAATTTGAGCCGTTCAAAATTTAGGTAAACCTAACTAATCTTATGGGTTGGGTCGGGTTGGTTTATTTAATTGCGGGTTGGGTTCGGGTTAGTCCAATTCGGATTGAAAATCGGATTGGGTCGGGTTAGGGTTGAGTAGTTTAGAATTTGGATTGGGTTCGGGTTGGTGTCAACCTGAGCCCTACCCACCCGAGTTGCAGCCCTACGTAATAGTCTCGGATATTGAATTGAAATGTGTAATATATAAAGTCAAATATAAACAAATCAAAACCAACAACGTTGTTCAAGCCTAATTATAAATTTATAAACAACATTCATCTATCAAAATTGAGTGCTGATACACGCAGTCCATTTTACAATCCGTTTTACAGTCTTATACGCTATGATATACTACGTTATCATAGCGTATGGTTTCTATCATAATAAATTACTCAAATTTTATTTTTTTTCATTTTTTCATAATGAAAAATAATACATTAATGTATCTCAATATATATTTTACTTCATTTTATATAATAATATGCATTTTAAAAGGAGAGTGTATGATTTTAAAATAAAAAAAATGGAATGGACAGCAATTGAGGTTGCAACGGGCAGTGTGTATCTTTTTCAATCAAAATTTTGACTCACCTTTTCAGTTGAATAACAGCTGATGCTTAAAATATTGAATGATCAGGTTAGAACATGTCACAAATGTAATGAAAAAAAGCCCAATTGCCAAAAAAAAAAAAATAATGGGAAGAATTGATATAACTCACTGAAAATTTAGTTAAATTGATTTTAATTCCTGTAAAATTAAAAAATCATCACGGGTCCTTATATTATTAAAAAAGTATTGTTTCAGTCCCTACCGTCTCCGTGACTAACTAGGTATATCGTTAAATCTAACTACACATTAAAAGTTACCAGAATGCCCTCACTCCTTATTTTTGAAAAATCAATATAACTTCCAAAAAACTTATAAAAATCAGAAAAGGTCTCTATAAAATCGGTAAATTACATCAAGTCCCTATCTTATTTAACAATATTTATTTTAGTCCCTATCATAACTGAAACTAACCAGAACTGTAGTTGAATCTAACCATACATGATAAATTAAAATAATACCCTTTTAAAATTTGTATGAAAAATTACTGTAATATACTAACCAGATTTGTGATTAACTTTATTTAAGGGGATTTACTGATTTTACAATGATCTTTTTCAATTTTCATAACTTTCCAGGAAGTTTTATCTATTTTTCCATATTTTTACCATTAGTGAGTATAGAATAGCATAAGAATTTTCAAGGAAAGACAGGGGATTTTTTATCATCAAAAGGACTAAATCAGATTTTTCATATTTTGTAGGAACTTATTTGAATGTATTTATTGAAGTGATTTAAATCCTGTACTAAATTTGTTAACCATATATATATTCTAAGGATTGAAGGCTATTTTTTATTTTATAGGGACAAAAACCAAATTGTTTGTACAAGTGACCAAATTAGTCAGTGCAGAATAAACACAAGGGCCAGACTAGGAGCAGCCCCTGTTGATAAAAATGGGCCGGAGAAAGGAGAACCCATGGGCTCGAAATTTCACCAACGACTCAGATGAATCCGCTTTCCTTCGAAAGTCGGGCAGATGATTAAGCCCGACCTAAAAAGGCAACCATACACTGTTAAGTCGCAGGACGGGAATCACACGTTGCCCGACCTTAAGATTAATCTGACTAGAGGGCAATACCCGAGTAGAAGGCAAGTCGACCATAGGGCGCTCCTCTGCGGAAGAACGGTTAGTGGAGGGAATATTCCCTGACACTGAAAAATGACAATTCGTCAGAAGAATGGTTATAGTATGATGATGATCCCTAGGAGCCACGTGTTCATGGATCTTGAGGCCACGTGGAGATTTCATATCGTGATATGATCACCCCGCAAGGCCAAGCTCGGCACGCCTTTATGGAGTATAAAAGGGGAGACTTCCCCTCCTTCTAGAGGTATGCAAACACTGACCCTCTCTCCTATGAAAACAGAATGACTCTAAATTCCTCTTCTTCCCGGAAGGGAGAGATTTACTGACTTGAGCGTCGAAGGGGCGTTAGTCGGCACCACACTGGTGTGAGTTTCAGGTACCCAAAGCCCCAGAGGAAGGAAGGACGACCAAGGAGGCTACATGCGGTGATGAATTGACACGAAAGGGAGAACCAGCCCACGTCATCTCTGGTCTACAATCCAAAGCCGGGATCATCGAAGATCCGGCCCAAGAGGGGAGAACCGGATTCTATCCCCCACAATTTGCATTGAGTATTGTTGCATTGTATTTCTTATTTGTACATATGGACAATACAGGTAGTCATTATCAATAAAAATAAATAAATGTTTGTGTTCTTTTTTTTTGGATTTTTGCACATATACCCCTGTTAAATTCTAATTTTTTCAAAATACTTCTGAAAAAACTCACAATACAAAAATACCCCTATAAAACTTTAAGTGAGTGCAACCGTGCCCTTGTCGTCAAATTCCATCTGCTATGGTTAATATTTTTCGTTTTCATTTCGTTATAGGCATTGAAACGACCCTTGTACCTTTAGGTTATCCGAAGTGAATTTTATTTTTTTTAGTTTTTTTGTATATATACTCTCTTAAAATCCGTATTTGCATAATTACTCTTTTTACTTTCACTATTATATAAATACTTCTGAAATTTTAATGCATTGTGAAAATTTGTTAATGAGGTTAGTGTTCGTGAGGATTGATTAGAAAATCTCCATTAGTCATTATTAATCATATGTAAATAGCCCAAAATACCCTCCTCATCCTCTGTTTGGATTATCAAACCCCAGTTCTTCTCCTTCAATATTCTCTTTTTCTTCTTCACGTAGGGTTGAGTAGGGTGTGTGATTTAAATAAAGGGTAAACTGATAATTTTATAGGGTAGGATTAAGAATCTAACCATGGTTCGGTTTGCGTTCCTAATAACGACTGACGAAGGGGCAAATTTGCACAATTTATTAAAATTTCAAAGGTATTTATGTGATGGTGGAAATAATATGAGGAACTCCGAAAATACGGACTTTAAGAGGGGTATTTGTGCAAAAATTATTTTTTTCAAAATTAGTAAGGGCATTTAGGTCAATGTACATGAAGAGTTAAACTTTTTAACCATAGTTAATCCAGAGTTCTTCAGGGCGTGTGGTATAGGGGTGTATTTGCATTCACTTAATGTTTCTGAAGGGTATTTTTGCACTGTGGGTTTTTTCAGGGGTATGTTGATAAAATTAAAATTTAATATGGGTATATATGCAAAAATTCCTTATATATATATATATATAAAATGTATTTGTTGCTGATGAAATGTGGAGGAGGTCATTGCAGCAAAAAATAGACTGGATTCCTGCACTGGCAGTGGGTACTTTTTTGTTTGTTCTGGCTACAAGGAGACCATTGGCTTTAGCTTAAACTTAAGAAATATTTATAACTAATTACTATCTTGTGATTCCAGGTCATTGACAGCCAAAGTTCATCAGCCATCCCAATAAAATCCAAACTCTGAAAAAGAGAGAATATCTGCCAAACAAAGAAACATTTGTGGTCAACCACTTTGAGTGGAATAGAAGAAACAAGTGGGTTCCACCTCCACCTCCACCTCATACAGTGGAACATAAATTTTTTTCTGTATCATCAGTTAATGAGCTTTTGTGAGAAGAAAAGATTTAAGTAATCAGGACTATAATTAATTCGATGGAGTTGTATTTTTAATATTGTTTTCAGTGTGAGATTGTGGTTTAAGGCTGGACAAAAAATTGACAAAATTTGAAAAACTTAATTGATTTTTAGGTCAATTATATTCCAAATTGAAAGCAGCCATGTAGTTGTACTAAGGGCCTATGATCAAGTGGTGAAGGGACATTGTCTCTTTAGGACCCTGATTTCAAATCTAATCAAGAGAAAATAGAAGAAGTGGTTATCATAACATTGTGCATTGGTTCCAACGGATTTTGATCCATAGTCTGTTTTAGTCCATGATAGCTCACCTTTATACATTTAGATTGTGACATTAAAATAACATGTATTTTTATTCTCAATCTAAAATTGATAAAATTTTAGCTTATCGAATCAAGACTGATTCATGATTATACAATTGATTCTACATGAATCTGGGTTTTAAAATTGATTATGTAAAATGCTTATCCCCACAGCTTTTGAAAATCGTAGCTTTTAGGTACTATTTGCTTGAAATCTGTCTGCAGAAAGCTGTTACAGTGAAACTGTTTGGTTGTATGATTGCAAAAACAGTTTTCTGCAAACGCAAAAGCTATCTAATTATGCAATCAAGCGCTACCTAAGAGATTTAGCATCTACCCCCTGTCCACGAGCATAATGATTTTGTTAGAACATATATTAAATTATTTAGGTTAAAAATGTGTTTTAAGTGATATCAATAGATTAACCTGTTAATTTAAAAAGAGGGGTTTATTCAAAGTATTTTTTTTCAACCCCTTAGTTATCAAGCTCTTGAATTTTTATCATATGAAAGCACACTAAAGTATTGTCATTTTTTTAGGTCTTTTGGTCCCTCTTTACGCTGTTTATCCTGTTAAAATTCACTGTACTATGATATGCACTGTGGGGGCATTTGGCAATACTTAAATAAGATAATTTTATTTTTAATTAAATAAAAAGCTAAAAAGTATTACCAAACGCATGATAAAAAATAAGTTTAATTAAAAAAATTATTTACAGTTTTTAGTACAAAAAAAAATATTTTATAAAAAATACAGAAAATGCATTTTTCAATAATCAAATTTATTTAAGTCATTTTATTCAAAATCTTACTTTTTAAACGTGTTTAAAAATAGACCCTACATCAATATTGTTAACTTCACGCAACTCATGTATAATGTATACATATATCATGTACTATCAATCATTTCCTGAGCATTAATAACTAACCAACACATATCAACAACGTTGGAAGGAACGAACTCGAAACATATACCACGACTAATATAGTAAGATGCAGGAATGTAAAATATAATAAAAATATTTACAATTAATTTTTTCATTGAAAAAATAACCACGGCAATGATACTTGATCCTATGTAGTTGAGACATAGAACACTCTGTTTAACTATATGATTTGATGTATCTTAAAATGTGGTTGTAGTGTTATTGTTTAGTGAAATTAATTATAGATCCCGTGATCACTTGTGAATTTTTTTAGGTTCTTTTTAAGTTTTTTTTTAAATTATTGAGATGATGAAAAATCATCTATGAATCTTTAAAACTGAATGTTGTTCCTGTGTTTACTGAAAATACCCTTCAATCAATTTTTTTAATATACTATTAACACTTCTTAATACATTCTTAACTTTTGTAAAATGTTAACAGGTGAGGGATAACAACACCTCCATTCAAAAAAATTAAAGATAATTTTTTATCTTCCTAGAGACCCAATAAAATTTAAAAATAAATCAATGATGATCACATGATATTCCAAATTAATTTCCCTTATTAATCGCCTTAAAATCCTTTTGTATCAATAGGAGCCCTATCTAAAACATATACGAATACAAGTAACAAATATTTTTTTTCTATTTTTTTTTTTTAAAAAAAAAGGGAAAAGTAGAACGAGTGAGACCCAGAGACCACCCACAAGAATAGACTGATTTCAAAAGGAGGACAGACGTAGTACAATTTCAGGTTAATTTTTTTTTTTGTTTTGTGGATAAGAACGGAAAGTAATTGTGAATCCAGTCACCCATTCTCCATCACTGCTTTTTCTTTTAAATAAAACCCACACAACACACCTCTCTCTCCACCATTAGAAAGAGAGGTGGGTCTGTACCCACACTTCTTAATGGGAGCAGAGACTGTAGTTTTATGTGGGTCTTTGTTCTCCTGAACCATTGAGGGACACAACTCTCCTTTTACATCTGTAAGTCTCTGACATCTCTCTATGTTGAGTTGTTTCTTTTTAAGATTAGTATTATCAGATCTATATCGGTTTGGTGTGTTTTGGTTTGTTGCCTTTTCTTTTCTTCTTTTTTGGCATTGTTTTCTTTTCTTTTTTTGAAGGAATTAATCTAAGTTATTTGTGTACTTCGTTCAGTTCTAATCTTTATTATGCATTATGAAACTTCCCTCTTCAGATGGGTCTGAAAAAAAATTTCCCTGTTTTATGTGGGATCTTTTTTTAAAAAAAACTTCTATTGTTAGGTTTTCTTTGCTTCATTTTGTTTACATTTTTTTTTGCTTTTCAATATGCCTTGAATTTGGGCTTTCTGGCATTACTAGTTTCTTTCTTGCTTTGAAAGGAATGAATCTAAGTTATTTGTGTACTTTGTTGAGAATCTAAATTTTATTATGCTTTATGAGACTTCCCTCTTTAGATGGGTCTAAAATTTTTTCCCTGTTTTATTTGGGTTTTTTTTTTTTTGTAACTTTCATTGTTAGATTTTCTTTGCTTCATTTTGTTTACATTTTTTTTTCTTTTCAATATGCCTTGAATTTGGGTTTTCTGGCATTACCAGTTTCTTTCTTTCTTTCTTTGAAAGGAATGAATCTAAGTTTTTTGTGTACTTAGTTCAGATTCTAATCTTTATTATGCATTATAAACTTCCATCTTTAGATGGTCTAAATTTTTTCCCTGTTCTATGTGGGATCTTTTTTTTTTACGTCCAGTACTAGATTTTCTTTGCTTCATCTTGTTTACATATTTTTTTCAATTTCATTACGCCTTGAATTTGGGGAATTAACAGTTCTTAAGATGGAAAAGGAGGTTCCATTTCCACTGTATTCTTGTTTGATTTTTACCAGAAAAAATTTCCAGTTGCTGCTGCAGAAACTGTGCATCGTAGCTTTTTTGCATGATCATGTTGTTTTGGTATATTTTCACAAATTTGCAAGCTGGGTCTTCCTCTGTTCAGTTTTGAGGTTTCTTATATTTAGCATATGATCTAACTTAACTATGTGAGATTCAATAGCCCATTTATGTTTTTATAAGGTTTCCGGAAGACTAGTGATGAAATTTCAATATAACTCCAAAAGATGCATTTTTTCATGTTGACATGAAAATAAAATGAAAAGAAAATCCAAAGAATAATTCATACAATCAACCAATAGGAACCCAGAATCTATTATGCAAAATATCAAGGTCGAATCTATCTTATCATGTATGTCTCTTTCTAACCATATCTACATCTCCATATATCACATTTTTCCAACGAAGATGTCATTCTTTCAAACTTGTTTGACGGGAGATCCTGGCTAGGAAGACCTTAGTTGAAGGTGAACTGGTAGGCTAATTGATGGAAGGCAATATTTCTTTTTGTATGTCTTTGCTGAAGGCAATTTCGAATTGGGGTGGGGAGCTTCAGCAATCTGGAGTTTGGAGATGCCATTTGTGCTGCAAAGTATTCTGGATACCTATAGATGCCAGTATTGTTATGCTGAATCTAATGCTTTGGTCTGCCATGGCATTAACTGCTGTGCTTTTCCATCTTCTGATACAATGAGTTGTATCATCATCCATTTTTTGAATTCTTCCTCAGTTTAACATTTTAAGCACCTCAAATTGAAAGTTCCAACATGTTAGCATGTTTTCATATCAATATGTGCAAATTAAACTCAAAAACCATAGCGAAAGATTGTTGTACATCATTGGGTCCATAGCTGTAGATTTGAAATCTGTGCATGCTCATTACTATGATCCAAACCATTTTTGTAAGAATCGTACTGTTCTTAACAACCTTGGATCTTTAGTTTCTGCGTAAAATATTGCCTGTCCCAAACATCCTATGTGATAGTCAATATGAAAGGGTTTCAGGGCCTTTCAACCATCTAGATCTTTCAGAAGGGGGAAGAAGTGATTTTTTTTTAAATGTTTTGGGAGGCATGTGAACCAGGACATGAATTTTCCAAGTCAACATCAGGCCATAAACTGTAAATCTTAATACCATTTTACTGTAATGTATAAGCACTGTGAGATATATTCTTCTGTTCAAGTGAGATGTTTCTTTTCACTGGTGTTATCCTACACGATTACTTGTGTGATGGAGATTTCTCGATATAAATGGTACGAGTATTTTGGTGTTTATCTAATGCTCAATCCTGCTTGAGTCTAAACATTAAATATTTGCAGGTGATTTGAACTTATCTAAATGGGCTCATTGGCACAAGATGTTGACGATTTAGCCACAGAGCTCTACTTAACATTGGGGTTGAAGGAATCCAGTAAAAAAATATCTGAGAATCCACGTATTCTATCAATTCTTTCATCACTTCTAGAAAGATCAGTCCAGAAGAATGAGAATTTGGAAGAGTCAACCAATAAAAAAGCGGTGGCAACAATTTTCCATGGGCTAAGAGTGCCCAGCTTGAGTATTCAACAATATATGGACCGAATTTTCAAATATTCAGGTTGCAGCCCATCCTGCTTTGTCCTTGCACACATATACATGGACAGATTCCTTCAGCAACCAGGCAGTTGTCTTACTTCACTCAATGTTCACCGGTTGCTGATCACGAGTGTGGTAGTTGCAGCAAAGTTCATTGATGATGCGTAAGTGTCACATATACATAGAACTATATTGGCACATATAATGATGCATTTAAATTATGCATAGGTGTGGCATTCTTTAAAAAAAAAAAGGGGGTCCTAATTGAACAAGTTTGTGGTCCTAATTGAACAAGTCTGTAGAATGAAATTCTATTGTATAAGTTTAAAATATTTTAGTAATTTTTGTATTGTATATCCTGTATATTTACAGAAAACAAATTCACGTGATTTTTTTTATATCTGAATTAGACAGCATTGCATTATGTAACTTGTTCATGCTGGTTGACAACTCGAAATTCTTGTTCAGTTTGATCTGCAAATGGGACTTCACATTTATCTTTTTCTTATTTTGTATTTTTTTCCCCATCATTTATGTTTGAGCTGTGCCTCATTCAACTTTCTCCCAAGATTTTATTATTGATGAGTGTATATTAGTTTCCTTTATATTATGTCTCAGTCAGAGTTCTTTTTCCTAACCATGCTATAATCGAGCATTCACTTAGCAAGAAAGAATCCATTTCTTGTGTTCAGGATGATATTCATTTGTGCATGTTGTTTGCTGATGAAATGGCATCAAATAATACATACTGGAAATAGAATTGGGTTAATCCTAAATTGGAGAAATGGATAAACTTTTGGAGTTTAAAGATTTGAATTTGGGTGATCTTTAAAACTTTTAACATTTTTCCATTTTGGTCATTCTAACTGCATGTCAATTGGAAGTTTTGCATCCACAGCAATCCATCAAGTGCTGGTTGTGCTTCATTTACCTATTGCAGTTGTCCAGCATATGAAGATATTGCGATCAGTCATTCAGAATATCAAATTTATTTATTGACACAAAAGTTTGAAATCCTCTCCTTGTCCAGTGATGACCACTTAGAGAAATTGCAAAGAGATGCAACCGACTAAATTAAATGTGATATGCCATCCTCATCATTGCTATTGTTGTCATGTCATGACCCAAAGTCGGAGTTTAAATAATTTTCCCTGCTTGTCCTGCTCTAGCTGTCAGGCTTTCACTTGCTAAATAACATACATGAGTTTGCAAGGGTTGGGTTAGTTGTACTGTATTTCAAGTTCATGCTCAATTTTCATGGTAGTGTTGATTTTACTCTATGTTTCTGTTCACTCACATTTTTATTTTATTCTTTGTATCATAAAAAAATTAATGTATTTTATTCCTGCTGAACAACCGCTCATATTGAATACAGATTCTACAACAACGCATATTACGCCAAAGTCGGAGGAATCACTACTGGGGAGATGAACCGGCTGGAGCTGAAATTCTTATTCAGTCTGGATTTCAGACTTCAGGTGAATGTAGGGACTTTTGGCAAGTACTGCCTACAGTTGGAGAAAGAAGCGAATGGAGGAGGGTACCAAATAGAGCGATCAATTCATGTTTGTGGATTGGATGGATGGACCGGCAATGAAGAGTCTAAAGGCCAATTGGCTTGCCAAAGATACAGTTGTGGAACTGTCTGAGAGGTCATTGAAAAAAATAATGAAAATGGTTTTTATGTGATGTGCAACTTTCTTAAATTTCATCATTAGAATGACCATCATTTCTTTCTTTTCTATGTGAATGAATGTTTCTTATTGAGCAAGGGGTCAAGACTTCATTAAGACAACCAAATGATCACTTGGGAAGGCAGAACATGTGAACAGTTAACACTGCTTGTCCTGGCGGAGCGAGGATTTTTATGAAGGAGGGGTCTGATATGATTTATATAAATATTTATAAAAATTATATTATTTTTTTTTAATTTCAATGGCATAGATTAAAAACATGTTTAAAATGAAATAAAGACATTCATATAAAATATATCGATGAATAATTATAAAAGAATAATTATCATATTTTAAAATGATATGTCATATTTCATATTGATGATTTACCAACAAAGATGTCAAAATATAAATCTAATAAACAATATATACATTTAAATTTGACCTCGACAAGGTTCATATTGTAAAAATGTTGAATGATTTGATTATTTTAGATATTTATACAAATATTTTAAATTTTAAATAAATTAGTAACAATGACGATAAGGTAAAATGAAAAAATTATATACCTTTGAAGTGTTGATGGAGGAAAAGAGAGGATTACAGATTATAGATTCTCGATTGTTGGACAGTTAATGGAATAAAAAATAAAAATTACAGACTTTTTTTAGAGATGATGATTGATATTTTAAACAATTGAGATACAAAAAAGAAAAAAAGATATTTAATTTTTTTTTTTTTTTAAGATGAACGCCTAGGTGGATGCAGAGGAGTAGGATCCGTCCATCCATGGCTGTTTATGAGGTATGGATAGAAGGAGGCTTGAGGGTAAATGAAAAAAGAAAGTAAAAATTGACTTTTATTTTATGTGGAGGAGAGAGTTAATTAAAAGAAGAAGTCATGGCACACTATATACATGAATGGTCCATATAGAAAATGAATAGTTATTTTATTTTTTTATTTTTTTTACGTTTTTTTTATTTGTGAGTTGTTACTGTTTAGGGAATTTTATATGTAAAGGGAGCCTATGGTATATGAGCCCTAATTAAATTCAATCTACCACAAAAAAATAAAAAGGACCTAGAAGATAACTAAAAGAATATAGACATAAATAAATAAAATCCAGGGTGTACGATAATTGATTGCCAATCAATATCACAGGATTAAAAACCAATCAATCAATTAAAAGGGAAAAAAATTAACAACTACCTTAAATTCAATAGGCCTATTCACTCCCCCAGGTTTAATCCTCTTTAAGATCGTTCTAACAAAATGGGCAATAAATAAGTTATTACTTAATCCATATATTCACAGGTTGAAAATTTTAATTGATTAAACCATAAAATCAATGCTAAAAGTCGTAATAATATCTTTAAAATCCTAGAGCCAACAACATCTTAACAATCAGCGGGAAAAAAAAGGAAAAAAAAAAAGGGTAATTAACCAACCCTATGAACTAACTTGACGCGAAAACTCAATGTATTCTGTTATGTGATAAATAACTATTCTAATATAAGTAAATAATAATAAAAAAAATTTTGCTGTGCTCTTATTCTTATTCTCATTGAAAAATATAATAATAAAGTTTTGATTGCTTGGTTGATAAGTAAATAAAAAGTGAATAAGATATGAATAATGATAAAAAAATTGATTTGACATGTGAGTTCCCTGATTTAATAGATGTGATAATCGATGATTTGATAAGTGAGACATTATAAACCAATGGAATAGATTTGGTAGAATAATACAATTCTAAGGGGATGTAGAATATCAATATCAGCTTATAATCACATATTCTAACATAGCTATACCCTTTTATTTTTTTTTTGTAAATAAACAACTTTTTGATCTTATACTTCTCAATTTCTCTCAATTCCTCTCCTATTCTCCTATCTAAAGAGGGCTAGTGAATTGAATTAGGTGAGATCTTATATGAATGTTTATGAGATTTTTTCTTGTTGGTGTGGAAAGAATTACATATTTTCTCACCTTCCCTCGGAGAGAGACGTGACCGTTTGGATTGATATAGGAAATATCAGTCACACTTTCATGATTTACCTTTTAAAGATTTTTCAATAAATTAATATATAAAAAAATTTAAAAAGAAAAAAAATCCAAATAACCCCCTATAATTGCTCGAAATCCACATAATCCTCTACCTTTTCTTGAAGTTCTTATATCCCCTTGCAAATACCTATGTAAATCCAATTATCTAAATAACCATCCGAGTTAAATTTTCGTTGACAGATGAAGAATATTTTTTTAATATTTTGTTCGGTTAACTCTGGTTAAAAATACAATATACAAAAATCACTATAGTTTATTAAAAATATGAGAAACCCTCTATAAATGATGATTTAGCCCCTCCATATAAATTATAAAACCCTATTTAAAGTGATAAAATTATCTTTTACAGAAAATTTTATACATTAAATTTATATAGATGTTTTTAAAGGAATATATGAATTTCAAGAAAAATAAGGGAGTTATATGAATTTTGGTAAAGGGGGTTATACGGAAATAAACTCACTTTTAATCTTGTTCGGTCGGCCCCGAAACGCAGCCCGACCCGATACTCCCACCCCCCACCTAGATTCAATGTGTTCGCGGACTCTCACATCGCGCAAACCCTAAAAACAGAAAATCAAAGCTCGCGGGGTCCCCCCGTCCCCTTCCTCCGGCCGGCCGAATCCGACACCGGTATACTTGTTTTTCCTTTCTTCATCTCTTCCTCCCCCGCCTCCCCTGAGTCTGGTCCTTATAATCATCGACAAAACAGTGAAATCACATAGGATCAACAAACCTTTCCTTTCAGATCTCTCCGTAGGAGATAGTAATCTTTGGTGTCTAGTGGTCCCTTTCCGTCGTTATCTTGTGGAGAACTGTGTTTCGAGTGTGAGAAAGTTCAGGATTTGGGTAAAGAGCAAATTTTGTGTGTGTGTGTTTTGGGGGGTGGGACGAGTAGTTTATGAGAAATTTGAGGTTTTTGGGCTTCTTTTTGTTGTTTGCGTGATGAATTGCTCGATGAATGCAGGATTTGATTGTATTTTTTTTTTAATTTTGTTGCACTATACTTTTGCTGCTGGAACTGGTATAAAAATATGATTTTTGTTGTATTCGCCAATACCATGTGCATTTTTTTTTTTTTTTTGAGAAGACAGTGTGCATGGTTATGCATTTTTATTATATGATATCGCATATGGGTGAGGACTGATCACATTATCATCTAGAAATATCCGTGTAATGTTTCATTCTTTTGGCATTGTTTCTTCATGTTAAAAAAAGAGAGGATATTTTGGCAGAAGCACAATTGAATTCCTTGGTGGCATTTGAATTTGAGGCCTCGGGGAGAATGAATTTGTAAGGTCCTTGTCTGTAGAGTTGAAAATAAAATCCATGGATCCATGGCTGAAAAGGGACAGAATTTGACTGTTTATTTTAGATCAGTTGGGTTTCTTAATTTTATGACTCCCAAGCAGATGATTTATAATTGCCACACCCATTGGCGATTTCTCAACTAAATGGATGTGGTCTCAGATTTATAAGATTTCTTAAGATTTTTGGTTTGTTTTCTTGTATCCTGATTTCCAGTGCTCATGTTGTTTGGGTTAGTATGCTCATATAGTATTTCTACAATTCCAAGAAGTAGGAGCTGATAGATGCAAGCACAAAACATAATGCTTAAATCCTTGTTGATTCTGAGTAGGGTTATTCAACTATTCAAGAATGCACACAGATTGATGCACATGGTACTTGCCACACATGGATGAACCAACCACTTTGGCATGGAATACAGATGTTGATTGAACTTTGATCATTTAGTATATTATTATGTATATTAAAATTGGTGGATGCCCTATTCTCATTTAAATAATGTAATATAAATACTAGTATGCAAGTTGGCAGTTAGACCACCATACTAGTGAGTATATAACTGTTGCATACATGAACTACAACAAAATAGCTCAAGATGAGAAAACTAAATGTTCTTGCTTTCTCTAATAAAACATACGAAGCATCTGATTCACATCTCTTGTATCTCATCGATAGGATTCTTTCTTCTTTGGCATGGATTATGATATATTTTCATGAAAAATATTCTGCTACCCATTCCCGTACATGAACAAATTATTTGTCAACATTTTTCACCACAATAAGAAGGATCCTTCTCTTGGAAATATAAATCCTTTTTCTTTTCGGTATTAATGCACTAATCCTTTAGAAAGGCTATCATTGATTCCTTGTGTTTTCAGCATAGCATTCCTTTATTGAATTTTTTTTTCATTCCTTAAGAGTGATATAAGCTACCATGTAGCTTGAGGTAGCAATAGCATAGTGATGATGAGGATGGCAATGGGACTAGTTTTATTAGTAACCCAACCCTGCCTAACCCTGTTGGGGCAGGTTTGGGTTCCATGTTTTTGAAACCCAACCCGCCCCATCCTGGCTTATCCCACTGGGCCACTGCAATGCTGCCAGATTTGTATTTTGAGATGGAAACCCAACCTAACCTGGAAAATCTTCGATTGGGGCATTTTGGATGGGTGCTTCGAACGTTTTCTTTTGCGAGGGATAGACTTGTTATTGAGGAGTAATATATTGTTTTTTTGTTCTGGCTGTGTTGTAGACATATCGTCTACACTGTAGGTATCTTTTTCTTCTCTTGTTTTCTATTTTTCTCCTCCTGTTCTCTTTCTTTCCCTGGGGCTATTGTACTTCTTGGTTTATCAACAAGTTAATATTTTTTTTCAAAAACTAAGCGACCTGACTTTTTTTATGTTTTTATACTTTTGTCGTAGTGTAATTTCCCTTGTATAGTATAAGTATTTTAATTTGTTTAGTAGATTTCTTTATCATGTTATCTATAGGAATTCACTCTGGTCCAATCTTACCCGCCATAAAAGGACTGGTATGGGGTAGGATAGGTATGGAGTTTAATATGTGTAAAAACTAAGGCTGGTTGGAGCATGACAGGGCAGGGTAGATATGAAATCATAAATTGTTGCCATCCCTAAGTTATGAGTTTGTTCTTCACACTTCTCTCCCCTTTGTTGTCTTTGGCAATATCATATCTCTCACAATGCTAAATTGTCTCTCACAAAACTAAATTTCATAGGTTTTTTTTCCTATGCCCTTCCTAGGCTTTCAGGGAAAGACATATAAAAAATGTCAACGAATAGGTGGTATGCAGTCTCAACGGGATTCCCATACATCTCACACATGATCGAGCACCTGCATCTCAGATTGTCTTGTGCATCTCAGATGAGGATCACATAAAAGCTCGGGCTTTCAACATAGATTTAACCTTCTATGCTCCTATCAATACCATTGGAACCACCTCTTGTCCATTAAATCATAACTGTGGAACGTAACACTTCGTAGAAAAAGTTATTTGAGAAGCCATCTATTCCTCTCTTCCAGCCAGCATCATCCAATGTAATAAGGTTTATCTTCTCTTCCATCTCATTTTCAGCAAAATCTTTCCTCAGTATGGGAAGCCAGTCAACAACATTATCCTACACCTGGAATGTGTCCCGCGTTTTATCCTCTTTTGAAGCAACAATCCAAGTAATCTGAGGAACATATTTGCTGTTCTTTGGTATAGCAACCAAGCATCTATCGAGAATGTGTATGGCCCATTTATCCATTCCCATTCACACATAGCAGTTCTCCAAAAATGCAGTTGTCAGCCTTGAGATATATTTCAACACCTTGGAAATTTCATGCAATATAAGCGTTGCAAGGATAAATTTACTCCATTGCTTATTTGACCCTTATTACTCTATGCAATGCAGTGCAAGACTCATTGCTTGGCTGGGAGGCTGGTTCTGCTCAAGGTTGTGCACAATAAACTTTCAATCTCTTTCTTCTTTATTTTTTCCCATCCCAAAAGGAATTTATACAAGATTGAGGTCTGCTGAAGAGGACTGTTATGGAGTGGGCACAGTGTTTGTGGACGAAGGGTTCATTCAGTGAATTAGAGCTTTGTAATTAGCAAGAAAGAAATTGCTGGTATGGGGATTATAAATCTGGAAGATATAAAGATTAAAGAGAACTCTCCTAGGGAAATGGCAATGGAGACTTATCAAGTAGCCGGATGCCATTTGGGCTGAAGTAATCAGCTCCAAGTACCATTCTAACTATAAATTTTGAACACGTATGGGATGTGTCTGACACATCCAATGTGTGTCGTGTCATGCCCCATATCCATTATGTGTTGGGCATGGACATGGCATGTTCATTGGAGTATTCATGCATCCTAGATGAGTGCATGACTGACTATGAATTTTTCTTTTACCCATGGGAATCTTCTTTCTTTCTTTCCTTTTCTGATTTTAGGGGTTGGGGATATTGGCAAGAACAACCCCCCCAAGTAGAGAAAACTTCACATTGGTGCTTTCTCAACCTTTTATTGTCAACAAAACAAGAGTTGTTATACAACTAGAATAACTTATAGTTGTATCACACAAAAGAGACCTGAAGGGACATCCATAGCCATGGAATAACACTTCATGTTGATATTGTTTCACTTGCAGCAGTTGATGTGGGAATCAACACTAAAAAAATAATCTTGCGATGTGTATTCTTTATGGGGAAATGCCTTGTCTTTCCCTTTTAATCCTAGGTATTTATCACATCATTAATATCACTTGGGGAAACACTTCATCCTTTTCTCCAAACAATGGGATATTGACCAATTTTATTCAATTGAAGTAATTTTTAAAAAACAAGAAAAAGACGTCCTTTCAAATACAAAAGTGACAGTTCACTTATGTAACATCCATATGTGTGAATTGTTCTAGTAAGGGATACTTATTGGTTCGTTGGTTCAAATCAAACATTCATTGATGTTGATTGTTTAATTGGGGCTACTTATTGATCCAATAGTATAAGAAAGGACTATGATACTTATATGAGAAGTTCGCGCTTGGAAGAAATTGCCAAAAAAATCTTAGTAGATTTGGGGCATAAAGCCACTGCTGAAGGTCAAAGCTTTATCTTGGCTGACACATCAAAGCAGAATCCTCAAGAAGTCATACAGGTCGAAGTGGGATCCAACAGAAGATATTACTTGTTCTATGTGCGGCAGCAAGGAGGAAACAACAAAACATCTTATGGCGACTTGCCCAATGGAAAAAAAAAAAAAGGAGCATACTCATAGAGGCCACCAGCATGGATGACAGTTTCACTTCTCTACAGAGCATGTGACAGACAGGGAGGAGGATGAGAAAGAATGTGATCAGAGGTTGGAGGCCAAAATATCTCAAACATATGGTGACTTGCCCAATGGCAAAAAAAAAAATGGAGCATACTCATAGAGGCAATCAGCATAGATGACAGTTTCACTTCTCTACAGAGCATGTGACAGACAGGGAGGAGGATGGGAAAGAATGTGATCAGAGGTTGGAGGCTAAAATATCTCAAACATTGATCGCGGCGATGTTTTGGGCCTTATGAGCGTCGAGGAATCACCTTACTTTTAGGGGGACCACCCTCTATGTGGAAAACATTTGGGAGATGGTGATGCAGTTCATATTAGATTGGGGGATTCATCATTCGGGTGCTAGCAGAGTCATGTTCATTAGGGGTAAGCTCTCCATCAAGGAGTAGTTATTGTGCTTTGGCTCTGGGAATCACATGGTAGACATCTCTTCTACAATCGATCCCCAAAATCTGTGGCCATAATTCCATGATGTACTTTTCTATTTATGCTTTGTATGCTCTAGGCATTCTCTTTGATAGTAATATATTAAAGGCAGAATGCCTACCGTTAAATAAAAAATGCCAAAGTACTATTCTTACCAAGATTTATCACACTTACCCCCAAAATGTGCCTACCTTAGGACATCCCAATATACTTAGCCATGTACTTTCTATGTAGCAAATACCACTAGAAGAAGACGTCTTTGTTTAAGTTGAATTTATTCCATGTTGTGCTTTGTTGTGTCCGAAGGAAATTCTAGATTGACTGTGTGCCAAATTTTTTTTATTTCCATTTTTTCTCCCTCTCATGATATGCAGTATCTATTTACTGTGGGCTTGTTTATGTGTTTGTCGAGGAGTTTATTTTCTTCATGCTAGGGCAGACATTCTGTTTTTGCAAATTATTGAGTGTAGAATGATGATCATTGTGGGTAATATAAAGGTGTTTTTGGAACAATGGTGACATTGGTTAAGTTTCATGTCTTTCTTTCTATCTTTTCTCAATAGATATTTCATGTCTTTATTGATCATATCTTTTATGAAATGGAGAGCTTGTCTATTTTTTTGCAAAACATAAATCTGGCACATGCTATTTTATTCTCATGATTTTCTGTACTCATAGTTGATGTTTTGGAATTTCTTACATATTGCATTTTTTTTTATTATGTTCCTTCTCTTTGTTCCCATGCAGCTGAGACATCTTCCTTTCATGTTGAATGCATATATTTAGGAAATGAGAGATTTAATCATGTTGTAGTTTTTTTTTTGTATGATGTTCGTGGCCCGAGTTTATGCTGTTTTTTGGTTGAAGTTCATAAACTTGAATTTTTTAAAGTACACCTTTGTTTTAGAAAGTCGACTAGGTGGGTTTGGGGTATATGCTTGGACACCAAATGTTATATTCTTAATTGTTTTGAGATGCAGCTGTCCCAGGCTCAATATTTTATACACCTTGACCTTGTTACTATTCAAATGCACAGTTGGTTCGTGATACATGCACGGATGGATTAACTGTAGCATGTTTTTATATATTTCCATAAGCCATTGGAGACTTACTGAAGTATCATTATTTTTTGCAGGCAACATTGAATTAAATCTGCCAAGTCCGTAAGATTTCCAAGTTCAGGGCATATTTAAAATTCAGAAAAATGGCCGATGCCATGGTATCAAGCTTCTGGGGTCCTGTTACATCTACGACTGAGTGGTGTGAGAAAAACTATACGCATTCTTCTTATATTGCGGAATTTTACAACACTATATCTAATATTCCGTGCATTCTTTTGGCACTAATGGGCCTTATAAATGCTCTGAGGCAAAGGTTTGAGAAAAGATTTAGTATTCTTCATATATCTAATATGACACTCGCCATTGGAAGCATGCTATTTCATGCCACTCTACAACATGTGTAAGCATTTCTTCTTTTCTGCAATACGTAATGTGTTTTCTATCAATCTACAACTTTTTATGTTATTTTTCTCTGTGGTCCTTTTTTTATATGTATGTAGCAGTATTTTTTTACTTGTTTTCTGTTAATTTCTTTATAATCTGAAGGACAATGCAATGTTGATTTCATGGCAATTTAAATCGTAGGGGTTTAATTCCTTAACATCTTCAAATTTTTATATATACTTTAGTATATAGATAAATTTTGAGTTTGTTGAAGGCAAAATCTGGACACGATATGATTGTAGATTAGCACATCTGTTTAAGGAATTAGATAGGAGGTATGAAGAAAAGGCCTAGCATAGGGTCTCACTGACAATTTTGGCTTGATAGGAAAGCAAGGGATGTTCACCAGTGTATTGGTGGGTTCACATATGGAGGAATATTTTATAGTAAGGCAAGGGATGCTCACCAGCATGTTGGTGGCCTCACATATATGGGGGAATGTTTATAACTGTCTTGTGTACATCTTTTTCCATAATTGTGCAGTTTAGCAAATTGATCAAGGGTTGGTATAATAAAAGCTTAGAAAACCATTTTTATGTTGCTTTTATTCCGGAACTTTTCACAATGCATCTTCCTTCATGTGCTGGTTATTCGTTCAAAGATCTCATTGTTGTCTTTGTATACTGAGATGCCATTATATATCAATTCCAATAATATTCCTTTGCCACTTGTATATGACAAATACTAGCTGATTTCTTATTTGTACTATTCTCTCATCTGATAAAGATGAGTAATGTTTTCAGTCTTTGCACTCTTTCCCTGTGTAAGAAGAGACCAAACTAAGTCGGGGAATTCCACGATTGCTTTCATTTGTCTATGAAGATCTTTTAAAGAAAAATATTTCACATGCATGCCCATTAAAGCTATACTTGTAATTTGTATTATGCTGTCATGTCCTTTTTTTTTTTTTATGTTCAAAGCAACCTGATGGCATTTTGAACCCATTTCAGACAACAGCAAAGCGATGAAACCCCAATGGTCTGGGAGATGCTACTTTATCTCTATGTTCTGTACTCGCCGGATTGGCATTATCGAGGCACCATGCCTACCTTTCTGTTTTTCTATGGTGCGGCCTTTGCGGTCCTCCACTCACAGGTGCGTTTTGGGATTGGATTCAAAATACATTACGTAATCCTATGTCTTCTCTGCATTCCACGGATGTATAAGTATTACATACACACTAAAGAGGCGTCCTCAAAGCGTCTCGCCCACCTCTACCTCGCGACAATAAGTCTTGGGAGCCTCTGTTGGCTGTTTGATCGCCTGTTATGTGAAAAGATACATGGCTGGTACGTCAACCCACAGGGCCATGCCTTGTGGCATGTGTTGATGGGATTCAATTCCTACTTTGCGAACACGTTCTTGATGTTCTGTCGCGCACAGCAGCTTGGGTGGTCCCCGCGAGTAGTCCACCTATTTGGGGCTTTCCCATATGTGAAGATTCAGAAGCCCAAAGTGCAGTGATGAGATAATTAGAGGTGAAAAGATTCAGCAATGGTTTGCCTGGTATGGTAGTGTGTGATCTTGTTTGAGCTTTATTGTGAAGAATGAATGATGCGGGAGATCACTGTGGGCTGCGTCTTTGATCCTCCACAAGTACGTCATCGACATTGTACCATATTTTTTGTGTTTTTATGTTTTTTGGCCCTTTCCTTTCGCTTGCCTGGGGATGAGATGAATTGAGATTCTCATGCGAGGAACATTTTGTTTCTGTGGCACAATTTAGTTTGCTTGAACAATTGTGGAAAATACAATGACAACTTGGAATTTTTGTGTTTGATTGTCATGTGGTTCCTTCTTTCTAAGGACTTTGAGCTATCCCAAAACTTTCGGATTTGATTGACTCTGGAAAATGCAACAACTTTTGTAATACTGCAAATTTAATGTCTTTTGTGGATGATCAGATAGCTTATTAACTCTTGAGGCCTAAGCAGAGTCCTTGCATTTGCAGTAAAAAAGGAAGGAGATTTAATGTATTATTTACATGTTATCATTCAATCGAATGGGTCAAATACAGCTGGTTTAGATCCAATTTTTTGCATTAAATTTTTTTGATAAAGATAACCAGACTCTTTCAGACTTCATCCAAGAAAAATTCAGACCCAAATACTTTACTCCTCCGCCAAATATTATTATAATAATTAAAATATATTAGGTGAAATGGTAGATTTTTTTTTATATCATAAATAAATGAAATGGTTTTAGTTTATATATCACTCTTAAAATTATGTCCTGTTAGATCTACATTTTAGTCCGAATCGACAGAAGGGGCTTCATAGGATCGAGTCTAACTCCTCCTCGAACTGATATTTTAATGCCAAGTGCTCTCATCAGAATTGAACCTTTCAAAGAGAGCTATTAGAAGGGTAATGAGTGTGACATAAGCCGGACGTATTTTTATAAATAAGTATTCGAAAGCTATCTTTTTCATAATACGTAGAGAGTTTCATGCAAACTCAATTTTAAACCTAGCTTTTAGAGAAAAGCTAACTCTCAAATTTATTTTCAAGCGGGGCTATAGTCAAACAATAATCAAAGTCCCTTTTGTAGCATTATTTAATATAATTGCACACTTATTTTTGTAGTGTTCTCTGTTATTGTTGTATTTATATGAGAAAATGTGAGGAATACACGTTCCTTTAACTTTTGCTTCGCTTTAGTTCTTTATCCTGATATAATTATTTATCTCGGACAACATAATTGCTTCATCAAAACCGGACTGTGTTCTTATCAAAATTGAAAAATGTTAAAGTCCCATGGACAATCTCACGTGTTTTAACAAAAATGTGTATATCGTTTCATTTTAAATTTAATGAACTCATTTTTAATAAATATAATTTTTTTTATTAAGGTATATACCTCATTTAAGAAGGTAGAAGTAGGATTGCATGTAACAATACTCAATCTAATTTGTGTCTAAATTTCAATCATACGACAGTGTTTGATTGCACAATTAGACTTGCGTTTGCAAGCTGTTTCTATAATCGTGCAATGAGACAGTTTTACTGTAGCAGTTTACTACAAACATATTTTAAACAATTAGTGTTCAAAAATTACAATTTTTAAAAGCTGAAGAAGAATAGCTTTCTACAGAATCAGTTTTAAACCCAGTTTACAATCCCGCTATCAAAAGTTGCGGCCTCATTTGATCCTCCTTGTTTGGCAGGGCGTTTGCCTTGCTTTTGTGTTGGAGAACACCAATCGACACGGACTCACAAACAAACTACATCCAACAGGTGTTTGCATTCAGCTCGTGCGTTTTATGTGTATTTTCATCGATTTCTTAAACGTGTTATTACAACGCTTTCCCCGACGCGGCCCACTTTCCCCGACACGACGGGCTCCTATCGCGCTCCCAAACGGAGCTTAAAAAGTCCGAACTGATACGTCAATGCAAAGTCCCGTTGACTCTCCTTCTCTCATTCACCAACGCCCCCCCCCCCCCCCCACTTGTCACAAATGTTTGAACCTTTCAAACGACTTCTTCACCAACTCTGTTTTCCTCTCCTCCTTCAAAATCCAAAATCCCCCCCTCTCTCTACCCCCCGAAACCCTAACCCTAAATCCCCAAATCATGTCAAATCCCCTTCTCTTCCTCCTCCTCCTCCTCCTCTCCCCCCTCCCCACCTCCTCCCAGCTCCCCCGCCTCCACGGTTATCTCCTCGACTGCGGCTCCTCCACCACCACCCCCTCCGACATCCCCGGCCATCAATGGATCCCCGACTCCCCCTTCATCTCCTCCGGTCAACCCAAAAACCTCTCCCTCCCCAACCTCCTCCCCCTCCTCTCCACCGCGCGCTCCTTCCCCTTCACCCACCCCCTCCACAAGTTCTGCTACACCCTCCTATCCTACCGACGCGGCGACTACCTCGTCCGCGCCACCTTCTTCTACGGCGCCATCAACGGCCCCGATCGGCCGATCCCTCCCGTGTTCGATCTGATCGTGGACGGGACGCTCTTGGCGGTTGTGAATACCACGGCGGATTATGCGGCGGGGAGGGCATCGTATTACGAGGGGGTGTTTCGGGCGAAGGGGAAGTCGATGAGCGTCTGCGTTGCGGGGAACACTTACACGGAGTCTGAGCCGTTTGTGAATGCGTTGGAGGTGGTGCTAATGGATGGGTCGCTCTATAATTCCACGGATTTTGATAAGTTTGCGTTGCGTCTCGTTGCGAGGAACAGTTTTGGGGAAGCGGGACCGATTCTGAGGTAGTGGAAGTTCAGGACTTTTGTTTGGTTGAGAACTGTTTTGATTTATGTTGTTGTTGTTTTTGATTGATCTGTTTTGTCTAGTTTTTCTGCTATTATAAGTTGTGTTTTTTGCAATTATTTACTTTCCAAGCATGAATTTTTGTTGATTTTTTTAGTTTCATTTGATGGGATTTGATGTGTTTTTTTTTTTTTCCTCTAAGAACTATTGGACTTTCTTATTACAAGTGATACTGCTTGAAAATTGAAATCCTTGCTTTCTTACAAACATAGCTTACCAGAAAGGTTGCATCCAGTGTTCCGATATGCGGTATGCGGTTTCCGTGCGGTCAAGGTACCGCATAGAGTATATGCGGTATGCGAGAGTATATGTGGTTCTGTATTTTTATTAATAAAAAAATATATGATGATGATTTCTAAACATTCTAAGATATATATTAAAGACATACAAAGTATCTCTTAAAGACACCTAAAATATGTTTCATTTTAACCAAACCGTCCCAATACAATGGTTAGATATTCCAAAACATATACATCCAACGAAAAGAATTACCAGAAAAGAATATAAAAAAAATTCACCCAAAATCATTGTCCATTTATCCCAATATAAAAACATGTAAAAGACACCCAAGACGTGTCCATTTGTCCTAAGTAAATGAATAAAAACAGGTGTCCATTTGTCTTGGATGAACAAAACAGGTGCACAAAGTAGATGAATATAACATGTGATTGAGAAATTGAGAGAGAGTCAGAAAGATAGAGAGATTCAGAGGGAGAGTGACACAGAGAGAGACAGAGGATTGAGAGACAAATGAGAGAGAGACGGCAGACCAGTAGATGAAGAAGACGAAATCGAAATCAAGAAGACAAACCGCTCAACAAGACGAAATCGAGAAAGCCGAGCTGTTGAAAATGAACTGATGAAGCTGGAAGCCCTGATCAAAAGTGTGTGAAGAAGAAGAAGAAGATATGTGTAGAAGAAGAATTAGAGGCTAAGATTGAAGGTCTATTGATGAAGAAGGTCCAGTGAAGAAGAAGATTAGGGCCGACTATGTTGGTTTTTTATTTTTTAAAAGTACTAACGGGTCGGGTGGGCTAACTGGGCCTGCCCGACCCGTTTAACAAGTCTATTCCATATGTGCCTGCTTAGGTGGGCGCACATGCGGGATTCGGGCCGCATATGTGGCCCGAACCCTCATATAGACGCCTTTTGCTCTAGGTGGTTTGGTTGGCCGACCGAACCGCCCGTGTGGCCGCATATGCGGCCGCACAGAGCGCATTTCCGAGCAGTGGTTGCATCGATTGAGTGTATTGTATATGTATATATATTTTTTGATTGGCCGTGTATATGTATTGTATATTGAATGATGCAGCAGTGATTTTCTGGAATATCTTACAAAAGGTTAGAGATTTGATTTTTTTTTTAAAAAAAAAAATTCCATTTTTGTTCTGGTTGTGAGTGCCCTGCACTAGATTGTTGTTTCCTTTTCTTTTTTTTAATTTCATGTTCCAATTTTGTGACATTTGTGTGCATTGGAATCCTTATTCGGTGAGGGAAAAAAAAAAACTTCTCACCTGAATAGAATGCTGCCTCCTCCTTTCTTTTGTAGTTCCATCTTCTTGATGGCATTTTGGCTTTGCACTGGGTATGGTGAATATCTGCTAGATGTACATTTCATGTAGTAAAGGATTTTCATGCCTTGAGTTTTATTTATTTATTTATTTGGTTCACAACTTAAAACTGTGACAGGTACCCAGATGATCAATTTGACAGATACTGGGAGCCGCTTACCTTCAGTAGTATTCCTGTCATAAGCGGCAACCAGAATCTCTCGACGTCTGAGTTTTGGAATCTGCCACCTTCTAAAATATTTGACACTGCCCTAACAACTGACCAAGGAAAACTGTTGGAGATCCAGTGGCCTATTCCCTCCCTTCCAAACTCGAGCTACTACATCGCCCTATATTTCTCTGATAATTCCAATTCTTCATTACCTGGAGAGCCAAGGAAATTTGACATCTCTATAAATAATGTAAAGTTCTTCAATGATCTGACTGTGACATCAGCTGGTGTTGCCATCTTTGCTACAAGCTGGCCTCTCTCAGGTCTTACGAAGGTTACATTATCTCCAACTAGTGGGTCAAGCCTTCCTCCCCTAATCAATGGTGGAGAAACATTTGAATTAATTGCTGTTGGAGGAAGAACTAAAACACGAGATGGTTTGCCTGTTGTCCCATCTAATTTATCAATATTGAAATTATCTTCTTCAATAAGTTGTCTTTCTCTGACATTGTATTAATTATCTTGGTTGCAGTGATTGCCTTGGATAATATTAAGGGAAGTATACATAACCCACCACTTGATTGGAATGGAGATCCATGTTGGCCTCGTGATTACCCATGGACGGGGGTAACATGTTCACTAGGAAACCTCAGTCGTGTGGTGTCACTGTGAGTTAGATTTTTCATCACCATATTTCTTGGTTAATGCACTTGATTTATACATTTTGATTATCTTCTGTTAACTGTAGGAATCTATCAAGTATGGATCTGTCTGGATCTCTATCGCCGAGAATTGCCAGATTGACTGCCCTAACAGACGTGTTAGTTCTCTGTGATGTGTGTGTGTGTGTGTGTGGGGGGGGGGGGGGTTGGTAATTTTTTTACCCAAGGATGACAAATGATATTGTTTTTTGATTGACAGATTGCTTGGGAACAACAACTTTTCAGGGAATATTCCTGATCTTGGTGAGCTAAGGAGACTAGAAAGATTGTAAGTTTTTCACAATTCCTGCTATATGTAGTTTTTTTTTAGCCTTTAATTGTTATGTTTTTTCTTATATGAAGTCCTTTTTCACTATAGGCACTTGCAAAACAATCAATTCAGTGGAGAAATCCCTTTCACACTGGGAAACCTGGGCAATTTGCGTGAATTGTAAGTTAATCAATTCCTCCTACACTTACCCTTTGCCTATTATCTGCCCTCTCAAGATCTAGAGTTGGCATGTAGATTTTATTTTAATTCATAAAAAATGATCTAAAGCGGTTGGCATCTCATTTGAAAATTGTTATTCTTTTTGCCCAATAACCTTTTTTAGCAAGAAGGCATATTTCCATTACTCATTAAAAGAAACATCCCCAAAACAGGGATTTTAACCCAATAAATTGAGATTTTTTTAAAGGAGGTTGGAGTCAATGATCACAGTTCTATTAATTTGTGATTAAATTCCAAAAACAAAATGTAGAAAGGTATATGCATCCATCAGAAACTGAAAGTAAAAGAAAGGATGGAAGAGGAAACCTGAAAACTACCAGGCATACTGAACATCTAATATGCCAAATCCTAGCTGTATTTTCATTAATGGATACTTATCATTGGAAATTTTTGTGATGCCAAAGGACCATGAATTGATAGTTTACATGTTTGCACACATCTTTCCTGTTTTCCCTGTGCATTTTTTGTAGGTAAAAGGAAGCCTTGTCCTTTCATTAGTACCCCATATCTGTTGAATTAATTTCATTCCTAGTCTCCTGGATTCTTTTATCTGTTTCTTATTGGGTTTTGTAAATTTCTCCTGCAGATTTGTACAGAATAACAACCTGACTGGTTTAATTCCAAGTAACCTGAAAAAACCTGGATTGCAACTTCAGTGAGTAGCTTTCTATTTACACTGCTTTTAGCATTTTCTATAATACTTCCATGTGGAGATGCTTATAATGTATTTTTATTAGGACTTCTCCTGGGAATCACTTTTTAACATGACCTCCAAACTCGACCACATTGTTTGAGGACATGAGGTAAAGTTTAACCATTTAATTCAATTTGAAAGAAACAACCAACTCTTAAATGGCCACATTTTTTCCCTTTTGATGCACGACTGATATCTTGTATTTTGTTACCAGAAGCAAGCCATTGGAGGTCAGTTTTACTTGTAAGCTGGCAAAATGAAACCAGAAATGATAAATGAAACTTGTATGTATAATTTTTTTTGTATAGTCACTTCATATTCATTCATTACTTGTAGTTTAGTTGACAGATGATTGCATACTACATTCATTCTCTTATTCTTGTGTATTCTGGTGTTGTATTAGAAACAGCAAGAACTTTGGGAGCTTTGTTGTGTGTATTTTTTTACTATTTTTTTTCTGGAAGTTTTTGTTTATAAATGGTTAAGATGTGATCCCTGTTTATGAACCCCTATTTTTGGTTTGGAGGTGGGTGGGGGAGCAATGGGAGGTCTTTGTTTAGGTGGGTAAAGGCAAGCCTGAAATTTGATACAAACAGGGGTTTTTGAGTTCCCTCGAGAGTGGGCAAGTGTGCCTTCTGATTAATGTCACCATTTCTGAATGTCTGTTCTAATGAAAAGTGATTTCTATTTGATTAATCAAGCAAACATTTCTACGAGAGGACTGGACGCAAATACAATGCATGTATGCTGATTACAAAAGTAGATTCTATGCTGGGATTATGATACATGTTATTTCATGTGGGGTTTTGTGGATTTTGAATTTTTGATCAAGTCTTATCAATTGGGATGTTTATGTCCACTGTTATTGATATACTCAGGTCATTCTTGTCGTCCTAACCGTTTCTATATTTTTTCTTTTACAAAAATAGACATGTCTCTGTGAGTTTTTTGAGGTAAATAGTAGACATATCTATTTCATTGAAAATAATTAAATAGACAATGTTTGAATGAGAGATGAGAGGAACATAGAGAAAATAAACCAAAATACAAGGAAAAAAGTTGCGAGGACCTTGGACCTCCTGGTAGATAAGATATAGCACTCCCACGACTCTATTCCATTCTTCAACACTCCTCATTGATAATATTGCGAGTCACCCCCGCTAATCCATGCCCCACTTGATAATGCTAAGATGAGCCATCTCCCATACAACATCGAAATAAAAGGGAGTGTTCAAGAAGATCATTGTGTCTCTTGTGCGCCATATAGCTCAAGTGCAAGCCGAAAAAATGGCCTCTATGAGTTATGAGAAAGGATCCAGTCTAGTTTAAATACCATTAGTATTGAACTGTATATCTTATGAGTCAAACTACACAAACTATGAATTGAACTGCATCATCAATTGTTGGGTATAGTGTCACTCTGTCCAGTTTGATTCATATGCCGTGTAGTTCGATTAATAAGCTGCGTAGTTCAATACTTATGGTATCAGGTCTAATTGGATCCGGATATTGATGGTACACTGATAGTACCAAACCTGATTGTATCCGGACTCATGAGTTGTGCACCTATTTCCATGCCCATTCCTTTGGCTCTCACTTGTTTGACTAAGGAGCGTTGAATGTTTTTCTAAACTTATTATTGTACAGTTGATATATGACAAATATTTAAATGAAATATTTATTTTATCACCAACAAACAGGTGGGTATGCCGTGCTGTTCGATTAATAAAAACTGCGTAGTTCAATACTTATGGTATCGGGCCTGATTGAATCCGGATATTAATGGTACACTGATAGTACCAAACCTGATTGTATCCGGACTCATGAGTTATGCACCTGTTTCCATGCCCATTCCTTTAGCTCTCAGGTGGGTATGCCGTGCAGTTCGATTAATAAACTGCGTAGTTCAATACTTATGGTACCGGGCCTAATTGGATCCGGATATTGATGGTACACTGATAGTATCAAACCTGATTGTATCCGGACTCATGAGTTGTGCACCTATTTCCATGCCCATTCCTTTGGCTCTCACTTGTTTGACTAAGGAGCGCTGAATGTTTTTCTAAACTTATTATTGTACAGTTGATATATTATAAATATTTAAATAAAATATTTATTTTATCATTATCACCAACAAACAGCTGGGTAAGTCAGTGCCAAGACTCGAACCTAGGACCTATCTATAATATCGTTAAACCCTGAACCGTTGTGCTATGACCACTCGGGATAATATTTACTTTAATTTTACTTATATTACATTAATATAATCACAATATGAACAAAACTCTTTTATGTATAAGGTATATATTATTGCAAATATTATTTAAACATCATTTGTTTAACATTTAATTAACTTAATCAGTTTTGCAGTCATGTAAGCAATTAAAAAGCACAATTAAGAAGCGGTTCCCCTCTTGCCTGTAAACTACGATTGCACTCTATTTATATTACTAATCACAATGGGTTTCAACTTTTTTCCTTCTTTTGTCACACTATTAAAATAATAATTTTTTAAAATTACATGGAATGAATAGTATTGATCATGCTATTAAAATAATAATTTTTAAAATATTGTTACTTTTTCTTTTTTTTTTATCTTTATTGGTTTTGTACTGAGAGAATGATGGAACAAAAAAAAAAAAAAAAATCAGTCTATGTATGTGTGTTTATATATAAATTGGATAATATTATATCCACATCTATTAAATCTCATTAAATATAGGTTTTTTTTTATCTGTACCCCCAGCCCCCGTTTGGATATAGTATAGCTTAGCCCCCGTTTAGGTAACAGGTTAACCTCAGATAAAGGTGGTATAAGTGTGGTATAAGAATGGATAGAGAAAATAGCTGTTTGTTTTTAGAGTATAACTTAGTATTACTAAGCCAGTTTAAACGAATATAAGAGAGTTAAGTAATCCCTAGAATAAGCTATACTCAGTTTATCTATTCCCATGGGCTCACATGTCAAATCAACTTTTTACACCTTATCATATCAAATCATCTATCAACACCTCTTATACATCAAAGGGCCTACATGTCAAATAAACTTTTTTACACTTTATTTATATTTTATTCTTTATTAACCAAATAATTCAACCTTTATTCTTACGTTTTCAAATGAGAATAATAAAAAACACAACTAAACAGAAAATCTCTTATTCGTGTAGAATTGTTATCTATACTGGTATAGTTATCTATCCAGAATAACTCAATTCCTCAATCCAAACGGGGGTAGGGAATAAGTGAGAATAAAGCAGAATGGGTTTTTTGTTGTTTGGATGCAGGGAATACCCATGGATAAACTATGTTAGAATAAACTAGTATAAAATGGTATATGGATTTCAACCAACCTCTGGAATTAAAGTTATTCCAGGTTATTCAATTCAAAGAATATGTGAGCCTACTGTAAAATCAACTGTCATTATTTTTTCACATTTTATAAATCTTTATCCACACTTTATTCATATTTTACCTAAACAACAAAAATTTTATTACCACGTTTCCCAACCAGAATAATTCAAAAAACAATCAAACGCAAAATCATTTTATCTTTATTTATACTCACTTTTGTCTGAATAACTGCATACAGAAGAATATGTTATATTCTGTATCCAAACGGGGGTAAAAGAATAACATTTTGGTAAAATATTATTTTCAACAATACCCCTCAAAAGTCAGAAGGGATTAAATTGTGCATTAAGCCATTTTTTATCAATTCAAAATATATTGATGGTTTTAGCCCCCGTTTGAAATGGGAATAAGCCCCCGAATAATATGGTATTGACTGGAATAGGGGTTTTAACCCGTTTGTTTGCCTGGTATATTCTGAAATATCTTATGCAGAATAAACTAGTATAAAGTGGTATATGGATTCCAACCAACCCCTGGAATTAAAGTTATCCTAGTTTATTCAACCTCAAGAATATGTGGGCCCACTATCAAATCAACTGTCATCATCTTTTATAAATCACATATCAAATCAACTATCATTATTTTTTCACCTTTTATAAATCCTTATCCATATTTTATTCACATTTTATTCAAACAACAAAACATTTATTCTTACATTTACCAAACGAGAATAATTCAAATTACAACCAAATACAAAATCAATTTATCCTTATTTATACTCACTTATGCCGGAAAATATGTATACCTAATAATAAATCCTATTCCCGTTCCAAACGGGGACTTAGAGTTTTAAATGTGGAATTTTTACAATATAGGATTGATTGAGGGACAAAAAATACTTTTTTTAGTTGTAACATATACCTTTCATTTGTAACTTCATAAAAAAATATACGAATGATTTATTTAATAATTATTAATTTTTTAATTTTATATATATATATATATATATAACATTAGATATTATATAACATTTATGTGGGTTGAAAACAAATGAGGATGTTGGCTTTTTTATTGGGTGTGTCTATCTCCACCAAAGCATTTCCTTAGCCCACCATCGAAAGAAGACAGGTTAAACACATCCAACTACTCATGAACATGGGTAATCCCATATAAGTCATTATCAAAGTTGAAGCAGACATACAAGTCCTTAAAAACTCATAAAAACCCATATACATTCCTGGTTTCAACAAAAATTAATTCTAACCTAACATACTCTATTTAACTTTAACTTATAACAATGAAATGATTAAATTATCTTCAAATTTTTAACCATTTTTAATTAATACCTTAATAGAAATGAAAAAACACAAAAAGTCTTACAAGGATAATTTGATCTTTGCATGGACTAATTTATTTTTATGATTATTTATAGAGACTATAATGTTTACACAATTACATGGTGATGAAATATTCCATCAAATTTGAATGAAATTTTAACTTGATGATGATAATTAGGTTTTTGTGAATTTATAAGAACTCATGTATCTGCCATAACTTTCACAAAGACTTATATGGGATTACCCATGTTTGCAGGGATGCAAAAGTCTTTAACCCAAAAAAAAAATTAGCCAATACTCTTGTTTTTCGAGCCGCTAATCCCACTAAGGCATCTCTCCCCACCAGCATTTAAACATAGTTTGGCTATTCCCCCCAAGGCATTGAGAACAAAACACCCCAACCTACGCCCCCTCTCTCTCGCCCATTTCTTCCACGGTCGACTGCAATGTCGGTCCTTGATTTTGTCGGCCGGACCCATGAACACCCTTTGGTGACCACCACAGCGACATCGCACACTGTCCCCGATGATTCTCCACCTGACTCCCGCCCATTTCCTCTGATGTCCTCCCTCGACTTGCCAGCCAGAACCAAGAACACCCTCTGATGGCCACCATGGCGACATTGCAGAACATCCCCGACGATTCTCCACCGGTTCAAATTTATGCCCATTCTTGACCCCGTTCAATTGGAAAAAATGACCTTTAAAACTCCCACCTCAACCAGAAAAAAGTCATCGTATTAAGTTAGGCTCGACCAATACTGGTCAAATAGAGTCCAGAACCCTATGTTGTTTCTTGGCTCTCGTTTGACTAGAAATATGACATTTAGAACTCTCAGCTCGACTTGAAAGCTTGACAAGTATTGGTTCAAGAGGAGTTGGTAAAGATAGACTTGGTGGGAAAATGGAAAGGCTTGGTAAAGATAGACGCACCCTTTTTTTTATTACATAAGACTCAACTCTATTTTCAGTCTCAAATGTAGTCTCCACTTCTTCTTTTTATTTCTTAAAAATAATATATCTTATCTAATGAGATATTTATTTTTATAAAAATAATAAAAATATATATCTTAGCTTGTATAATAAATTCTATGAAATGAGTAAAAAAAAAATTTCAAATCAGATTTAGATAAATCATAAATGTATTTTAAAATATCTAAATCAGATTTAAATAAATCATATTGATATATTCAAATTTTAATAATTTCAAAATAGACAAAGTAAGGGGCAGAGCCAAGGGGGGCGGGCTAGGGTCCGCCCCTATGGCCCAAGCCGTGTAAGGTGTCTGATGGATGATATCACATTATCAGACCCTCCAAATCATTTTTTTTAAAATAAAAAATCCAACGCCATGCACAACACATAACAGGTGGGTATTGAATAGAAATGAGTGGGTTTAATTAAGTCCCATTTGCATCAAATTGGAATGGCTACATTTGATTTTTTTTCAAATGTTCACCGATTTGATGAAGTATATTAATATTTTATTATAAATGAAATACATACTTACATGGAAACAAATACATATGTTTTTATGATAGTGTATACGAAGATAGTGGAATAAATATCAAGTTATCCAATTTTACACACTACATTTGACGTGGCAAATACAAATAGAACTATGAAATGGACATTTATTGTGATATAGAGATAGTGGAATAATTTAATAGTGCCCATTTAAAATTTTGAGATTTGAAGTAACTGGTCTTTAAAAAAAAAAAATTGTTAAAAGCTTTGTTTTTAAATGAATATTGGTATCTGGTTTTGAGGGGTTGAAAAATCACTAATTTGGTTTTCTTTGTTTTTTATTATGATTTTTAATGATTGCTATATTGAGTCTCTCATGTTACTTGGAAGATAAATTTTAAAATTTCTTTTCAAAATGTTCCTAAAAAAAATTTCTTTTCAAAATATAAGCTTAAAGGATATCCTTGATCAATCATTTTCTTCATATTTACCTTTTCAATTATAGAAGCTTCATTTTAATATTTTTTTAGAATGGAAATAATGGGATTTAAATTTTTTTCCTAAATCTTAAATAAATTACTTTTGGTCACTAAATATAAGAAAAGAAGTTAAAAAAAGAACTTTCGATCTGCGTCATCGTTACTTCAAGGACTCCGTCATTATCAAACTATTTTAATTTTATCTTAATTTATCATATATTTATAATTATTATTTTATTTCACTCTAAGGCTTTTGACCATCTGGCCCTCCTTGCTCTAAATCCTAGCTCCACCCTAGACAAAGCTTAATACAATATTGTTAAAAGTGCTAGGCGCTGATCGAATAGTTAAGGAAGGACTAAGGATTAATTGGTTAGGCGAAAATTATAAGGAATTGATCAAATCATTTTTTAAATAATAAATATAATACATATACACGTACATATTATATATATAATAATTTTAAACTACAAAATAATATCAAAACAAAATTAAAAATATAACATCATAGACATAGTCAACTAGGAATTGATCAGAAAAATGACTAAACGCTGAGGCTAGTTTGGCAAGTGGTTAAACTTATGAGGATAAATTATCTTAATTTAGATGATAAAAAGTTCATCAATTTTGTCTTTATTCACATTTATCATAATTGAAATAAAAAGTGAGGATAAATGCTATTCCAGTCTTTAGAAACCAAAAATTCACATTTTCATTTCAAACTTAAGATAACTGGTACTTATTTTATCCCAATTATTTTATATACTAAACAAGATAAATTTTTTTTTTTCCGTTACTTATCCTTATAAATTATCCTTTATTCCACCACTCATCTTTTTACCAAATTAAGCCTCAGCGTTGCAAGTGGCTAGTTTGGAAATGACATAGGTGGTGAGATAATAGATAATTATGATGATAAGTGAGTGGAAAGATAACTTATCCTTGTTTAGTATAAAAATAATCGGGATAAATTGCGGATAGTTGTCTCAATTTTAAAATAAAAATAAAAATATTTTCTTACATTTATCATCACTTTTTTGTTTAACAAATATAAATATAAATAAAATTGATAAATTTTTTATCCTATAAAATTAAAATAATTTATCTTTAAATTTAACCCCTTATCAAATAAGCCGAACAAATTTTAGAACAGTAGCTTAATAGAGCTCATAGATATATTTGGATGTTTGAACGAGCACAAGGTATTGTATTGGAAGATACCAAAAGAAACTGCGCGAGCTACTACTACAAAGCTGTCCATGTGAATCCTCCGTGCACGTTTTCCAAACAATACAATATATAATACAAAAATACAAAAACAGCCATATAAATGGGTTTTCCATCCCATACTTTTTTCATTTTTTCGAGTCCTACTACCAAACCCCGCCCTCTCTGTCCTTGTCACCTGTCCCAAATTGATTTCTTCTTCTTTTTTTTTTTTTTCTCCATTGCATAGACTTTGCAGAGGTGCTTCAGATCAACAGAGAGAAAAAAGCAAAAAAATGGCTTCTTCGATAGATTTCGAGTCGATATCGGAGGCGACGTCGGGAGCAGTAGGGGCTCTGGTGAGCACTACCCTTCTCTACCCTCTGGACACCTGCAAGACCAAGTTCCAGGCCGAGGTCCGCTCTCATGGCAATCAGAGATACAGGTCTCCTACCAAACCCGATCATCTCTTTTTTTTATAATTTTTGTTTTTGGATTGGTTTGTGAATCATAGTGATCGATCAGATTGGGGAAAAAAGATTTTTTTTTAATCTTCTTTTGTTGATTGTGGTTGGGGAAAAGGTTTGTGTTTTTAATTGATCGACTTCTTTTCTTAATTATGATGATCTTGATGAATTATTGGATGGGTCATCTTTGATTTTGTGCTTTCTCTTCTTTTTCATGTTGGTTTTGTGTCTTGTGGAATGCTTATTTTTAACAGGATTTTGCAATGATCCGGTTGAGGTTTTTAAATGTGATGCGGCTAGGGTTGATTTTTATTATAACTAACTGAAGAATTTTTTTTTTTTGGTTAAATTGTTAGGATTGTTTTGGTTTATAAGAGTAGCTAGGCTGTTGTTGTTTTTTTCGGGTTTTTTTTTTTGTTTTGGAGTAAATGGTAGGCTTTCACACCTATATTACCCAAAGCAGGGAAAACAAAGATCAACACTCACGTGCATCAGCACACAATTACGTCAAATTTTAGAGGATATCTCTAACTATGATGCACCCTAAACACACCCCAACAATCAATTTGTAGAGTACCCAGGTTGTTAGGATTATATTGGGTTGTTAGATGGTTGAGTTGTTGGGAATTGGGATTATAGTGGGTTATTGAGAGTGGTTTGATCAGAGTCTTTAAATCAATATGACGCTGATCACAGTATCCTCTGATGCTTAAGAACATCCTTAGCTTGGCTATTAATCGTAGTAGTCATAACACGGATTGTCATCATGAACCGTTGATCCTCTCGATTAAGTACATACATATAATTGTAACTAAACCATGTAGTTACCACGTGGATTATCATGATGGACAATCGATATTTAGGATGTATAAGAACATCCTAGTTGTAACTGTAAATTAGTTTTATTCGATCTTGACAAACTTTGTATAGCGTGGAAGCCTATATATAAGAAACATTTGTTGAGGAGAGATTAATCAAGTTTGGTTTATTCTTATTGAGTTATTTGGTGAACCTTATAACCCTTTCAAACTTGTAACTTTTGGTGTTTTTGTTGGAGAAACTAAGTTCTAAATATTATAATTGTATTAGATTATTGAAAGTGATTTGACTGAATCTCAAAGTTAGCATGACATGGATCACAATCATGAACTGTAGATCCTATGATGGCTAATAACATACTTGCTGTCGCAAGTAATCGGCATAGTCATGACTTGGATTGTCATTGTAGGCCATTGATCTTCTGATGGCTAAGAACATCCTGACCGTTATCTCTAATCCATGTAGTTGACGCGAATTGCAATCATGACCATGTACTGTTGAACCTCTGATGGCTGTGAGAAAACATCTTGATTTTCAACTTAAATTAGATATTATTCAATCTCAAGGTCTGAAGGCCTATAATTAAGACCCATACATTAAAAGGAGATGAATCAAGTTTCGTTTAATCTTCAGTTGTTTGGTGGAGTTTATAGCTCCTTCAACTTGTAATTTTGGTTTATATTGAGAGTATTGATGTTCTTAGATTCTCTTGGCAAGTGTTGTTGTAGTAGTTGGATAATTTTTTTTTGGTTGGGGTAAAGCCTAGGAGTTAGACCCTTTGAATGACTGAAGGGCGGATTAAAAGTAATAAAAGCAAAGTTTCATTTTGTCTGCGGTTTTGATATAATAGGTCAAATCAACTTCACAAAGAAAACTTGTTATAAATATGATTGTGATTTGCTGCTATTTCTTTGGATGGGAGTGGTCTCACATCTCAAATAGAATCACATATTTTCTCTGAGGAAGACAATGACATATTGTACCATTGACTTTCTCAGTCGATTTTCATTTTATCAGATCACTGTTATATTATGAAAGTTCTGCCTGCTAAATGCTAGAAGAATTAGTTCTCTGGGAGATCATTTCTTCATATATCGCGATTAATATAATATGGTCCCTAGGAGCCAATATAAAGTCATGTGTTTCATCTTGTAATACTGGCCATGCCAAATCCGAAATGTTTTCATATTATAGAATTTTGTTAACTAGCTTACCAGTTATTGTATTGATAAAATCCAATCTATTCCTTGGAATATAGGATGGTGATAACTGATAATTAGGCCACCAATTACATTTACATATAGATGGAAGGATAATTATCCACCAACAAATTTTCCAAGTGAACAACTATGAATTGGACATCTAGTTTACCACTTATTTTATTATTTACCTTCAATATAGCTAAAGAAACCTTAGATCCACTCTCTGTTGATGTTTCATATTGTATTTTGATTTTTTCACTAGGTAGATCTTTTTTAACAAGTATATGAACCATCTGGGATGCATTATAACTCTCTAAAACAAGCTTTTGTATGAGAAGAAGCTTAAACATTTAGACTAAAAGTAGGTACCAGATTCCAAGTCCCGGTGTTTTTAACATTTGTGTATCATGCCAATGTTTTTTAGCTTCTTACCACACATGACATGGTACATTACTTAATGTATAGTATCAACATGTAGGTTTACAATTGCCATCAAGATAGATGAAGAATGAAGATTATCCAATGATTGTTAGTTTTTTTTTTTTTCTTCTTCTATTAATCATTGATGACTAGTTTTGAAACGTTGATAGATATGGTATCTTGGATGATCTTTAGAAAAAATTTGGATCCATTAATCTGAATGTACCAAATATTGTACTTATTTTATATATCCAGTTGAATGTTGGTCTTCATTTAATGGATTCCTCTGATAGTCTATTTTTCAGATTGTCACTCTTCACCAAATGAGCCTCTATAAATGGTACAGATCAATCAAATACTTTGGATTTCAAGATAGACTGACCTTATGTGGACTCTATGATTGACAAATGATATTCTGCAGCCTTGCCGGCTACCACACCATGTTCCATGAAAAATCTTAAATGGTTACTTTTGTGAAATATATTTTTGGTCAGAAATTATTTTCTAAAAGAATCATAGCCTTTCAAAACAATTTGTTTTGTTTAAGGGCCACATGTCCAAACGGGTCCAAATGGCCCCAAGCTAAAATTTGGTTATAGTGGTAACATATTAAAATTAATTACATAAAAAAAAAAACATATTAAAATTGAACTATAAGCTGAAGAATATATAAAATTATATGTGGATTTTGTTGCTCTTTTTTTAAACATACATGTAAAAAATTCCATGCACGTGAAGCCATATTTCTACAGAATTGCTATTCTGTTTGGTAATATTAATTTATAGAACCAAGATATTCATTTTGAGTTCTCTACTTCACAACTTTTTTGTTTAAAATATATCCATGGATTTGTTGCTCATTAGTTGCTTTGCGATCCTTCAAACATTGTCAATAAGAATCCCAAATCTAAATAATCCATTTGGTTTTAGATGAAAATTTGTAAGATAAAAATAAGGTGAGTCTGTTTCAATATCTGATTGCGTAATCAAGTTCTAAGTTTTTTTTGTTTTCCTTTTTTCTTTTTGAGTCTCTCAATTTTTACTTCTTTGACAAGTGAATCTGAGAATTGAATTATAGAAAATCAACTCTTGTTGTTGGGGGTTTGCATTTTGTTTTCAGGGTTGCCTTTTGCCTGTTGTAATGACACGTTGTCTTTTCCTCTTCATTTTGTACTCCATATTATTAATGTAATATGATCTGGGGATGCACCCTATCCTTTTTCAAACAAAAAGGACTAAAAAAGGAAAAATGTGCCTCACATATTTGTATCAAACCGAGTATTATGTTATGGTACATCATGTTTCAATTAGGTGCATTGCGATTTGGGTCTACCATATAGTTCAAACCAGTCCCTGCAAGATTCAAATAGCTATAAACTGAAAACCAATTGTACTTCAGATAATTTACCCTCTAATAAGTTTTTATATGCAGAATGTTATATCTTTATGGTTTTACAAATTATCTGTGCAAATTTTTGGCCCATATGAATTCTTCTACTGATCCTATCAATGATGGGAATATCTCTATAGATGTGCAGCTTTTTTCCATGTCGCTGATCCTCTATTAATCCACATTCATGTTTCTGGAGGTTAAAGTATACCAAATTTGAAATCAGGGTCTATGTTTCTGAAACAATGCAAAATTAACGTATAGATTATTTACTGTTGACAGCAGGCTCCAGAGTTAAAATTTGTGTAGAAGGTTTTAGGAGAGTATAAATTGGATATATATGCTGCTTGTATTTAAGTTATGGTAGCTATCATTCATGTTTTAGTGATTGTATTTGCAGATATCTTTCAGATGTTCTATGGGAAGCTATTTCTAATCGTCAATTCCTCTCCTTGTACCAAGGGCTTGGGACTAAAAATTTGCAGTCCTTCATATCACAGTTCATTTACTTCTATGGATATAATTATTTTAAAAGACTATATCTCAAGAAAAGTGGAAGCAAATCGATTGGAACAAAAGCAAACTTGGTTGTTGCTGCTGCTGCTGGTGCTTGCACTGCAATAGTGACTCAGGTAACCGTTATTTTTCCTCCGCTTTCATTTTTTTCAGGCATGGGCAACATTTTATTGTGATTTAACTGGCAAGTGATCATTTTTTTGTTATGATGATGTATCCAGATTGTTTTATTTTCCAAACTCAAATTCTGAATTAGTTAATTCCTGTGTTAACCTAACCTAGAAAAAAAAAAATTCCTTTGTATTTATCTAAATAAAAGTATTTCAGTGGTGGGTTATGTATTCAAGCTTGATGGTGCTAACTTCATTTTATAGCCATTGGATACAGCATCATCAAGGATGCAAACAAGTGCATTTGGCAAAGCCAAGGGGCTTTGGGAAACTCTTTCAGAGGGTTCATGGAGTGATGCATTTGATGGACTTGGCATATCTCTTCTATTGACCTCCAATCCCGCCATTCAGGTAATCATCTGTTCTACACAATGGTCTTCTAAAATCTTTTGGATATCTTATTAGAATACATGTACATGTGTACTAATGCTGTGGAAACAGAGCTAAGCAGTTTATTTTGTTCAACTTGCAGTATACAGTTTTTGATCAACTTAAGCAAAGGGCTATTAGGAGGCAGAAATTAAGCAATGATGGAAAAGTGGCCGTAGAGACTTCACATGAAGCTCTTTCCGCCTTTTCAGCTTTCTTATTGGGTGCCGTTTCGAAGAGCATTGCTACTGTGTTGACATATCCAGCCATTAGGTATTTAGCTTTCATATCCTGATGCAAATAGAATTTATGGTTGTTTTTTATTTTTGTATTATTTATATGATTAATGAATTTAGATAAAAAAAAAATTGGTCAGAAATTATTGCCATGTAACCATAGATTTTATATGTGGATTTGAAAATAAATTTGTTGAGAGTTTGTTGAGATTAGGTGTGGTTAGGATGGTTTAAAGCCTTTTTTGGTGATTCGTGTGCTCTTTAACTGATCAATCAGATTGTTCCATTGCTTTCACATGGATTGATCCCCCTAGGTTGGCTTAGAGGTTTATAAATAAAACTCCTTTAAGTAGCAAAAGGCATTGAGTTTAGAATTGTTTATTATTTGAATTTGAAAGGTCCTGAGGACTCTTTTGGCTTGTATTTTAGTTGTGTTGAAGCAATAGTAGTTTATGTTAGTCCTATTTCTCTTTTCGAAGTTCTCTCCTACGAATTTCGAGCTGCATCATATCCTCACCATCTCCAAGTTCAATTTGGATTGACTTGTACCTTCTTTTGGGCAGATGTAAGGTCATGATTCAGGCTTCTGATTCGGTAAACGAGGTGGAGGATGCCCAACCGAAGGCACCAAAAACGATGACTGACGCATTGCGAGCCATATGGAAGAGAGAAGGCATTTTAGGATTCTTTAAAGGACTGCAGGCTCAAATCTTGAAGACTGTACTGAGCTCTGCCTTGCTGCTAATGATCAAGGAGAAGATCTCAAAGTACACATGGATCTCAATGCTTGCTCTGAGGAGGTATCTGATAGCAACTCAGATTCGAAGAGTGAAGAAAGCTTAAGTTGCAGAATCTATATTTCAGAATAAGACGGCTTCTGTTATAGACAGCCGAAGAATTTTGCTTCAACGTAAGCAGTAATGTATTAGAAAATTGATTTGGTCAATAATGTAGCTCATCTCGATAGATTCTTGTACACCTGAATGCTATATTTGTACAATGTTTAATGAATGTGGAATATTTTGTTTATTTATTGCATCAAAAAAATAATATTTTGTTTACTTATAATCCAAGCAAACATTATTCAATGTATGATTGTATATGGAATGAGATTTGTTTGGTTCCAGTTGATAAAACCCAGAGTTATGAGTGTGTTATCAGTAGATTGATTGATTGTTTCTAGCCTATCCTCATCGGTAAGGTATTTTTTTATAGAAAATGGATGTGGGGAGCTCCTAAACCATTTCTTTTGTATATGTTTCTAGTAGTTCTGTACAATCCAGCCACCTAAACTCAACTTCTGAAGACATCTTATCAGGTTTGTGGAATTTTCAGTTTTGTGGATTTTCAAGAACCAAACATTTAAAAACCTCCCTTCGGTTCTGACATTCTCAAGGAAACAACTTGAAAAATTTTCAACCACTGAATCATGTATGTCGCCCAACTGTTCGCTTCCACATCATCTAATGTAATTTGTACTCTGTTCAGAAAATTTTAAAAATACATGCATTCAATTATTAATATCATGCTATGTAAAAAATACATGCATTCAATTATGTAAAATGCTTCCACCCAAGGAAGTGCTAGGCTAGAGATCATTAATTCCACTCCCTCAAATATCTATGTGGGACACCACCCAATTCGACCAAACACAGGTCATTTATCTCTAATGTAACATTTTTAACACCAACTCATCTTAAAAAATGTTTTTTTCCCCTCTAGGCTTTACTTTATTTTTTGGTTAAATGTCTCTGAATAATAATAGTACATATGACCCCATGTAGCACACCAAGAATCTTATGAAGAAAAAATAAAAAATATAATTAAACACTGGGAGGTCTAAAGTGTTGCTTCTCTAGTATCTACTCCCAAGCCTGGTCAGTTGGCATCCCTGCATGTCTTGCTATGAACAGAGGCTTCAAATCTGCCTATCTAGCATCTATTCCAAAACTTCAAAATCCAACCAGACAATCATCCTGAAAACAAGGCTCTCCCATTCAAGAAAGCAAGTTTTGGATTTTTCTTTCAAAAACAATTGTCTTCTAGTGTGAGACCAAACAAACACAGTTTGGTTGTTGAGAGCATCAGTCAACCTTTGATCCCGAATTGGAGGGGAAGATAAAAAGATTGTCCATAGAGGTCCTGTAGTGGGTCCTTATGTTTGAGCTTGTATAACCTAGCTAGTCAACCTTGACCCTAAGAGGGCTAACCATTGATTAAGGCCCTTCAAGGAGAACCTCCAAATCATTAATTTTTTCCATATATGTATTTATTATACAAAAAAAAAAAAAAAAAAAATACTGCACTTACCAAAAAAATGTTTTTAATGAATATATGTATGATGAATCCCATTGTAGAAATTCATCGAAGGGTCCAGCCTAGTCTGTTTACATTCACAGACCTTGTTCTCTTATTAATGATACTAGTGAAGCAGACCAAATTTCAATGGAAATGGACATTGATGAGATGATCAAACAAACAAAAGGAAAATGCCATTTACAACCTCACCTGCAATCCACATAACGTTTTGATATATTCTTTTTAAAAATAATACATATATCATTTAACGAATTATGTATTCTTATAAAAAAAATGAAATATATACTTTAACTAATTGCATGGACTCATTATAAAAAAAATGTAAAAACTTTCTAACAAGACATGTAACTCATCTAATGATGTATATATCTCATTGAATAAAAATCATATGATTAATGTTTATATGACGGCAAGCGGGACTATAAATGAGATTGTGTGTAACAATACCCACAACCTAGAATAAACAAATCAAGATGAGCAAGCGATTTGTACAAATTTTGGGGATCCAACTGTTTATATGACGTGATTAACAACCGCTAACAGTCATTTGCAGATTTAAATATCGCCATCCGTGCTGAATGGCAGGTTGGAATTACCAAGATCGGATATAAAATGGATATATATTATCATCTTTTCTTAATAATTAAATTAAGCCACCTATGCGAGTCACTTGGACATGAAGTCATCAACCCCTGTTTCCCTTCAAGATTTAAAACTTCACTCTTCTCTTTTTGTTTAGATGCAGAAAAGCTATATATAATATATAAAATCTATGATAGATTAATATCTTTGCCCAAACATTCGTCCTAAGAAAGTATATACTTAATGTAACTAAACATGTAAATTATTAAAAAAATAAAATAAAACATACTCTAATAAATTTCATGTTCCCTATGAGAAACAAAATAAAAAAATTACACCATTCATCCACTGAAGCAGGCATATATTGTGTTAGTAAAATGAGACACATGGTCAGACATGATATTAAAATTAAGCGCACTGCTACACTCATTTTTTTTTTACAATCCAAAATAAAGTTCTATATATCTCGTTAGAAATCCAGTAAAGCATATACATCATTAGTCGATGTATATACCTCATTAAATTTTTTCTTATACTCACTAAAACGGATTCATTCAACTTGAAATGGAGCGATATAATTATATATTTTCAGGGTGACATTAAGTAATGAAATATTCAAATAATGTTCTTTCTAAATTGAAGGCAATTTAACTCAAGGGTGTTTTTTCATTTAACTAGAGAAACTTTCAGGGGGTTATATCTATTGCAGGGCGGCTGGTGTTCGAATGGACGAGAGGTTCTTGCTCGTCGAGGGGTCCCTGCTTGAATTGGCATCGAGTAGAAATCTTTTCTACTCATTTTATGTTGACTGCACTTCCCTCCTACCCTTGAGTGATGTTTTTTTCATTTTCCATTGTTGTTAATTTTCCCTTTTATATATTCTCCCCTTGTTTGGATATTGTTCATTTTGGAAGTTTTTTTTTGAAATGGAAATGCCCCCAGTTTACTTTAAAAAAAAAAAAAACATCATAAAAAAACAGGAAAGATATGGATATCATTGAACTTTCAGGGGGTATATGCATTATTCCCTAACATAAAACAGTGTTAGGATTATGTCTCGATCCGCTGTATTACATCGGATGGCTATTATGAAACCATATTAGGTTGGACACCTAATGAGTTGAATATTATTTAAGATTTGATCTTAATTAATATTTAAAGTGAATCTCCTAAAATAGGAAACAATATTTGTTTGTTAATTAGGAGAGTGAATATCTCCTAATTAATGGGAACAATATTTGTTTGTTAATTGAGAGATTACTTGGGGAGGAAGTTATTTATCTTTATAAATATCTTCTACGGTTTCATGTCAAGGTAAGGCAATGTATACAATGTAGAGATCCTAAGGGAAGGTTGAGAGGGTTCTAAGAGAGGGTAACTCCATGAGAGAGTTTGTGAGTCTCTTAATGTATCTCAACTATCAAAGTGGATTCTCTGTTTTTTGCCCCGTGGATGTAGGCCTAGGCCGAACCACGTATATCTTGTGTTCTTCGTGTATTGTGATGTTTCGTTCTTGTGTTCGATCTCGTGTTTGTTGGTGGCTTCCGCGATAACCTTCCCAACAATGGTATCAGAGCTCCAGGTTCCGACCTAGGAGGACGAGATTTGAAGAACGGGGATCAATGACAACACGGGTCGATGAATCCATACCATCGACGGATGTATTGTTGGAAACTCCAACAACGGTGTGTCGTACATGTTTTCATGTGAAGAAAAAAAAATCATGCAAGGTTGCATGGAGCTTTCGGTGGTGGAAGAGGCATATCTATTCAGGTGTGCAATGATGATACCAATTTGTTGCGGGTCCAAGATCCACCGAGAAGCAGACGTGCAGAGACGCTCGGGGTGCAAAGTTCGCAGTGACACGCGGAGGCACGTGGGCGAATCACGTGAAGCGTGGGTGCGGAGTTCGTACAGAAGAAGATGGAACAGTGCAACACGGTCTAAGGCGTTCTGAACCGGGTATGGGAGGAGCAGCCCCATGTGGTTCGGTTAAAAGAGCGAGTCCAGCCATCTCGCGAGGGCGTGTGTGGCATGTTCAAGGTGGAGGTAAGATCCAGATCTTCTTCGGAGATCCACGAGGAGCGTGGAATAGATGCATGTGAAATCAAGTCATGACATTGACTTGAGGATGCGCGATTACTGAGTCTCACTCAGGAGTTGATCCATGATAAGGTGAGCGCAGGCTTATGGATCCAACAAAATTGGGCGGTGCAGACATCCAGAGGAAGAAGTTCCTAAAATCTATTCAAGGTGGAGTTCTGCGGAGCGGGTCTAGTGCACAAAAAGACTCGTGATAGCGACTTGAAGGCTGGTGATGCTCAAGGAAGTCGAAGACCACTTGATAGCAGCTGGAAGTGCATGGTTGCTCGCGCGGTCGTGCTTCAGGGGCGACATGGAGCAAGGTGGAGACATCAACGGAAAATCTTCTAAGAGGTTCGAGGAAGTCCGAGCTTATCGGATACGAGCCAAGGTGGAGATTTGTTGGAATTATGTCTCGATCCGGTGTATTACATCGGATGGCCATTATGAAACCATATTAGGTTGGACACCTAATGAGTTGAATATTATTTAAGATTTGATTTTAATTAATATTTAAAGTGAATCTCCTAAAATAAGAAACAATATTTGTTTGTTAATTAGGAGAGTGAATATCTCCTAATTAATGGGAACAATATTTGTTTGTTAATTGAGAGATTACTTGGGGAGGAAGTTATTTATCTCTATAAATATCTTCTACGGTTTCATGGCAAGACAAGCAATGTATACAATGTAGAGATCTTAAGGGAATGTTGAGAGGGTGTAAGAGAGGGTAACTCCATAAGAGAGTTTGTGAGTCTCTTAATGCATCTCAACTATCAAAGTGGATTCTCTGTTTTTGCCCCGTGGATATAGGCCTAGGCCGAACCACGTATATCTTGTGTTCTTCGTGTGATGTGATGTTTCATTCTTGTGTTTGATCTCATGTTTGTTGGTGGCTTTCGCGATAAATTCCCAACAAACAGTATCTCTGGAGACACAGAGACAAAATTAGAAAACTTAATTTTTTACCAAAGAATGGTCGTACGAGGTAAAAGTCCATAATCAAAAGATTTATAATAACAGTACAACAATTAAAAAAAAGAAAAAAAAGGTAAAAAAAGAAAGCAGTACTGAATCACATGGAAATGGTATTGGAACAGAACACCCACATTTCCCGACAGATACTCAAAAATCCTTCACACAGAATTCCTTGCAACCTTTGCGCATCTCTGTCCCCCCCTCCCCCCATTTCAAAACAATTGCTTCACTGAGCTTTGTGTGTGTGAGAGAGAGTGATTGGAAGAAATGCTGTTCTTGAAAGGTCACCAAGTTGGGTTTTGGGTATTAGTGATGTTGAGTGCCATGTTAGTGCAGTCAAGGCCTTTGATTATTGATAGGCAGTCTGTTGGGAAGGTTGAATTAGAGGGAATTCATGGATGGAGAAAGCTATCTCATTCAGGTGGTGGTGGTGGTGGTGGTGGGGACTTGTTTTGGAATGCGAAACGAGCCGTGCCGACATGCCCGGATCCATTGCATAACAGGTAGGCCAAGCATACAAGTTGAGGATTTGATGTTCATTTTGTGTTTGAGGATTTAATTTCTTTTTAGTCTTTGTGTTGGTTCTGATGTTACTTATGATGTACAACTTCTTTTTTTTTTGTGTGCAATTTGTGTAAATGATGGAGATAATGAGGATTTGGCTTATGATTTCTGGGTAGAAATTAGAATAGCTTATATGATTATGAATTATTTTTCTTTCTTTCTTTTATTAGAATTGTCATGTTATTTGTAAGATTCTGAGTTGATGTGTATTTAATTTAATTAATTAATATTTGTTTTTGGGCTCTTCTTCTTCTGAATTTTTTTTTTTTAGGTGCTGCCAGCACTACATAAGCTAGGATGTTGGAGTGAATTTCAAGAGAGAATTGTTTCTGAATGAGTAGAAATAGTTTATATATATATATTGAATAATTGATCTAATCTAGCTAAGAACTTTGAACAAAAGAATGGCATTTTGACCAATATTATTTCAATTAGAATGAATCCAAAGCCAAACAAGAGATGTTAAAATGGAGCAAAATTATTACATAAGTGGCTGTGGGGGGCATGCAATGCATGCACTTAATTAATGCTTAGAAGTTTGGATGCAAAGGTGATACATATACATATATGAGTACCCTGAAGAAAGTTATCAATATGACAACTTTTGGGGAAAAAAAACCCTTACTTTTGGCTCTCTTAAAACCATTATATGCATTTTTAGCACTTGATCAGGTCCATGCTCTAAAAAAAAAATTAATCCCCCTCCTTTGTGTAGCATCGTATGTATTTCGACTAAATTAGTAATTTTGATTTTGGTATCGATGCACAATGAATCAATGCTGATCCAAAGTATCTTGATTTCGGTTTTGGTGCCCCGAATTTGCACTTATTTGAAGGTTATATGTACTTATACAATAGAGATGAAAATCTCATATAAATACATATGATCTGTCCCTCTCCCCTAATCTACAATAGAAGAAGAAAAGTGTAAATGTCTAAAGTTATGTACAACCCTGTGATCAACAGAAAGAGATGGTCCACTAGGCGTATTCTTAAATGTGATCTGGCTTTTAGATAAATTTTTTTTGATGTTTATTATCAAAAAAATATATGCGGATAATTTTTTTAAAAAATAATATAATATAATTCGAAACAAAACAAAAAAAATACCAAATAAGAAATAATGATTTTTCTTTTTTTTTTGTGATTCTGGGCCTCTCCTTGGTCGCTTGTGTCTAGGGTTTGCCCTGGATCTAAACTATCTTTTTAAATAAAAAATAAAAAAAAAGACTAAAATATCTTAAAATACCTATAGTATATCTAACAAAAGCATATACTTTGATATTTTCAGAAACCATTTGAAAATGAGTTTTAATACCATTCAATCTTATAAATCGTCTCTATAAATCGGCTTTTTGTTATATGTACTTATTTGAAGGTCATCTGTATAATTACATATGAAAATTTCATATAAATACGCATGATTACACGAAAGATATAAGATAATTAAAATGTCGGTGTGTTAAATGAATGAATAGCACCGTAATCCAACAAGGCGAGCATTTAAACACCTATTCCAATTCTTTATATTTCCAGAAGATCTGATCTAAACCACCCAATCAAGACCCACGTTCAATAAAAAACATCCATTTGGATTCTTATTATAGAATATACAGGGAATATTCAAATAATCCCCCCCCCCCCCCCCCCCGTAAATTGTCTAAAATTTATATAACTCATTAATTTTTTCTAAAGTTCAAATAACCCCATGAAAACACTTATATAAATCCAAATAGCCTTCCTTTGACAAATGAGAAATATTATACGAATATTCTGTTTGATTAATTTTGACTGAAAACATATTACCCTAAAAATCCCCTTCGATGTGTTAAAAATACGAAAAACCCTCTATCATTGATGATTTTACTCATCTGAATAGATTATAAAATCATATCTGGTGGGGGTAAAATTATCTTTTACAGAAGATTTTTCGTATTTTTAACACATTGTAGGAGGTTTTGGATACACCATTTTTAACCAGAGTTAATCAAATAGAATATTCCTCATCTTTCAATGAAAATTTAACTTATGAGGTCATTTAGATTTAAATAGGTGTTTTCATAGAGTTATATGGACTTCATAAAAAGCGGGTTATATGGATTTTGAACCATTTATGAAGGGTTATATGGCATTTTTCCTAGAATATAATATACATATATAAATAAAAAATTGAAAGACACTTATAATTCCCTATAATAAAATATTGGTACCCGATTGGATTAAAAAATACATATAAAAACAGGACATGCAACGCGAGCGCCGCAAGACGCGGGGGGTCTGCACGAGCTGGTGTCGTGTGTGCCACCGAACCGACTCGCCCCATCCGTACGGATCCCAGACACTTTTTTTTTTTTTTTTTTACTGTTTGTTTCTTTCATCTTTTCTTTTGGAACATGAAAAAATTCCAAATAACTCCTCGTAAACTGTTTAAAATCCGTAAAACCCCTTGATTTTTCTCAAAGTTCATATAACTTTTTTACAACATTTATGTAAATTTAAATATTGACAGATGAGAAATATTGAAATATTATGTAAATATTCTGTCTTGTTAACCCTATCAAACCTATATAATATGTTAAAAATACATAATACCCTCTATAAACGATGACTTTACTTCTCTAAATAGATTATAAAACTTTATTCGCGGTGGGGTAAAATCATCATTTGTAACAGATTGTAGATGTTTTTTATATACAATATTAAAATCATCATTTACATATGATTTCATCCAGGATTAATCAAAATAGAATATTCGCAAAACATTACCCATTTGCAAACTGAAATTTAATTCAAGGGTTATATATGGACCTCAGGAACAGTCAAGGAGGGAGGGGGTTATACGGATATTTCCCTAAAATAAATAACAAACACCCCATAATATAGAAGCAAAGCCCATAGTTTGCCATTACCAAGAAGGGCAGCAATCAATGATAAAATAATAACATCGAAAAAGAGACCTGATGTCCATTTCAATGGTAGGCCATTTGTTTTGTCCCGATAATCTGTTACACCCTCAAAAAGGAAAAGTTTTCTTTTGGAACACTGTAGGACCAGTTATTAGAGTATTTATTATGCTTTTTAATTATTATTTTTTACCCTTCTTTTTGTGGGTGTAAACGATGTTTTTAAACCAGATCCGTTCCATTGTTAAACCTTGATCCGACCAAAATTCTGATACTGCCAACAATATATAAAATCAATAAAGAGCAATCAACTTTTTGGATGAACTGACAATTTTTGATAACCGATTCTAGGTTGATCAAATCTATGAGTTTTTTATTTATAGAAATTATGATCGATTATTTATTAAAATTAAATTTTATATAATTAAATCTTGTTATGATGTATATAAAAGTTTATAAATATTCAAATTTAAGACTCGATAATTACGCAAAGTTTTTTTTTTGTTTTTTGAAAAATCTAATGATTTTTTGTAAATATGTTTATTTAGTTATAATAATTAATTTATTTATTATGACCTGATAATATCATGTTCAAATCTGATTATATAAAGATTGAAGCAGTAACCCTTGACTTATTCATTATTTGGTTATATAGACTTATTCATTATTTGGTTATATAATGGTTGAAGCAATAACTCTTAATCCATTCATTCTTCATGTTTAATGAATGGTTCAGTTTATGAATGGTTATATAATGTCAATTTTGCTAAAAAATGTGTTCTTTCAAAATTTGTATTCAAAATATCAAAAATAACCTTTTCCATAACAAGCCACATGAGCTATACACAATAAACCAGGTTTTTTTTTAGGACATTTCAACCATCTCCATGTATCATTCACATTTTGAATCCCAAAGTTGTTACAGGTCCGAATTAGAGATGAGAGAATACATAAAATAAATAAGAAACCAAACACAGGGAAAATGTTCTCCGCGGATTCAGAGATAGTTCATAATATATAATATTAATTTAAAGTAGACCATGATAAATGCCAGATCCATTGACCGACCTGGGCTCCATCCAGAATCCCAATATATTTTTCAAATACTTTTGTTTTATCAACCTGCACATGTCAATAGCACGCAGTCATATGAACTTCAAAATTGGAGCCAGGAAAAGTAACCAACGATACACAGTTTTCCTGTTTTTTGTGCATGAATTCTTCATATGGAAACTGGAAAACTCATAAAGAAGAGCATCAATCATTGCTTAAATAATGTGGGTTCATGATCAGTTTATAGTGTCACTTTAAAAATATAGTGACCGTTACAAGTATTCTTACTTTGCATCCTTGCATGAAACTGGTGGGGAAAAAAATACATATATGGATTTCCTCTAATCTCATCTCTCACATTTATGCCGAACATGCTTGAGTAATTTTATCAGGTTTTCAAGATAATTAAGAACAAGCTCAGGTAGATGCATGTGTTAAAGCCTCATTGACATGCTGTGCATGAACTCGTATGGATTTCGCCACTCTAGGCATCCTCTCCATACAGGCGCCTAAAATTGAACGAAACTATAAATCAGGCTACGAATGATGTTCAAATTCAAGATCCAGTTCCAGTTTTCTCTTCAAATATGACCTGTCAACGCTGAATGGAGGAAAAATGAAGAGTGTTCAATCTCTTTTCAGATAAAATGTTCCCGAAAATCACAATAATATTGAATGCTAAAAAAAAAAAGCAAAGTAAAATTAATGAGATACCTGTTAAGAGTGGGACGAGATGGTCTTGACCCAAATGCAGTGGCCAAGTCAATTGACATTGGCATAATGTTGCTCTGATTAGAAGCCTCACCAACATTTTTAACATCCCTAATGTGCTCATCAGTCTTCTCCAATTTGAATGGATTTCCATCCAGTCCTTCACGTTGAACGGTCACTCTCCTCGACTTTCTTGGTGGAGACAACACAATAGGACCCTCTACTGAAGCATTAAGATCGATTTGCCTGGAATTGATGGTCTCTCCCTTGCGGGCAGGTCTTGGAAGCAGTGCTGGCTTTGTTGGTGCAGGTACTGATGTGAAATACCTATATGAAAAGGCAAAAAAGAGGATTTAAAACTAAAGACTAGAAGCAGTATATGATCTTAATCAAATCAAATACTGCCAAAATACAAACCTGTGCTCCAATGCCTCCTGAGCAGAAATCCTCCTTTTGGGGTCATAAGTGAACATCTTTGACAACAGATCCAAAGCATCATCACTGGCCATAGGAAATAGCGAGCGCAGTGGAGGTGCCGGGACATATTGATATTCAACGTAATCTGGAAGGTAAATCATGTCTGGCCATTGGGATGGCTTTGGGGTTCCAAAAGCTGCAAAGATCTTCCCAAGCTGATCAATGTCACTGGTACCCTGTCCATAAAATATGAAATATTTTATATTTGTGCCAGGGTCACTTACAGGTAACCTTGGAAATGCATGGGCAGAAAGGAGTAAAATATTTAATTTCCCAAAATAACACCAAGGGTAAAACAGAAAACCTATGGATGCACAAAACTTGTACCAAAATGTTATATAAACAAAACTAAGAAAACAATAAATAAGAAAACAATAAATAGTGTGACGATCATATGCATCTAGTACATTACTCAGCATAATCAAAATTCTGATGGAAGATATGAAGGCACTGAAATGGATTCAAAGCAAATCAGGGTTAATATTTGGGAGGAATAAAAGCTAACATGGATAATCTAGACTGCTGGACTTCAGGGAATCCTATGTGACATTTGTGTACCATTAGAACTTTACTAAATAATAAATTTGCGTCATCATGCATGCATTCATCACATTCCATGTCAGATATATTTTATTTGCATGACAGACGGTTTGAATGTTTTATTTGGTTCAAATGTTAAATTCAAATCATTGGACCAACCAAACTAAATAAAATGTCATAAGAAGCATATCACCTGATAATCACAAAGAACTTATCTCATCCTGAAATAAGATGTCACTGATGCAGATTAACTATCAAAGAAATCTCAACTAAGTTGAACATTTGTAATCATACAATAAAGGGAAGAACTCAAAAGGAAAGAAAGAAAATGGACTAAGGAAAGAATTCATTACTAATACAAACACAATGTAAATTGTTGGAACTTAGAAGCTTCACCCAAACAATTACAAAAAGGATTACAAAATTCGTTGCCTTTCTTCTAATCTCAATAATCTTTAATAGACATCAAAACATAATGTAACCTTAACAACCCTAGCAACCAATATCCAAACTTGTCCTAACACTGGGATCTAACAATTAATCTAAATGATCTAATCTAAACTTTAACTTAGTTAAAACAACCTCCATGAACAGTCTAAATTTGGGCATTGTCTTCTGAGCCAGGGGTGTAATTTATTTATTTATTTATTCATTCTTTGCTGACCTACTGGCTTTTGGACTAATTGCAGCAGATTGCTCACCTGCTGATGCTCTGCCGTTTTTTTATCCCTTTTTGTTTTCTTTTGTTCTATCTGGAATTGTACCTGTTATTCTTTGTGAATGAATGGTGGTAGGGTTCCTACCTAGTTTCAACTAAAAAAACCTACATGAACAGCCTAAATCTACAATTTCCTTGCAATACCCCTCCCAACCATTTAACTGCTCTGCTGGACAGATAATGGACCATCTTATCTGGACCATCTCTTAATAGGGATCATCAATCCAACAACTTGGACAAAGAGATGTGGTTTTCTTCATTCTTTCTGGATTGGAAAGACTTCGTCCTCGAACTTAAATACTTGGATATCTCCCCATTCATCATATGACAAAGTGATTGAATAAACGATCTCACCCTTCCCATCATGCTCTGTGTTGGCCTCTTTCATCAAGAACAAGTTATGCCAAGATGTTGGTGGCAGCGACCCATATAGAATTTTGCATGGGTCGTCGTCTCATTGAGCTTAAAGCCATTTAAATAAGAGACCTCCTATGGTTAGAATCTAGGAGACTGATGTTAAATGCAGAAGGTTGTTCAGGTTTTAACATGCCAGAATCTGAAAATAAGCACATCTCAGGAGATCTTTACAAGAACACCAATTTTGGAATTCGAGCTCAAAGCCTCAAACACATGAGACACGTGCCCTCAATGTCAGACTGTGCACAAACACCCAATGACAACCTTCATGGTGTTTCTGCTCCTATATTCCATGTTTGCTTGGTTGATGATAATGCTTGGATAGTCTTGGACGTCGTTACAACTCTGTATGCCTTCACGCATCTTTGACCGCAAAGTCTGACACAAGAGAATTCTTTGACTAATTAAGAGTTATTGAAATACTCATCAAACTGAGGTAGGTTGTAATAATGTCAATCATACATGCATTTATCTCCTATCAACTGCTATGCTTGAATGGGTCATTGCAATGTGCATTGTTAGAGCTGTCATTACTCTTCTTAGTCATAAAGTGTTCCTCGGAATGAAGAATAATTGTGGTCGATGTCGTGTTGCTATTCCATATGGTTCATCTCATTGAAAAGATCTTTGGCACTCATACTCCCTTGGGATCCAAGTTTAACAAAACATCATATCCTCTTTCCGTCAGGTCAACTGGTATCACATAAGATCTGGATTGGAGAAACCGGTATCATGTGATGAGATGTCGAAGTAAGCTCATTTATATCCACATAATGAACAGACATAATATTTGTTCGAGCCAAATCAATGAGATCTAGTGGTCAGAGAATTTATCCTTATTAGACAATTGACACTTTTCCACCAATCATACTTGGTGACGATGGTGGTGGTTCTCTCACCCCCTGTCCACAGTGTGGATCACAAAATGGGCCAGTGGAAGTACATGAAGCATCCTCACATGAGGTGGTTCTCAGGTTGAGGCCATCTGCCCCTGTTCAGGCTCAGAGCTCGAGGAGACACATTGCGATTATTGTCATTTCTTCTTGATGTTCTTGAGCTGCTTTAGTCACCCACCATGTGTTTGGTTCAATTCCTTCACGCATTGGTGAACCATGTCACTGCACTTGGTGAACCATGTCATTGCACAATGGCCTTTTGCCTTCTTGACGTGGTAGGGATCACCTTGATCTCACTTAACATAATCGAAATAAAAAATCTCTGATAACAAATAATCGAAACCAACTACAAAGGATGTTCCAAATTGGTGATCAACCTTAGGAATAGTAGCACGGAAAAACTCAAAAGAAAATGAACAAAGAAAATACTTCCATTACTAATATGACACAAACAATAAAATCGTGAGAGATCAGAAGCTTCACCTAAACAACTAAAAAAAATTTAGAAGTTTTAGGAGATTCTTCTACTCCTGAGTACCTTTTGTGGTCCTCAAATATAATATAATACTAACAACTAAACCACCCTAGCAATCACTATGACAATATTATTCTGACATCGAACAACAAATGTAAACTATCTCACTTAAACATTGACTAAGAAATTTGTCAAAACAACCTGTATAAATAGCCTAAAACTGCATCCTTCTACCAGTCATTCAATGGTTATGGACTTGGATGACGGACCATATCTTAAAAGATGGATAGCCAGTCTACTGAATTGGAAGGAGAGATGTCATTTGCACCTCATTCCCATATAACCATATGTTTTTTTTTTTTTTAAGTAAATGTTGAGACTGGAACCCATGACCCATTGGTTGCAAACACTCTTGTCAACCACAGAGCTACATGTCCAAGCCATATACTTATATGTTGATAAACAACAGGCCTTGATTTTCTTTTCCTCATCTGTCTATTTCTGAATCTATGGTTTACCAAATTCTCTTACCACATCAAATCGCCCCTTTTCTTCCAAATGTTACCACAGGACTTAAAACTCTATCTCACTCATTGAAAAAACTCTTTAGCTGGTCATCATACCACAAAAGAGCCCTCCAAAACAGCTAACATCCTGGATTGTGCCAATTTTCCACTTTCAATTATATAGTCCTATGTTGGCCACACTAATTGAGTTTTATGAAATATCATTGTAAATTATACAACTATACAATTTCCCTTAAGAAATTTTGTAGGCATAGAATGCTCCCTGGTTCAAAACATTATTCAGTATCTCCTGCAATTAAATCAATTCCTGTTTCTTTATCTGGTAAAGAAGTTAGGTTATCCTCCTCCAACAAAAGATTCAGAGAACAATTCTGTCATATCATGTCTTCACCATTTAAGTACCCAATCACCTCTAATTGTGCAAGCTATGATTGTCAGACCATTTTCATCTATGAGTCACATGAAATAAACATATCCACCTCACAGAGAACATGATCTATTGATGAATAACAAAGATACATTCATCATTGCAAGAGTGAAGAAAGAAAACAATTTATTTCAAGGAAGAGAAACTAGTGAAACTATTACTACTTCCTGAAAAAAAATTTAGCTGCATTAACTTGTCACTTGTCAGTGATATAAATCCACTTATTGTGGCCGTAATGATTAATTTCACATGTGCATATTTTACCAGTTACCAAGACTTTGGCTTTTTCTGAACACTCGTCAGTTTAGAAAGACAGCAGATACATTTTATATAATTTAAAAGGCATTCAGAATTATGCATAACAAAAAACTGAATATTCAATTGTTGAGGCTTCTCTAATTAACCTATGAACACAAATTTAATTCGCTTGGAAATCATTTGTTTAACTTGACAGCTGCTTCATAAAAAATTTATTTATCTTTCTTGGGTACTCACTAAGCAGTACATCTAAGAGATCTATCAAATGCATATCTAATTAAAAAAAAAACTGATATTAGAAATAAACAAAAAAGTCATTTCACCTGTAGAAAAGGTCGTCGAAGAAGAAGTTCAGCAAATATACATGCTGCAGCCCAGACATCCACACCAGATCCATATTGCTTGGTGCCAAACAACAGTTCTGGTGATCTATACCATCGAGCAAAAACCTGAAAAAAAGGATTGGCTAATTGAGTGTTTCTCATATTATATAGCCACTCTAACTCTTCATATACATAATTGTACAAAGTATGAAGAACATAGTATTACTGGGTTACACACATATTGGATTATAATATTGAGTACAGGAACAAAATGCATCATAATCTCAGACAAGTTGTCCAATGGGTATACATTTAAATGGGATTGAGTCTCCAATTCTGTATTGTCTGATTAATCTTTGGAAAAGCTAAATTATGTGGATACGTCTACCACTCTCAATGTGTCTATGAGAAAAATACCCACCACTTGCTCATTATTAGGCCCACATTTTTTATACTCACTCCACACAGTTTACTCCTAGTTTGCCTAGTAAAAATGTGTAAACACTGAATATTACAAGGCTGTTATGAAGATTCCTTCAAAGTTAAAAAGCTTAATCGTAAGCTGCTAATTTATCTAGTAAAATGTGTAACAAAATCTACACTGAATATTATAAGGTTGTTCATGAAGGTTCCTTCACAGTTAAAAAGCTTAATCGTAAGTGAACTGATTAGTGGCATAAAAAATAGAAAGGACAAAGAATGATGCATAAATACAATGTGGTCATTCTATTAAGCAAAAAAGAAGAGAAGTTTCTCTCTATGTTCTATCAGCAGACACCAAGGCACGGCAAGGGGGAATATCAGGTACAAATATCCATCAATTCTCATGAAATTCCAAGCATTCTTGGCACATCTGCCTCATCCACCTTAGGAGCAAACAAGTGATGCAATAATAATAACGAGGATTGCACATTCACACTAATTATAGACATTTTCATTGGCCAATTTTTAACTATTATGATTCTAAATGAAAATGAAATCATACTTGGTGAGTGAACTTGCGGTCTGGGCTGCCAAAAATCCGTGCTAAACCAAAATCCGCAAGTTTTAGTTGTCCATCGGATCCAATCAACAAGTTATTTGGTTTCATGTCCCTGCGTTAGAGTTGGAATAAGATTAATAATGGGTGAAGCTATGCTTGTAAATGTGAAATATAGAGAAGTAATCTAAATGGAAATTTACAAATGATTATTTCACTTAAAAAATATACCTGTGCAACACCCATTTTTTATGGCAATATGCTAGACCCTTCAATGTCATTTGAAGGTATGATTTGATGTCAGCGAGAGAAAGAACAATGTTTCTATCACGAATAACAGCTTCAAGGTCACTCTCCATGAATTCAAATACAAGGTGCAAATTACCCTTGTGAGGGAAAGCATCTATCAACGCAATTATGTTGGGATCCAGAAGCTCTTTGAGTATCTTTATTTCCCTCAAAGCTGTGAAATTAACACCTTCCTTGTACTTTCCCAATCGAATTTTCTTTATTGCAACTGTTTTCCCTGTCTGGAAATATCAAAGGCCCATTAACAAAGCCTCATGTGAGATTCATGACCATCAAAATAGAAAAAACCGCACTAAATTAAAATGCCAAGCTGTCTTCTCAGAGAATGATTCAGACACACATGACGGGGAAATTGGTCACAACTAACAACAATGGCTTTTCCAAGAAATACAAAGAAACCTGATTTATATATCCAAGGAATGGAATTGCTTAAAATAAAATGCATACCGAGAAGCTCATCTAAAAATATTGTCAGCATAAAGAATTTAGAGTTATCAAAGTTATGAAGTGCTATTATGTAAAAATATAAGAAAGAAATCTGCATAGTTTTCTTTTTTCTTTTGCCCGAAAAATGCAATTCATAAGATAGCTAAATGGGCAATCACCGCAGGTGTATCTTTTCATCCATTAACTTCAAGAAACCGATTATTTTGTGTTAAAAGGGTACAGTTGTACAAGCATATAGAACAAATCCTGTTCAAGAAATACATATAGCTCAAATGAAAACACACAGAAGATTAATCTACAATCTCACAAATTATTGATGTGCATCATCTGTAATTTATCAATATGGTGCGGAGCAAATGGGGAAGTCTGGAAAGTTCTAAAACTTTTGGCATTTTTCAATATTTAATAAAAACATGGCCTCCACAATAGATATAAAATAGAGCTTTTAAAAACTTCCACTTGCTATGCATTTAACAAGTCCACTCCATTGAATAAGATCCATATCAACTTAAATTGCATTCTAGACTAACAAGTTTGAAATTTTTGGGCAGTAGAAGACCATATCATTGGCAGTCGAATCCAGTCTTCTCATTTCATTGCATATTTCAGGTATTGGTGGCTGTTCATGGGCTGTACTTCAGTTTGGCTCTGTGATTGACAAATTGCCTTGGAGTCCAATCCAAACCCCATATGACATGTTACATCTCATCCAGAAGTTTTCCAAGTCTCAAATAGTTAAAGATTCACTCCTTAGTTGCACAAGTTTAATTGATTCAAAATTAAGCAGGCTTTCCTATTTATCAACCAATTTTGGCCAGGGACTTCAAGGCAAACCCCTCTCATAGAGAAGCTAGCTTAGTGTTCACTCTTTTGCTAGACTCAACAATCCCAAGAAAATAATCACCTGTACTACGCAAATGTATTTTGGCTTCTGCATCTTGTCAGAGGGTTATAGATGATACAAAAACTGTATTTCCTCATACTAGATAATATCATGAGCAGCAGCCAATATCACATACCAGTCATTTTTTTCTGATATGACAGTATAAATACTGAATGATTTTAAACAACCATTTTGCAGAGGATCCACTCTCATAAAATGTCCACTCAACTAATCCATCAGATGGAAATAATCATGTGCCAACAATATTTCATCTTAAAACTAATAGCCAGTGACACGTTGAGATGCACATACAAATCCTGGACCAATAATTCACTCATGCTATTGCATAGCTAGGTATGTGCTATAAGACGTTTTACACTTCACATTGATTAATGATTATTATGTTTCTCTTATAGCACTATGGATGAGAATTGCCTTCATTTCATAGGACACAATTTTTATTTTTTTTGAAGAAAATGGTAGACAATCATCACCCATATTATAAAAATAGGGAAAGCGCCCGAAGAGTGAGAGAACAACGAGGTAAAACAATGAAAACAAAGGGATAAAAACCATGCAAAAAAACCTGTATAGACGAGGGTTCTACTACATGAGGTTAATCCATGACCCAAAAAACAAAACTACTCCATGATTAGAAGACCCCCGGGTACAAAAAGGACCTTGCTGTGCAGTTTGCACAAAAAATGGAGGCATGCCTTCATTTGTGTAATATAATGCATCTAAACAAGCACCCAGTAATTTTTGACATTTTTATGGTCCTTGGCAAAATATCAATGGAAGCGAAATATCCATCCCCAACATTTTCAAGTGACTTTTTTTAAGAAAAAAATTTATAAGTGATTGAAGAAATATCATTAAAGTACAAACTTTACAGTTAAACAAGAGCTAAGAAATTTCTATAAAAAAAACACTTGCATGAACTCAATCTACAACACATATTCCACCTATCTACACTCAATGGATCCATTCATGGCAGTCACCACACAATACACCTTCTTGATTTGTGTGGGTGATCCATATGAATCTTGATTTGCGACGGCAAAATGTGAAAACACAAACCCTAGTCACCAACAGGACCGATAAGAGAGGGAAGGACAGACCTTGGTGTCGATGGCCTTGAAGACGACGCCATAGGTCCCCTCCCCGAGGACCTCCCTCTTGAGGTATCGATCGGCGACGAGCTTTGACTGCGATGGGTCATCGGTGGCGGCGGCGTGGTTGTTCTGAAAGTCCGACATGGCCTGAACTTCCTCAGGTCCTCCTCCTCCACCTCGTTCGAAGAAGACGAAGACGGGCGTATGTGATCGGATCCGACCTCAGCATCTCCGACGGGGATCATCTTAAAAACCCTAGGCGTCCCGATAGGTCTGTCGCCATTGCAGGGGAGGGAGAGAGAATCGTATGCTCGAAGGGGTATAGATGTAAATACGTTATGAGAAGGAAACCTCGACCCTTTTTCTAGAGCTGGTAATCGAACCAAGCCGTTCAGGCTCGAGTTTTGCTCGTGCTCCAGCTCAGCTCGATTTGAGCTCGTTCGGACTTGTTGAATGAGACAAATAAACGAGTTTGAACAATTTTTAAAGCTTGATTACGCTCAAGACCTGTATGAGCTTCATTTTGTATCAAACTTGACTCCTTTGTATTATAAAAAATTTAGTTTAAGCTTGACTCATATCTTTTGTAAAATTAAAACATTAAATCAATACAAAATTATGCTAATTTAGGCTCATGAATTTTACTCATATAAACTAAAATTTTATTTTCAACCCATAAAAACTCTAAAATGAAGAAGAACACTAGACTCGTTTCAGCTCGTAAGCTCGACTTAATTCGGCTCGGCTCGACTCGTTTATAAACTAATCGAGTTTAAACATGTCAAAGTTCGACTCGTTTATCACCCTTACCTTTTTCCTTTTCTCAAGGGAAAAAAAAAAAAGAATTTCAACTCTATTTGATGTTTTAAATAGTAAATTTCATCTCAATTAAAAAAAAGATTTGTATATTATTATTTTTTTATGATAATCTTCTGTACAATTTTTTTTTCAATTTCAATTTTAATTCGGATAAGGATATACCCGTCATCTTTTTTATTGGGAGCACCACCTTCACAAGTCCACCACCCTTCATACATTGTAAAATCCTTCTCTCTCTTTTCTCTTTTCTTTGTGCTTCTTTCATTCATCTCTCTTGTTCACTCCCACCGTGAGGACATCGATGACAAGCCACCGCGAAGTCATCCCCCCCCCTGAGGTTCTCCCCGTGCCACTCTTGACGCCGTAAACTCCTCTCTCTTGAAATAAGTTAAAAATATCTATTCTTTTAATATATCTTTTTAATCAATTGTTAATGATGATTACACGAGTATCATTGTTCATCTTGGATGTAATTAGGGCTTTGACAGGGAAAAATTAGGGCTTTGATAGAGAAAACTAGGGTTTTTTTATATAGAAAGTTATGTTTTATTTTTATTTTTTTCAAAATGAAGTGTGTTAGTTAAATTTTAATAAATTATTCAAAGCTAGGGTTGTGAATGAATTTTGGTTTAATTTTTATTAATTTGTATGTTAGTGGTATTGGTTGGAATAAAAAGAATTCCCCTCAGAGAAGATTATTATTAGCATGTTGAAGAAATTCATGAGATGAAATAGTATACTAACAGTGATATGAAATTATATAACGGTTCAATACATATTGTTGACAACTATATTTAAATAATTATGTAATTTTAATTTATTCATGCTCCAATTAATATAGTAAAGATAATATAGAGAAAGATAGTTTTTTTAAAAGAAATGAAATGTGTTGGATGAATTTGAATTGTTTATGATTGAAAGGTAGGTTGTGAATGCATTTTAGTGACTAATTGAATTAAATGTGTCATGTGGTTTGAACTTTGAACTTGAATTATGTGTATCAAAACAAATGCTTGAATGAAGCTGTTTAGGTTTCAACACATTATGTATGCATGTGATGTGGAAGGTATCTAATTTTGATATAATACTTGTTTATTGTGTAGCATACCATGAATGCCGCTTGTCACCTTTACCCAATCATTGAACAGGGGACAACCATGGAAGCTGCGCAAAGATTGGCATGAGATATGATAAATTATTTAGAAAACTACACATCACTTCTTGACATAGTCTCTATACAACGACAAAGCAAATGCACGATCGGCATGCATGAATTAAATGGTCCATGTTAGAAATTGTGTTTCAATGGCTTTTGTGTATTTTGAATCGTCTATGAAGCGTTTTGGGCGGGTTTTTTTTTTTTTTTGTATAATATGTATCAAACATGAACAACTGAATGAAATGTGTTTAGTTTGATCCCAATGTATGCGAATTTGAAGGTAAATGTTAAATTTGAACATTTGAGTTGTATATATATATCTTAAATTTTATTGAATTGCAAATTGAGAATTTGGTTAATTTATTTTGATTTGGCATTTTTTAGAGGTAAATTTGAATATGATTATATGGTTTTGTTGTGTGTTTGATGAATTTAAATGTCTTAATTAGGCTTTCTTGGTGTGAAGAGACTTGAATGTGAAATGGCTTTCTTTTGTTTCCATTGACCGAGACATTGTTTATCAATGGATCATGTGAAAAGATTTGAGTGTGGATAAGTAACTCTTGTTGAATTTGTGACTTTTTTTTCCTTATGTTTAATGAAAACTTAATTTATGTAGGAATCGACACACAAACTATCTAACGATCCACTTATAATCGACACATAATGTGTCTACCATTTGAGAAAAAACATTAAAGTTTCATATATTTATGTATTTGACAGTAATGGTCTCCAATTACTTCAATCATTGATACTGGTGTAATTAAACACACAACTATATCTCATTCCAGAACCTACATATTTCTTTTCTATTCCATCGACAATGACATTGTCTAGAACATATAATTATGTAGACAATTTCATGTGTCTAACCATTCCAGAACCTACGGTTTTTTTCCTGTTCCCATCAAAAGAGGCATTGTCTAGGAACTATAATTATGTAGACACTTCATGTGTTTAACTCATTTCAGAATCTACGATTTTTTTTTCATCAACAAGAACATTGTCTAGGAAATATAATTATATAGACACCCTATGCGTCAACTCATTCCAGAACCTACAAGTTTTTTTTCTATTTCCATCGACATGTACATTGTCTAAAAAATATAAGTATGTAGACATCCTATTTGTCTAAAGTCATTCAAGAACTTACAGATTTATTTTCTATTCCCATCGACAAGGATATTTTATTTAGAAAATATAATGTGAGAAGATGAGGGTGATGCCCTTAATGCAGGGGAGGGGGGTGGTTAGGCATGGATGGCAAAATTAAAAATACAAGGTGGTGGAATATCCGCTCCCTTTTAATTCCAGTCTATGCATGCTTTAAATTTTTTTAAAAAATATACCCCATCTAAAGAGGAATAGTTTTATAAAAAATAAAATATTTACTTCAATTAATTATATTGATGTATTTATAAAAAATATAAAAAATTTCTATTGAAGCTTATATCTAGTTAATGTGAGTATATGTTATATTGATTTTCTATTATGACATATAGAACTGGAATTGGGCTTGAAAAAAAATTGTGGGACTAAACTCATTCATTAGTTTTGAAAAAAATAATAAAACAACTGATTTCACCCCCTCAACATGTTCCCATCTTTCCCTATCAAAAAAAATTCCTCCTCTTTCTTCCCTTTTATTCTCTCTGTGTTTTTTTACCCAATCCAAAAATCCCTTATTGAAACATCAATTCCTCCCCTCAATCGCACCCATCCCGGCACGCCTCCCCACCCCCGACATCCCCTTCCCTTGCGACATCACCTCTTCACTGACATTGGCACCATCATCTATTTCATTCACTGTAAGAATTTCTTTATCCTTCTTTGATTTATCTGATTATTTAGGATTTATTTATTTATTTATTGTTTTATTTTATTACTTAGGTTTTTTTTTTTTTTAAATAGGTTTCTGAGTTACGTAATTTTCTTTCAAGGGCTTGTAATTTTTTTTCCGACCGAGTATTATACAATAATGATGCTAGGAAACAATTAGTGTTGGTCAATATCGAGAATACGAATATTAGGAAAGATCAAAGAATGTGTAATAATGTGTAGGGATGATATAAAAGATGCTTCGAGAAAGATATTGTTTGAATTGAAAACGCAACTATCAATAACAAATCAAAAAGAAATTCAAATGACTATGAGAGAAACAAAAAAAAAAGAACTTTATTTTGTTTCTGAATTGAAAAAACTAGCAGCCACTTATGGTCTTTGCATAATGTACAAAAACATATGATTTTACATATTTGCAACTAATTTTTACAATATCAAATACAGATCATACACACATAAACAATTTGTTGTAAATATATATATATATATATATATATATATATAGAGAGATGATCCGCTGCGGACGTGCGGATCATCTCTCCGTGCGGATCCGCTGCCGACCGTCCGATCGAGCTCGATCGGACGGTCCAAAAAAAAAAAAAAAAAACAAAAAAATCATTTTCGACAAATCACTCTGACACTCTCTCTCTCGACTCTCTCTGACTCTCTCTACACTCTCTCTCTGACTCTCTCTCTCTCTGCACTCTCTCTCTCTCGACTCACTCTCTCTCTCTCTCTCTGCACTCTCTCTCTCGACTCACTCTCTCTCTCTCTCGACTCTCTCTGACTCTCTCTCGCCGGCGACCATCGGCGAGCACCCGCAACCATCGGCGACCATCGGCGAGCACCCGCGACCATCGGCGAGCACCCGCGACCATCGGCGACCATCGGCGACCACCCGCGACCATCGGCGACCATCGGCGACCACCCGCGACCATCGGCGACCATCGGCGACCACCCGCGACCATCGGCGACCGTCGGCGACATTCGGCGAGCACCCGCGACCATCGGCGACCATCCGCGACCATCGGCGAGCACCCGCGACCATCGGCGACCATCGGCGAGCACCCGCGACCATCGGCGACCATCGGCGAGCACCCGCGACCATCGGCGACCACCCGCGACCATCGGCGATTATGTAATTAATAGAATATGTTAAGTAGATTATGTAATTAATAGAATGTGTTAAGTAGATTATGTAATGAATGGATGGTGTTGTGTTAGTTTTGATTTTGTTATTCATATAAGGTTTTCAGAAATAGGGAATTCAATTAACAGTCCGCGGGAAAGGGAATTCAATTCACAGTCCTTATTTTGGCCTGAACTACACAGCATACTGGTGGTCATTTGGACAGAATAAGATTCTTCTATCAAAAGAGAAATATCAACCTATCCTATACAAGAAAGCACTGAGCAATTCATTATTTGATGAAAATGGTGATTCACTATTACATTTTAACGCAGATACTCTAATTCTACTTGAAAATTTGTATGCTAAAATTGCATAGTGAGAAACAAAAAGACCACACGTTCTCCTTTGCTTTTCCTTCTCCTCCATTGCTAGCTCTACAAAATCAGCTTATGACAAAACTGAAAAATAATTCAAGCTTTCAAGCCACTATTAATTGGAGACGGAATAGTTTATGGTATTCCATCAGATGAACTGCGAACAAAGTGACAAAGGCAGTTGTAAGTGCTTGAAGGTAGAGCGATGTTACACTCAATGTAGTAAAATATATTGTTTGAAAAACTTTACACATTAAATGAATGAATTTAATTAATTTTTTATAAATTACATATCTTACATTATTATTTTTTAAAAAAGGGCGAGAACTGTTACATCTGAGACTGGTTTAAGTCTTAACATATTCCTCCAAGATAAAGTTGCAACTCAACCAAGCAAGTGGCATCAGATCTTCCATGCTAGTTAATCATATCATGTGATTTCAAGTATCAAAATAGGTCATCATGCAAGCATCCAGAGCTTCCAATTCATCAAAAACTACCTGCAATGGAAATACTTGTATGTCCAAAGCCTTAACAGTCCGCACAAGCTGTGCAGACTCTGGATAATATTCTGAACTACATACTGTGCATACTCTTCCCCTATGCTTACAACGTGAGCCAATACAAGGAAAATGTAATTCTAAGACTACAATGCCTGCTTCACCTTCTCTCACCCTAAGACTACATTGCATGCTATGCATGCAATTTTATTTAATTTTTAAAATTTTCATCTTTAAACACCAATGGAAATGGGATTTCACACTTTAATTATTATTTTTTTATTTTGCTGAAAAGGTCACCAAAAATGGTGTCTTCAGTGTTTTTTTTTCAACACACCACTGAATATAGCATATTTGGGCCCAACCCGAAACTTTCAGGTTTACAGTGCAACTTGAAGACACCATCGTGAATGAGAATGGCGTCTTTAGCCTGCTACAACTGAAGACGCTATTAACAATGGCGTTTTCAGCTACTATTACCATTACAAAATCATCCCAAAACATTCAAATACATTTTTAAAACATGTATATTTTTTCAAAATTTATTCTACACTTTTTTACCATTGCACTGAAGACACCAATCACGATGGTGGCTTCAACCGTAACAGCTAGAGAAACAATTGGGAATGGCGGCTTCATAGAAAAAAGAAGACACCATGACACCATTGTGAATGACAGCTTCTTAGAAAAAGAAGCGTCTTCAAATAACATTACAAACACGGAAGGGGAGTTCCAAGTTGATCTCAAATACGCCATTCTGAGCGATGCGTTTTATTTTTTTTACTAAAATGCCATATTGAGCGGCATTTTCAGCAAAAATGTTATTTAAGTTTGAAATCAACATTCATCTTAAAGAATTGAAAACGTCATGGTCGCCGATGGTCGCGGGTGGTCGCCGATGGTCGCGGGTGGTCGCCGATGGTCGCCGATGGTCGCGGGTGCTCGCCGATGGTCGCGGGTGCTCGCCGATGGTCGCCGATGGTCGCGGGTGGTCGCCGATGGTCGCCGATGGTCGCGGGTGCTCGCCGATGGTCGCCGGCGAGAGAGAGTCAGAGAGAGTCGAGAGAGAGAGAGAGAGAGTCGAGAGAGAGAGTGCAGAGAGAGTGAGTCGAGAGAGAGAGAGAGTCGAGAGAGAGAGTGCAGAGAGAGAGAGAGTCGAAGAGAGAGTCAGAGAAAGTCGAGAGAGAGAGTGCAGAGAGAGTGTCAGAGTGATTTGTCGAAAATGATTTTTTTGTTTTTTTTTTTTTTTTGGACCGTTCGATCGTGCTCGATCGGACGGTCGGCAGCGGATCCGCACGGAGAGATGATCCGCACGTCCGCAGCGGATCATCTCTCTCTCTATATATATATATATATATATAGACTGTCGATATCCTGCGGTCTGTGCGGATAACTTGTCCCAGCCGGTTCATATAAAACACCCAAAAAAAAGCAGCAGCAAGAACTGATTTTCCCCTTCTTTTACCTTTCTCTCTCTTCCCCTTCTTTTTCACTCATCTCCCTTCTCTCTCCTCTCATTTCACCCCTCAACAGAGAAAAAAAGAAGGGCAGACAAAGCACCACCTCCTGCGGCTCTCTACGCCACCCTTCCCCGGTGCACGACACCATCCGCACGCCCCTCTCCGCCACCCCTCTCAGCGGCGACCACCCCTCCTCGCCCGTCACCCCAATCCCCCCTTCCGTCGCCCACCACCCCCCGGCACCCCTCCCCCTCCGTCACCCCTTCCCCTCCCCGTGCACCACCTCCCGGCACCCCCTCGCCCGCTACTTCCAAGCCCCCCCCCTTCACTCATTTTGTGCAAAAATAAAAAATAAAAATATCAAGAAGAAAAAAATTGTAAGTGTTTTTTTAATGGATTTGATTATTTGGGATGTTTAATATCTGGATTTTGTGATTATTTGGGATGTTTAATGTTTAATGGGTTTGATTATTTAAAATGTTTAATATGCATGGGTCCGCCCCTAACATGAACATGTTCCTTTATTAAAAATGAATATGAACAGGTTTTTCAAGAACAAGCTTCTTGATTTGTATTATTGCACCCTCTTGAATAAAATGCTTGATTCATGCTACTTATTTAAAGCAGCAAGGATCAAGAGGGCCATGTATTAAATGTCCCATTGACCTCTAATATCCAAATGAACAGATTTATCAAACAACACATTAAACAATCACTACTGATTTGTTTAGACCACTAGCCTAACCTAACAATGTGAGTCAAAAACACAAACAAGACAGACACAAAAGATGGGATGCGATCCAACAACAGCAGCAACAGGTTTCATTCATTTATATGGCATATATACAAGAAATTAAAATGGTTCATACCCATTGAGTGACAAATACATTTTAGTTTTTCAACTAAACAAAAATAACTTCAAACTTTGCGTCGATGTTTCTTTCATGTTTCTCTTAAACTCGCTATCACTGTTGAATATGAAAGTGTACAATGCCTGTCTTTGGGTCATTCCTACAGCATAGATCCCGTAGACTTTCAATTAATCACCTCTCCTAATGCTTTATGGCCCTTTTTTCCATCCAGATGAGTACGTGATTCATTGATTCAAACTTTGCACCAAAACTGCAGACTCCAATGCTTTCAGGGTCAATTTCCAAATCTGCAAGACCAATACCAGATGTCATTAAAACAATTCAATAATTTAGTTGGATGGTGCATGACGTATATGAGATAGAGATTCATGTGACCATCTAGAAGAGAAGGGAGTGTATAATCATGATGCTTCTATAAGCAATCAGATTCTATTGTGAACATGGATATAGGGACAGCGAAGTGATCAAAAACTAATTTATACTATTGTGTCTAGGGGAATTAGTGACTTAGCAGTCATAAATGGAACAATGTTTTTGAAATTTATCCATGCATCTGCATATTTACACACCACCATTCTTGTTTAAGGAGATAGATCTGATTGAAAATATTATTGAAAAAAGCATGTTGTACAAATGTAAGTGTCCACTTAGAACACTAATGGCAATACAGGAATGGAGAACTAGCAAGTAGCGTAAGGAAAGAACTAGAAAATTAACCAAAAAAAATTTAAGTGTTACATATCATAGAGCTGATTTACACTTACAAATCAAACAATAGTAACATAAACCTATTTATTAATTCTAATTCTTAATTGAATGCTCCCCCCACCCTCCTCTTTCTCTCTGTAGATGTTCTCTCTATGTGCAAGAGAGAAAGCTCTATCTGAACCATTGCATTGCATCAATCAAACTAACAAACATGGGGAACTTCATAACAAAAACACATACAAAAAAATTCCAATAATAATCCGAGATGAACACACAAGTCTAAACCAAATAAAACCCAATCCCAAATAAATTTTTTCAATCTCCACTAACAAACCCATTCAAGACTCACTGTGTGAGATTAGAAGCAATGCTTGCATTCTTATCACCACCACCAGCATCAGCAGTAGTAGTAATAGTAGTAGTAGTAGTATTAGACAAAATACGCACACACACACAATTGATTAGCATTGTTGTTCATACTCCACTTGTCTAGGGCTAGATTAATAAACAATCCAAAAAAAAAAAAAACCCCATCAGAACCAAATTCAAACAAGATATTGCTTACAAGAAATTTGGAACAATAGTATTTGATTTCCCTGTTTCCTATCTCAATTAATAGGATGCTCAAACATGTATGCATGAAAAAATCAATAAAAATGTGAGCTTAGCAATTCGACAGAAATTAAGAAACCCAAACCATTAACCCAACATTATATAAATTTCACCCCTTAAAAAACAAAGAGAAAAAAAAAAACTAACTAATCAAACCAAACGACAAATGAAAACGAAAACCCTAACTAATCAAACCAAACAAAAAATGAAAACAAAAACCCTAATTAATCAAATCAAACAACAAATGAAAACAATGCCCTAACTGTTGTAAACTAAATAGAATATGATATATAAGAGTATATAAACAAAGTACACAAGTATATAGAGAAGAGAAGTAGAAAGAGATTTCTTATTCAATATTTGTTGATTGTGGAATACATGAGAAACCCCTCTATTTATAGGGTGCATAGAGGAATCCCAAAGGTGGGGAGTTACAAGTCTATAGAGGTGAGGGGGTAGTTAGTGGGGTGATTAAGATAGGAGGGTTATGGAGTTGAATGAGGGGGTTATGGAGTTGAAGAGTGGGGGAGGTTATGGGTTAGAGAAGTGGTGGTTATCCACCACCATATTCACAACACTTCCCTTGGATGACCACCACGCTAAGAAAATTGCCTCATTAAAACCTTGCTTGGAAAACCCAATGGGAAAAAACCAAAGCGAAGGAAAAAAGAGTACAATGTAACTTAATCGTATAATAGTGTATGCGTTTGACACTGCCTCATTAAAACCTTGCCAGGAAAACCCAATGGGACAAAACCTAGGCGAAGGAAAAAGAGTACAGTTCGCAAAATGTTATTAAAAAATTACTCCCCCTCATAAGTACAAGATTTCAAGAATTTTGGTCGCAAACTCGTCGCATCCCAATTTCATACACCAGCTTCTTGAATGTTGATGTCGACAAAGCTTTAGTAAACAAATCTGCAAGATTGTCCTTTGACTGAATTTGTTGAACATCAATTTCATGTCTTTGCTGGAGCTCATGAGTGTAAAAGAATTTTGGAGAAATATGCTTTGTTCTATCACCCTTGATATATCCCCCTTTGATTTGAGCAATGCATGCTGCATTGTCTTCATATATAGTTGTTGGAACATCTGTAATGAGAGATAGTCCGCATGCAGTACGAATATGATGAACCAAAGACTTATCCACACGCATTCCCGGCTTGCTTCGTGGAGTGCAAGAATCTCAGAGTGGTTAGAAGACGTGGCGACCAAAGTCTGTTTCGTAGATCGCCAAGAGATTGCTGTGCCACCGCAAGTGAATACATAGCCTATGTCTGACGTTCCACGAAGATAACGAAAAATGTGCTTCACACCATTCCAATGCCTTCGAGTTGGTGCAGAGCTAAATCTGGCCAATAAATTAACTGAAAATGCAATGTCAGGTCTAGTGCATTGGACCAAATATAATAAGGCACCAATTGCACTAAGATATGGTACTTCAGGACCAAGAAGATTTTCAGTATCTTCTTTTGGACGAAAAGGGTCCTTCTTTGGGTCAAGTAACCTTACTACCATTGGAGTACTTAATGGATGACATTTGTCCATATTAAAACGCTTCAGGATTTTTTCAACATATGTTGTTTGATGAACAAGTATCCCATTTGAACTTTGCTCAATTTGCAAGCCGAGACAATATCGTTTTTCAAGATCTTTCATTTCAAACTCCTTTTTCAGATATTCGGAAGCCTTTTCGAGCTCTTCAGGAGTCCCAATTAGATTAATATCATCAACATATACTGCAATAATGGTAAATCCGAGTTCCGTTTTCTTAATAAATATACAGGGGCATATTGGATCATTGACATATCCTTCTTTTATTAAGTACTCACTAAGACGGTTATACCACATTCGTCCAGATTGCTTTAACCCATACAAGGATCGTCTTAGCTTGATTGAGTACATGTTTCGTGGTTTTGCTTCAGGCAATTTTAGTCCTTCAGGAACTTTCATATAAATGTCGGTATCTAATTTTCCATATAAATATGCAGTAACCACATCCATTAGCTGCATGTCAAGTCCTTCTGAGACTACAAGACTAATTAAATACCGAAATGTGATTGTGTCCATCACAGGAGAATATGTCTCTTCAAAATCTATCCCAGGTCTCTGCAGGAAACCCTGTGCCACAAGACGAGCTTTGTATCTAACAATCTCGTTTCTTTCATTTCGTTTTCTCGCAAACACCCATTTACATCCTACTGGTTTAACACCTTCAGGGGTTAGGACTACTGGTCCAAATACTTGGTGTTTTGCAAGTGAATCCAATTCTGTTTGAATAGCAGCTTTCCATTGTGGCCAACAATTTTTTCGTCTGCATTCATCCACTGAACGTGGTTCTAAATCATTATCTGAAATGATTTCTGTAGCTACTGCAAATGAGAATATATCATCAACAAGCACTTGCTTTCGATCCCACAATATTTGTGAATTTGCATAATTTATGGAAATTTCTTCATTTCCATGTACTTGTTCTTCATGCACGGGCGTCACTTCAGGGACGTCAGTCTCTTCAGGGACTTGTGTCACTTCAGGGACTTCTTCCTCTGTAGGAGTTATTATTGTGGGTCTTTCAAGTGTTTCATACTCTTCTAGAGAATTATTCTTCATTGTTTTTCTCCTTCGGGGAGCTGAATCTTTTGAGCCTATAGGTCTTCCACGCTTCAGGCGTGTTTTTGTTGATTCATTAGCCGGCATATTAACAGTTTTTCCTATTGGAACATTAATTCGAGCTGGAGTATTAGCAGCTGGAATATGTGATTTCATCACTTTTGCTGCATCATTGAATGCATCTGGCAATTGATGCGCAATTCTTTGAAGATGGGTGATTCTTTGCACTTCAGTTTCACATTGATTAGTGCGAGGATCAAGATGAGACAAAGATGGAGTTTTCCATGTAAGTTCACGTCGTTCTTCTGGCGACGGATTTTCTCCCCCTAATGACGGGAATATTGTCTCATCAAAATGACAATCCGCAAATCGAGCGGTAAAAACATCCCCTGTCAATGGTTCAAGATATCTTATAATAGAAGGAGAATCTACTTTGAATGATAAATATGTCATCGATGATCATTTATTTGCGATTCCACATTTCTCTTATATGCATATAAAATATAGAGATCTTAATATTATTAGGTACCTTTTCCTCTTCAAGAGTTTGTGTAGTCACTTCTGGAACTCGTTTCTCTTCATGGACATTATACTCTTCTAGAGTTTTAGAGAAAGTGGATCTATTGTTCATAATCTCTTCTGGAACATTATGTATAACTTCTTCTGGAGCATTATTAGAGCATGATTTTACATTTGATCTCCACTTCTGGGGAGCTGAATTTTTGTTTTTGAACCTATAGGTCTATCACGCATCTGGCGTGCATTAGGAATTTGATTTTCACGTTAAGCGATACGTGAGTTTAGATAAGACAGAGTGGATGTATTCCACGATAATTCTCGTTGTTCTTCAGGAACAGATCATAAAACTTCTAGTTTATATGAGTAAATATGGATATTTATAATAACCTTTAGGAGAGAGCATAAAGCTTTTCTAATGTATGCTTCTGGCATGAGACATTATTAATGCATAGATACTCCATAATTTTAAAATGGCATATGTTGAGATAGGTATCTTCAGTAGACTTCTTCTGGATCTACATGAATACAATGCATCGTTGATACAAAATTTTGTATCTCTTGATAACATGATATCTGCCCTTCTGGAGCCTTGGTACCAAAAATAATATTATCATTTGCATTAATTAATGTTAAACTCAAAAAATAAGATAAATATGAAAATAAGAAAAATGGATTTTAGATAACAAAGAAAAATTATAATTATAAAAATTATAAAAGTCTGATCGTACATCAGGTACGTGACCATATTTTTAAAGCACCAAATACATAACAATCATTTTTTTTGTGTTAGGGGTTTGTTCTGCAACCCTTTTCCCTTCAATTATACTTTTGTTTAATACCAAATCACTTCTAGTGATTTGAGATATTTTACAAACTCTATGATTGTTGTGCTTTCTCAACTATATAAATCATGATCTCATCATTCATGACCACAACTTCCATGGCGAACATAAAATATAATGCATTTACTTCGGGTAATGATGCTATGCCTCATGATATTTTAAAAAAAATCGTTGTTCGGCAACGAGAATATATAAAATTAATGCTCTCAATATTGCTACAACTGGAGCATATTTGAGGCATAATGGCCGGTGGACCTTTGTCAATGAGGTATTAATCTTTAAATCCTCTTCATTATGATGATGATGGTGAAATCTAATCATATTTTACATGTTCCTGCTGGGATACATGGATCCTTTTTTTTTATTATTATTATTTGGTCCTTCAAGGACCCAAAAAATATATCATATAACTTTTGTTTGGTCCTACAGGGACACGAACAATCATGATTTTTGTATAGTCCTTCAGGGATAGAACAAAATAAAATTTTACATGTTCCTGCTGGGATACATGGATCTTTTTTTTATTATTATTTGGTCCTTCAAGGACCCGAAAAATATATCATATAACTTTTGTTTGGTCCTACAGGGACACGAACAATCATGATTTTTGTATAGTCCTTCAGGGATAGAACAAAATAAAATTTTACATGTTCCTGCTGGGATACATGGATTTTTTTTATTTATTATTTGGTCCTTCAAGGACCGAAAAATATATCATATAACTTTTGTTTGGTCCTACAGGGACACGAACAATCATGGTTTTTGTATAGTTCTTCAGGGATAGAACAAAATAAAATTTTACATGATCCTTCAAAAATTCATATAATCATAATTTTTGTACAATCCTTCAGGGATAAAATAAAATAAAATTTGTATGATCATGGATGCAATATAGTCATAGTCCTTCAGGGACATTTTTAATCATATCTTTTACATGATTCTTCAAGGATCCATGTAATAATTTTTATAGTCCTTCAGGGATAGAATAAAATTTGCATGGTCTTATTGGAACACATTATTCATAATTTCTACATGGTCCTTCAGGGATCCATGTAATTACAATTTTTGTATGATCCTATAGGGACACATGACATTGTAACATTAAAATGAATTTCAAATCAAATATAAATATCAAATTAATTGATATTTGTGAGAACTTCTGGTTCACATAGATGTATAATATTTAAATTTTAATAAAAGATGACAAACATGAACAGTTACATGAAAAATAAATAATCAAATGATAGATGCCGCATACTGTTGCATGAGAAAATTGCATACTAGTTTTCATAAATTAATCATATCATAACATATGTATGGAAAATTTTCACGGGGATTGCATGCATGGAAAATAAAAGATAGATGTATGCAGTACATCAGATGAAAATAAAAGATAGATGTATACGGGTTCTACACATAATTTGCATACGGTTCCATGCATATTGAAAAAAATTAATCATATGTATGTAGTAGATGATTTACATAAAAATACATAACATCAAGGGGGAGTATATTTTTGATATAGATCATTAAGAACCCATCGATACAAACCTTTCTCTTTAACAAAGAGCTTCTCGTGCTGATAACGTGTTGTAAACTAAATAGAATATGATATATAAGAGTATATAAACAAAGCACACAAGTATATAGAGAAGAGAAGTAGAGAGAGATTCTTATTCACTATTTGTTGGTTGAATACAAGAGAAACCCCTCTATTTATAGGGTGCATAGAGGAATCCCAAAGGTGGGAGTTACAAGTCTATAGAGGTGAGGGGGAGTAGTGGGGTGATTAAGATAGGAGGGTTATGGAGTTGAATGAGGGGGTTATGGAGTTGAAGAGTGGGGGAGGTTATGGGTTAGAGAAGTGGTGGTTATCCACCACCATATTCACAACACTAACTAATAAGATAATGAAAAAGTTTAAGAAATACTTACACTGAATGAAAGGGATGACGGGGTTCGATTTCGGGCCGGGAAGAGGTGATGGAGTTGGGACCGATCGACGGGAGGGCTGATGGTGTCGGGATGTGCAGAGGAGGAAGAACAGTGACTCAGTGAGAAGGGGAAGAAAGAGAAAGGGAAAAGAAGGGGAAAGTCGGTGCTTGCTTCTTCTTTTTCGGGTGTTTTAGGTGAATCGGCTGGGACAAGTTATCCGGTTTCGCTTTATCTCTTTTTTTTTTTCAACCTCGTCCACTTGATTGGTGGACCTTCAATCGAATGGCTGATGAGCCTTCCCACACGAAATCACTTAATCCGCACAGACCGCAGGATATTGACAGAGTGTGTATATATATATATATATATATGGGGTGCGGTCGTACGACCGTACACTCCATCGTGCCTCCAGATCATGGATCGTCCGATCGTTGCTTTTGCGATCGGACGGTCCACGTTTTAAAAAAAAAAACAAAAAACGAAAACGAAGGGGGTCGGCGTCGTCGGCAGGGGGTCGGAAGGGGGTCGAGGGGGTCGGAAGGGCGTCGTCGGCAGGGGGTCACGATCGTCGTCGACGGGGGTCGACGAGAGAGAGAGAGAGAGAGAGAGAGAGAGAGAGAGACGGGGGTGATTTCGAGGTGGTTTTGATTTTTTTTTTTTAATTGACCGTCCGATCGAGGTCCATCGATCGGACGGTCTTTAAACGGGGCGCACGATGGGGTGCACCGTGCGCACGGTCGCACCCCATCGACCCCCTATATATATATATATATATATATATATATATATATATATATATATATATAGAGTGAAATGATAAAATGCGATGACCATACACCCTCTTCTTTAGGTGTGGTCACCGTGTCATTACCATCCGATTAAATGGATTTTAATCAGACGGTTAAAATAACCACCCCATGAAATCACATATATCCCTATGAATCATGATCTCTATTTTTTCTCCACATGATCTCCCCTTTTATCTCTTGTGATTCTTTTATGGACCATTTTCTTACTATTTGATTAAATGCACCATTTTTGTATGGTGATTAGAAGGTGACCACATATTAAAAGGGGGTATGGTGTCCACACCATATCACCTCTCTCTCTCTCTCTCTCTCTCTCTCTCTCTCTCTCTATATATATATATATATATATATATATATATATATATATATATATATAACTTAACGACCATAGCATATCATGAGTGTGAGAAATGATTAGGTGTAAATAGAGATGTGTTGTACGGATACAGGAGCATCGTGTCGATCACGTATGAACTGTCCGATCATGTAAATCTTGTGATCGGATGGTCCTATTTTTACCAAACTCTTATCAGTATGAATTCATACAATAATTGTCAATAAGAGTTTTTTTTTGAAAAAAAGACCTATTATTGATCATCTTTTGACCAATTTATTTAAGCGTTGATCCAATTGATCACCTTCTGACCTGGCCCATCTTGTTATGGTGCACCTCACTAACGTGGCCCATTTGGAGGTGGATGCGGTTCTGAACCAGGCTGTTTTGACTGAAAATCTTATTAACCCAGACTCCAGCCCATCAAATAAAAAAGGAAAAAGAAGGCTGAAATCAATTATTGTTGGAAGTCTAAATAGCCTTTTGGCGGGAAGCCCGTCTGGTAACCATGGATCTCCGTCCAATTCGGTCTCCTTGGAGGGTGAAATCCTCATGGAGGATGATTTGTGTTTACACGATGACCAGCCCGATGATCCATCGATGTCCAGAAGATCCCCGCATTCGGTCGGCTCCATCTCTCATCCGGTGTCGAACGGAGAGAGAACGGACGGTCCAAAGATCTGGGCTTTGATAGTGAGGATAGCCAGATTTTGGAAACTAAAGGTTTTCGTGACTCCCTGGGTTGCTCACGCGTGCGCCTTCTTGTTATGCCTGTGTCATTCAGAGCTTTATTTTTCGATCAAAGTCGCTAAAATTTTAGCTTTTAGCTATCTGCGGGAGTTGGAGTGCTCTGATTAAAAATTTGACTGAATAATTTTTCTCCTAGAAGTTATGCATTTCCGATTTGGTATTCAAATTTAATTTTGTTAATATCCAAGATGAAGAGGTTTAAATATGATTTTATCATGAGATGTTCAGTTTTGAGTTAGCTTTCATACAAAAGTGGAATTAGATCAACTGGATTTATGTTGTAAAAGTTATGGGTATTTTTCCAAGTATACCTCGGCGATAAGAAATCCTGGCAGCAGCCTTGTTCAATGTTTAGCTCACATTTTGGAATCGCTGGAGGGATTATTTGATCTTGGCATAAGCATGAAAGTTGTAGATAATTTTCTTGGCTTTCCAATGGATTTTGAATTGTACAATGCGGAGTTATATTGTAGAAGTTATGGCTGTATTAGTGAAGCCTGTCCAGAAAATTCTGATTAGGGACGATTTGGTCATTTAAATCCCTCTTTTGGCTATTTAATGGCCCCAAATGTCTCTCTCGCCTAGCACTCTCGACCAGCACTTCTTGTATGGAAATGAAGAAGAGAAAGTGGAGGTGGTGATGAGGTCCCTTCTTCTGATGTCATGGTATGTATGTTGTTTGAAGGGAGGTGCGGGGCGTCGATGGTGATAGCGGTGGAGCTATGGCGTGTGGGCGTGCTAGAGCCGCGTATGGACCTCCCGCTCTCCTTGTTTGGGTTCATCCATGGCTTTTGTAGCTGTTGGGGAGGAGTGGAAGCTCCATTGCTTTGTGTTGTTGTTGTGTGTGCATGGAATTGAAGAGGGCAAGGGAGAGAAGCTCATGGTTGTTTGTTGGGTGTTGTATATGTGTGCACGCCACCCATTTGTGGGTATGTGTGAGTGAACCTTGCATGTTCTTCCTTCTCCTCCTTCCAATGGTTTTCCTCATACATTCTTGTGTCTATGTGCTAAAGGGGTGTAGGATTGGTGCATCGTACGCTCGAGATCGCATGGGCGTGCTTGGTGTTGTCCGATGTGTACGGAGTGCGTGGGCAGCGTGCACGAGGGCGTGCTTGGCGTTGTCCGATGCGTGCGGAGTGCGTGGGCAGCGTGCACGAGGTGCTCGAGGGCGTGCCTGGCGTTGTCCGATGCGTGCGGAGTGCGTGGGCAGCATGCACGGGGTGCTCGAGGGCGTGCTTGGCGTTCTCCGATGCGTGCGGAGTGCGTGGGCAGCGTGCATGGGGTGCTCAGGGGCGTGCTTGCGGTGTTCGGACGCGTTCAGAGTGTGTTTTGGGGTATCGAGCACCTTGTTATAGCCCAATCCAAACCATTGGTCAATTTCGGGATTGGATGATTCTTGGCGGATTGGTATCATGCTTCGGATTCAATTTGTCGCCCTCTTGTGTTTTGTGAGCCGTTCGCTCGTTAGGTGAGTGGTTCGACCCAACCCCTTGAGATGCGCTCGACGCGCGTAGTCGTGCGTCGCGCATCGATGGGGAACCCTAGCTATACTACTTGTGTAGATAAGTAGTATGGCCATGTTTAAGCTATAATATGTTAGATATCTTGCATGCTAGGCTTATATTACATGTATTGTATTCATGTATGAATGACTGTATCACATGTGCCCCTCTAGTATGGGCATGTATTTCTGTAATGTGTATGAATGTAATAGGGCATGCCTTAGGTAGTATTGTAATACTACTCCCACTATATTAATAATATCTAGCATGATTAACCTGGGTTAATAACCGGGTGCATACTTAATATTCCCTGGTCATAAGACTGGAGGACGTGGTATGGCTGTTGCACCCATCTTGTTGGGGCAAAGCTATGACCAGCTTCCGAAGAGGATGAGACTTTCCCTCTCTCTCGCCCTCCCTCTTTGCGTAAACTGAGTAAGTAGATGTGGTTCCTACTTGACTCAGGTCCGCTTGGGATTATCGGCATGCACCGGTTAGTGTGCGAGATCGCGCTTAACCCTTCCCTTTTAAGTTGGTGATATCCAACGCATGCTTAAGTTATACCTTGTATGCTTATATGATTAATGGCCTTGTATGCATGTTTAAGTGGGCCATACCTTGTATGCATGTTGTATGATTTGTTGTTTATGATGTAAATCCATGTTAGGGGATACCCTTATAGTCAATTATTAGGTGATCGTGCATATGGTTCATGCACATAGCTATGATATGATTCTCCTTTAATATATATGCGCATGTTAAAACAAATTAGGCCTATTTAAAATAGGCGTGGGTATGACCCGCTGTGGGGATGTACCTCATTAGTTAGAGCGCTATCAATGTAATTGCCACCTTGCATCTGTGAGATGCACTTGAATGGAATTCAGGAGAATTCATTTGTTGTATCGGTTTTGTTAAACCGGTGGCTATGGCATTAAGTTAGGCCTACCCGTGCTAGGCGTGTATATGAACCGCCTGTTGGGTTATATGCCTTGGGCTTATTTCTGCGTGAGAGCAGAGGTAACCCCTCGCGTTCGAGCGACGCACCCGTGTGAGAGTACAAGAGTATTCGATATCATTGATATGTTATTATCAAGCGTAGTTGACTTTCCCATAGAGTTCGCTTTGCAAATGTGGGGTGCTTCCTCTCAACATCGTCGTGCGTCGAAACACCCCAGCGTTGAAGCTGTTCTGTTTGGGTGCCACCACTTGTAGGTACTACTGATGCGTATCGCGGTACACATTTGGCTGATGTACCGATCGTGGAAAGAAGACAGGTAGAGGCTATGCGGGAGAGGGCTACCGGATGATATTGCGAGCGTGGAATCGTTCTCCCCTTCTTCGGATCTGCGTTGAAGCTACCCGACGTTAAAGTTGTCCTAACAGAGGGCTCCCACCTGTAGATACTACTGATGCGTTCGGCAATTGTACTGATCATGGGAGTATACCAGATAGAGGCTACTCGGAAGAGGGCTATCGGATGACGAAGGTGTAGGACAAAAGGTTTTCTTCCAACAGTCCTGTGTCACCTTTAGGGGTGAGGGTGAGGATGAGATGAAGTTACGTCGCCGCGTGACCCATTCGTTTTCGTCCGTTCTCATAGTTGTTGGGTCCGGTTATGTATCGATTTTCAAAGACATCGTTGGACAGTTATCTCGATGTAGATGATCTAGTAGTGTTGTGTGGACCAGTAATTTCGCGTCTCTTCGACCAACGATATGGTCTCACCCCAAGAGTCTCCCTCCGAAAGTGAGGGTGAGGTTGATGTTGGTCGCGGCGTCGTGTGACCTTGTTATCCATTCGGTTTCCACCCATGTTTTCCTTGAAAGGAAATTGCCTTAACATTATACTGTTGTAATGGTGATTGGTTTCAAGCCACTCACTGAGCTTGTAACTCACCCCTCGCATACTGTTTCATTTGAAGGAGCGGTGTTGGGCGTGGAGCTGGAGCTTCCCTGTGGCGTGGTCTTATGTGCGTGGAAAGTTCTGTCCGGCGGGTGGCGAGTGCGAGGCTGTCAGCAGTCCTAGAGTCATTTTATGTATTGTAAATCGTGCATGTGGTACATGTTGTATTTTATTTGGACTAGACTTGGCTCTCACAGGACATTGATTGTGTATTCTAGTCTGTAATGATATTTTTGGTCTACAGACTTCTTGATATTTTTATGCTTCTGCTTTTTTAGTTGAGTTATCAGTTATCATTGCTTTTCCAGCTTGTGTGCTATTTATTAGAGTCATTGGTGTTATATTTGTGTCACTTTTAACCTGCTGGTAACCGTTGGAGCATTCGGGCAGTTTTTCATTTTTTTTCGGTTTTTGATCGGTACCGCTAATTTTTGGACTGTTAGCTATCGTCCTGAGCTAGAGGACTCCGATTGGAAATCTAACTGCATATTTGGTGTCCTGGTGCTATTTTAGGCCTCTCATGAAAATTTCTTTGAATTCCGGTAACGTTTCCGAAATTTCACAGTTCCGAGGCGTATCTGGGTTTTTAAGTCGCTCGCTATATATAGGTGGGATCTAATTTCGAAATCACTATTCATCATCCCTACCAATTTCATTTTCTCTCTCCCCTCTCTCTTTTTCTCCCTTTTGAGCCCCCTAGAGCCCTCAAAGCTTAAAACCCAAAGCATAGGAAGTGTAGATCGGGTCCCGATCTACACTCCGGTGCTTTCAAATCCGAATTCCGGCAAGTTTTGCCCCTCCGTCCGCCCTCTCTTCTCCTCTGTTTTGGCTCATTTCGGAGGTGGGAGTAGATCCGGGCGTTGGAAGCCCTTTGGGAGAGGTTTCGGTGCGCGGAGAGCAACCGGACTTCCCCTCCTCCCCTTGGTAAGCCTCTTTCCTCTCTTTTTCATGCTTAGATGGATGTTAGGAGGTGGGATTTGGGGTTGGGAGGTGGTTGGCGGCGGTGGGTGGTCGTCGGAGGGCTGTGGAGGTGGTCGGAGGCCATTGGTGGCCGGAGGAGTGGTGGTGGAGGTGCTCGGGCAGGGTGGCTGGTGGCAGCAGCACAGGCAGCAGGCGCATCGCTGGCAGGGGCGCGCGCGCGCGCGCGGGCGTGCGCGCCGGTGGCGCTGGGCGCTGGGTGCTGGCGCGAGCGGGGGTGTGCGCAGGTGCGCGCGGGCACGCGCGGGCGTGCGCGCGAGCGTGCGCGCGCGCGGGCAGGGCGCCTGGGCACTGTGCCTGGGTGCTGGGCAGGGCGCCTGGGCATGCGCCTGGGCGCTGTGCTGGGGACCAGTGCGTGCGGTGCTGGGGACCAGTGCGCGCGCGTGCTGGGGCGTGCGTGCAGTGCGCGCGGGGGCGCGCTGGGCTGGACGCGCGGTGCGCGCGGGCGCGCGCGAGTGTGCGCGTGCGTGCGGCAGTGCGTCGGGGCGCGCGGGCTGAGGCGCGGCGGCGCATCCGAGGGCGGGTGGCCGTGCGGGTGGTAGCCGGAGTGCTCGGGTTAGCGTGCGTGCGGGTCGTATGCACGTTTGCCCGAGTGGTAGGTGTTTAGTTGTGGGTTTTGTGTGTTTGGGGTATTTTAGAGTATTTATGTATTGTTCTCACCATATTGAATGTCTGTCTTGCAGATCTGGACGGACGGTCGCGCGACGACCCAGATACTGGTGAGTGGGACAATCCAACCCAGTAGAGAGGCGTTATACGCACTTGGGCGTATACCGACCTCTCCTGGGGCACCGTGGATTATATTAACCTGTAGTAATATGTGTTGCATGTGAGCATGATTTTAAATACAGAATGCATGCTACCCTAGGCTTTTATGTTAGGGACTTGCACCCATAGGATAGGTGTGAGAGCCATGCACCATGTCCCCCTGTTTTCATGCTAGGAAACCTCGGCCTATGCATGCGTCCTACTAGTTTATTTATTAAATTAAATGCTAGTGTATGTTAAATCGCATGCCTTAGATAATATTATAGGGAGGAGCCTTGCGAGGTCAACATTGAGACCCGTGTTAGGGTACTCCGTGTTCCTTGTTTGGTTGTCGGGATGTCCTGTATCGGGACCTCATGCTGCCCTCCCAAGGTTTCTAGTCCCAATAATATTATAAATAATGTTGTTTGATTGGTATGTTTATTAGCCTGTTAGTGAATATTATAGGGGAGGGGCCTTGCGAGGACAGCGGTGAGACCCGGGTTAGGGTACTCCGTGTTCCTTGTTTGGTTGTCGGGGTATCCTATAACGGGAACTCACGCCGCCCTCCCGAGTTCTTTCCCCCAATAATATTACAACCTTGCTTTCATTGTTCATGTTCCCCGCATCTTGGTTATGCGCCCTGGAGGAACTCTGAAGAGTTCATGACATTTGAGTTGTAGAGATGTGTTGTCGGCGGATCCGAGTGGATCATATGCATATGGATAGGCTGTTCTGTCCCCCTCGTTGGATCCGGTAGAGACTACCCCAGCGTTAGAAAGGCCGTCCTTCGGAGGACCCACATCAGTAGGCGCCTCCCGATGATTGTGACGGACTGTGCTGAAGTTGTGGGTGGAGACCAAGCGGCCTACGGAGTGGAGGAGAGACTATCTGTGGACCAAGGGTGACCAACAGCCTAGTCAGTCCCAAAATCCTATGTCACCCGTGGTAGGGTGAGGGTGAGGGTGTAGTGGGTTGGCGATGAGCGACCTACTGGATTTGTTTATGGATGATTATCAGTCCCAATAGCCTATGTCACCCATTGATGGGTGAGGGTGAGGGTGTGGTGGTTCGGCGAAGTACGAACCACTGGATTATGTTGTTATGTCTTGGAGATTGGATAAATAATGGAATTGTGGTAAATATTGTCTGTGATGCATGGGTTGTGCCATTCACTGAGCGTGTGGCTCACCCCTCGCATATGTTTTTCCCCAGTGGTCATTGAGCCTGAGCTAGAGCCGGAGCAGCAGTTGGAGCTTTCCGAGGGATTCCTTCAGTAGCGGAGCAGCGCCACGTTCCGCGAGTGCCAGAGGTTATCAGCATCCCTTCTTGACTGTATGTATTTGATTTCCGTGCTTGGCACGTGTTTGTATATGTTCAGTTGTAATTGTGTATATTGGCTCTCACAGGACAGATGATTGAGTATCGAGTCTGTAGAATGTTTATTTACAGATTCAGTCTTTTGCTTTCGCATTTGGTGTATATATCATGTCAGCCTCTTTGTTGTCTGTGTGTCATTCTGGTTGTTTGTGTATGATATATTGTTGACCTCTTGTGTAGATTCTGATATTGTATATACACTTGCCGCGTCCCGGGGTTGGCCGCCCTGGGGCGTGACAATTGGTGACCTCTTGTACTTGATAGCTGGTACTTTATATATTGCCACGTCTCGGGGACGGCTGCCCTGGGGCGTGACACTTCTTGGCATGCACCTCAATGAAGCCTCAGTGAGCAAACACTTCCGTTCAAATTTTGAGGAGGTTTTTCCTTTGAGACGGCTTGACATAAACCAGGTTAGGAGGGAGGAGGGCGCGTCTCCTACTTAAAGTCTATGTTAGTCGTTACACTATGGGGTTATTTTTATCTTTCCTATGGTTAAGTTCCTCTGTTGGAATATACAGGGTCTTAATGACCCATGCAAAAAAGCGACAGTGAAGGATATGGTGCACAATAATGGGTTTGCAAGAAACAAAGATGGAACTGTTTGCACCTGCTGATCTTCGTAGTATCGGTGATAGCCGCTTTTTAGATTTTGTTTTAAAGCCATCGGTGGGGGCTTCAGGCGGAGTACTGTTGGCCTGGAGCGACAGACGATGGAAAAATATTGATGAGCGAATAGGGAGATTCTCGGTATCCATGGTGCTTGAGGATGTCGTATCTCATTGGGTCTGGACTTGGTCTCGGGTGTACGGTCCAAATGCGGAGGAGATGAGACCGGAGCTTTGGGAGGATCTGCGGGAGATCAACGTTTGCTGAAATTTTCCGTGGTGCGTTATGGGTGATTTTAATGTGACCTGTGTCACGCCCTAGGGCGGCCGTCCCCGGGACGCGGCAGGTGTATATATCATATCAGAAGCCTACACATGAGGTCAAATACATATACTCTAAACCACAGATAAAAATGACAACATAGATAAAACAAGGCTGACATAATATATAGACAATATAGCGGAAGCTAAAAACTGAGTCTGTAATCAAAACATATTACAGACTCGATACACAATCATACGTCCTGTGAGAGCCAATATACATAGTAATAACTGAATATATACAGACGCGTGCCAAGCACGGAAATAAAATACATACAGCCAAGAAAAGGGATGCTGATAGCCTCTGGCACTCGCGGACGTAGCGCTGCTCCGCTACTGAAGGAATTCTCGGAAAGCTCCTACTGCTGCTCCGGCTCTAGCTCAGTCTCAGTGACCACTGGGGAAAAACATATGCGAGGGGTGAGCCACACGCTCAGTGAACGGCACAACCCATGCATCACAGACAATATTGACCATAACATATTAATCCAGCTATTCGTCCCGCCTCAAAGGGGCAGGAACAACATAAACATTAATCCATCTTAAACCACAATTTCCATAACCCAGATCATACCCTCACCTTCACCCCTCAACAGGGGACTCAGGATGTTGGGACTAACAATCAACCATAAACAAATACCAGCGGGTCGCTCATCGCCAACCCACCACACCCTCACCCTCACCTTTCCAAAGGTGACATAGGATTTTGGGACTGACTAGGCTGTTGGTCACCCTTCGTCCACCGATAGTCCCTCCTCCACTCCGTAGGCCGCTTGGTCTCCACCCACAACTTCAGCACAGTCCTGTCACAAATATCGGGAGGCGCCTACTGATGTGGGTCCTCCGAAGGACGACCTTTCTAACGCTGGAGGTAGCCTCTACCGGATCCAACGCAGGGAACAGAACAGCCTATCCATACGCATATGATCCACTCGGATCCGCCGACAACATATCTCTACCACTCAAATGTCATGAACTCTTCAGAGTTCTTCCAAGGCGCATATCCAAGATGCGAGGGAAAATAGTACAATCAAAAGCAATGTTGGAATATCATTGGGGGAAAGAAACTCGGGAGGGCGGCGTGAGTTCCTGATACAGGGTACCCCGACAACCAAACAAGGAACACGGAGTACCCTAACACGGGTCTCACCGCTGTCCTCGCAAGGCCCCTTCCCTATAATATTCACTACTCATGCTAATAATAATACCAAACATATAACATTTCTTATAATATTATTGGGACTAGTAACCTTGGGAGAGCAGCACGAGGTCCCGATACAGGACATCCCGACAACCAAACAAGGAACACGGAGTACCCTAACACGGGTCTCACCGCTGTCCTCGCAAGGCTCCTCCCGATAATATTACCTAAGGCATGCGATTTAACATACACTAGCATTTAATTTAATAAATAAACTAGTAGGACGCATACATAGGCCGAGGTTTCCTAACATGAAACAGGGGACATGGTGCATGGCTCATACACATATCCTAAGGGTGCAAGTCCCTAACATACAAGTCTAGGGTAGCATGCATTCTACATTTAAATCATGCAAGCATGGAATACATATTACAACAGGTTAATATAATCCATGACGCCCCAGGAGAGGTCGGTATACGCCCAAGTGCGTATAACGCCTCTCTACTGGGTTGGATTGTCCCACTCACCAGTATCTGGGTCGTCGCGCGACCGCCCGTCTAGATCTACAAGATAGACATTCAATATAGTGAGTTAAACTCCACAAATACTACAAAATACACAAGGACTTACATAAACCCACAACTAAACTCCCAACACTCGGGCAAACGTGCATACGACCCGCACGCACGCTAGCCCGAGCATCCCGGCAAACACCCGCACGGCCGGCAACCACCCGCACGGCCACCCGACCTCCCGGGCGCACCGCCGCGCCTCGGCCCGCGCACTCCGCGCACCGCCGCGCCTCGGCCCGTGCACTCCGCGCACCGCCGCGCCTCGGCCCGCCGCCGAGACACGCCGCCGAACCTCCCGTGTGCACCGCGCGCCCCCTGCGCCCCAGCGCAGCTGCCCGCGCACACCCCGCACGCCATCGCTGGCCCGCGAGCACCCCGCACGCCCCGCGCGCAGCGCCTCGCCCCGCGCGCACCCTGCGCGCACCACCTCGCTCCGCGCGCACCTCGCGCGCACCACCTGCCTCTACCCGCACGCACCACGCGCGCACCGCCAGCTCCCCCCGCAGCGGTGCCCAGCGCCCAGCGCCCCAGCGCCCAGCGCCCAGCACCCTCGGCCAGCACCCGGTACCCGCGACCCAGCGCCCATCGCTCAGCGCCCAGCACCCGGGACCCTCACCCAGCGTCCACGCGCACGCACGCGCAACACGCGCCCAGCGTGCCTGGCAGCACGCGCCCAGCGCGTCTGCCAGCCTGCCCGCGCTGCTGCCCGCGTTGCCTGCCTGCGCGCGTCGCCGAGTGGCCCGAGCACCGCTCGCCTGCACGCCCGGGGCACTGCCCGCCTGATACCCGAGCGCCCCTGCCCTGCTCGCCTGCGCGCCCAGCCTGCTCTCCCGGCCTGCCAGCGCGCACAGCCCAGCTAGCCTACCCGAATGCATCACCCTGCACCCCCCGAGCGCACGCCCGTGCGCGCGCCCGCGCGCACGCCCTCGCGAGCCCGGCAAGCTGGTGCGCCTGCCGCCTGCCGCACGCCCGAGTGCCCTGCGCCCCATGCGCAGCACCCGCGCGCGCCCCGCCCTCACGGCCATCACCCCCAGCACCGCCGCCCAGCTCCAGTCGCTCGACCAGCACGCCCAGCGCCTGCAGCACCACCCGAGCGCACGCCGCGCGCACGCCTGCGCGCACGCACCCGCACGCCCGACCACCTGGTGCCCCACGCTGCTGCGCCTGCTGCCAGCGCTCCCGGGACAGCCACCTCACCTACCCGAGCAGCCTAGCTCCCCTACCCGAGCACCCACTCACCACCACCGACCACCCACGGCCTCCGACCACCACCCCAGCCCTCCGACGGCCACCCACCGCCTCCGACCTCCACCCAACCTCATTTCCCACCTCCTAACATCCATCTAAACAAGAAAAGAGGGGAAAATAGGGCTTACCAAGGGAGGGAGCGAAGTCCGGACGCTCTCCACGCGCCGAAACCCTTCTCAACGGCTCTCTTATGCCCCGATCTACCACGGCCCTTGAAATGGCCCGAATCAGAGGACAAAGAGAGGGGGACGGAGTGGCTAGAGTCGTCGGAATCGGGATTTGAAGACACCGGACCCGATCTACACTTCTCGTGCTTTGGGTTTTAGGGTTTGAGGGGTCTAAGGGCCTCTAATGGAAGAAAAAGAGAGAGGGAGGAGAGAGAGGGATTTGGTAGGGATGATGAATAGTGCATGAGATATTTTCTCACCCACTATTTATACCAAGTCACTTAAAAACCCGGATACGCCCCGGAACTGCGAAATTTTGGGAACGTTGCCGGAATTTGATGAAATTTTCGTGAGAGGCCTAAAATGGCACAAGGACACCAAATATGCAGTTAGATTTTCAATCGGAGTCCTCTAACTCAGACGATAGCTAACAGTCCAAAAATTAGCGGTTCCGATCGAAAACCCTAAAAATTTTAAAAACTGTCAGGACGCTCCAACGGTTACCAGTAGGCTAAAAGTGACACATATATAACAACCTGATTCCCGGCAGATAGTAACAGAGAAACAGGCATATCAGGTTCAATGGAACAGTTTTCAGTATGGATTGCAGAGGAAGGTCTCTTGGACATCCCTCTTGCAAATCAACGGTTCATGTGGTGCAATCTACGAGCACATCCTTCTTGCACTAGGTTGGACAGAGTGTTAGTGAACCATTTGTGGGAGGATGCCTTTCCTTTATGTTCTTTGAAAGCCCGTCCGAGGATCTGCTCTGACCACTCTCCACTGATTTTTGACGGCGGTGAACCTCATACTAGTTACCACCATTTTGAGTTTGAGAATTGGTGGTTACTTTGTGAGGGCTTCCGTGAGGTGGTGTTTGAAGCCTGGTGGCTTCCAACCCCGTTTTCGAAGGGTGCAAAGAAGGTGGCGTTCAAACTGAAATGGGTCAAGCAAGTTCTGAAGAGGTGGAGCAGGGACCAGCGATCTAACAGGCATAACAGCAAGAGTGAGATTGAAGGGGCATTACGAGACCTAGAAGTGAAAGAGGAATCCAGCGTCCTCTCAGAGGAAGACCGAATCCGCAGGGCCAACCTTAAGACCTCTTGGTTTCGATGGCTTCGTATGTAGGAGTCGGAATGGCGCCAACGATCACGGGAGACCTGGCTCAAAGAGAGAGATAACAAAACCAAGTTCTTCCTTAAAGCGGCAAGCATGTGGCGACGTATGAACCACATTGGTAGCCTGAGGAAGGGAGAGTAGCTTCTGGACGCCCTTGGAGACATTGAACAGCTCCTAGTCAACCATTTCTCCTCAGCCTTTAAGAAGGATCGAAGTAAAACACCAAAATGGTTCGATGAAGACCTCAAGCGTGTCCTGGATCATCTATGGCCAGATCTAGAGGCTCCTTTCTCAGCCGAGGAGGTGAAGAAAGCAGTTTTAGGGGCTGCCCCCGACAAGGCACCGGGGCCCGATGGCTTCGGTCTTCGATTCTTCTAGGAATTTTGGCATGTGGTCCAAGATGATGTATTAGAGATGTTTGATGAATTCTATAGGGGCTCCTGTGGCATTGGGTGCCTCAACTCTGCTTTCCTTGCTTTGATCCCGAAGAAGGAAGGGGCGCAGGTGGTGGGAGATTTTCGACCAATCAGCTTAGTTAACGGAGCGTATAAAATGGTGGCTATGGTGTTAGCGAACAGATTGAAGCCAACGAGTGGATTCATGATTGAGGAGAATCAATCAGCTTTCATCCCAGGGTGGATCCTACACGATGGGTTTATGGTGGCTCAAGAGCTCATCTCCACACCCCATCGAGACAAGCAGAGTGGGGTTGTTATCAAGCTTGACTTTTCTAAAGCTTATGACAATGTTCGTTGGGATTTCTTGCTCCATCTTCTTGCTTGCCATGGTTTCAAAGCCAATTGGCTTAGAATGATCAGTGACTGCATCTCTATCTGTCATGCCCCGAGGCGGCCGTCCCCGAGACGTGTCAATAGGTAAAGTATCACCTATCAATTACAAGAGGTCAACAATGACTTCAATAAATAACACACAAGCTGGCAAAGCAATGATAATTGATAACTCAACTGAAAAAGCGGAAGCATAAAAATATCAATAAGTCTGTAAACCAAAAATATCATTCCAGACTCGAATACACAATCAATGTCCTGTGAGAGCCAAGTCGAGTCCAAATATAAAATGACTCTAGGACTGCTGACGACCTCGCTCTCGCCACCCACTGGACAGAACGTTCCACGCACGAAGACCACGCCACATGGAAGCTCCAGCTCCATGCCCAACACTACCCCTAAAAAAGAAACAGTATGCGAGGGGTGAGCTACAAGCTCAGCGAGTGGCTGGAAACCAATCACCATTACAACAGTTTAATGTTAAGGCAATTTCTTTTTAAGGAAAACATGGGTGGAAACCCAATGGATAACAAGGTCACGCGGCGGCGTGACCAACCTCACCCTCACCCTCACTCCCGGAGGGAGACTCTTGGGACTCTTGGGGAGAGACCATACCGTTGGTCGAAGAGACGTGGAATTACTGGTCTAACAACACTACTTGATCATCTACACCGAGATAACTGCCCAACGATGTCTTTGAATATCAGTACGTAACCAGACCCAACAACTATGGGAACAGATGAAAACGAATGGGTCACGTGGCGACGTGACTTCACCTCATCCTCACCCTCACCCTCACCCCTAAGGGTGACACAGGACTGTTGGAAGAAAACCTTTTGTTCTACACCCTTCGTCATCCGATAGCCCTCTTCTGAGTAGCCTCTACTTGGTATACTCCCATGATCAGCACAACTACCGAACGCATCAGTAGTACCTATAGGTGGGAGCCCTCTGTTAGGACAACTTTAACGTCGGGTAGCTTCAACGCGGATCCGAAGAAGGGGAGAACGATTCCACGCTCGCAATATCATCCGGTAGCCCTCTCCCGTGTAGCCTCTACCTGTCGGCCTTCCACGATCGGTACATCAGCCAGATGTGTACCGCGATACGCATCGGTAGCACCTACAAGTGGTGGCACCCAAACAGGACAGCTTCGACGCTGGGGTGTTTCGACGCACGACGATGTCGAGAGGAAGCACCCCACGTTCGCAAAGCGAACCCTATGGGAAAGTCAACTACGCTTGATAATCACATATCGATGATATCGAATACTCTTGTACTCTCACACGGGTGCGTCGCTCGAACGCGAGGGGTTACCTCTGCTCTCACGCAGAAATAAGCCCAAGGCATATAACCCAATAGGCGGTTCATATACGCGCCTCGCACGGGTAGGCCTAACTTAATGCCATAGCCACCGGTTTAACAAAACTGATACAACAAATGAATTCTCCTGAATTCCATTCAAGTGCATCTCACGGATGCAGAGTGGCGATTACATCGCTCGCGCTCTAACTAATGAGGTACATCCCGACAGCGGGTCGTACCCACGCCTATTTTAGATAGGCCTAATTAGTTTTAACATGCGCATATATATTAAAGGAGAATCATATCATAGCTATGTGCATGAACCATATGCACGATCACCTAATAATTGACTATAAGGGTATCCCCTAACATGGATTTACATCATAAACAACAAATCATACAACATGCATACAAGGTATGGCCCACTTAAACATGCATACAAGGCCATTAATCATATAAGCATACAAGGTATAACTTAAGCATGCGTTGGATATCACCAACTTAAAAGGGAAGGGTTAAGCGCGATCTCGCACACTAACCGGTGCATGCCGATAATCCCAAGCGGACCTGAGTCAAGTAGGAACCACATCTACTTACTCAGTTTACGCAAAGAGGGAGGCGGCGAGAGAGAGGAAAAGTCTCATCCTCTTCGGAAGCTGGTCATAGCTTTGCCCCAACAAGATGGGTGCAACAGTTATACCACATCCTTCAGTCTTATGACCAGGGAATATTAAGTATACACCCGGTTATTAACCCAGGTTTAATCATACTAACATAGGGAGGTAGTACTATAAATAGGGACTACCTAAGGCATGCTTATTCTATACATTCATAAAAACACACATCACACATGCCCATACATGAAGGGCATATGCATACATAATAATTCACACATGAATATGATACATAGGCAAGTATATGGTAGAAAAGGGGGTTCTATGCAATGTTCGAGCTATACAAGCCTAGCATGCAACTATCTAACATATTTAGGGTGCAAAGAAGCCCCATGGATGCGCGATGCATGACTACGTGCATCGAGTGCATCTCGAAGGATTGGATCGAACCACTCACCGCAACCCAGGTTGATGCGTGACTGATCACCAAGATCTGCAAGACAAGGGTTTCCAATTTGGTGAGTAAAATCACATTAAAACACTTAGAATTTAACTAGAAATGCTAAAGACCTAGATATGCAGGCATACGGGCTCGCACGCATGTAAGCACGCACGTACGCGTGCATGTCGAGTGCCTCAGCACCCACCTGAGTCCCTGGTCAGCCACATGCATGGCCCCACATGCGCACGCACGCGTGCACGCACCCCCGAGCCCGCTGGAGCCCTGCTGCGCGCCCAGACACGCAAGCTCGCACGCACGACCCGCGCGCACCGCGAGCTTGCCAACACCCTGCGCGCACGCCCGCGCGCTTGCGCGTACGTACACGTGCCTGCCTGCGCTCCCGACTGCCCTCGTCTGCGCGTGCGCCCACGCGCGGACAGACCCGCACGCGCGCCCAGACATCTTTAACCCCTCCCCAACCCTCCCCACACACCCTAACTCATTCATCTATCATGCATGACCTCCCTAACACCCAACCATGCATAAAGACCCAAATAAAGAAAAGGGAAAACTCACCAAAGAGAGGGGGAAGGGAAGGGGGAGATGTAGGGGTTTGCAAGCACCTTGACCACCTCAACCACCACAACCACTACCACCACCTCCATCTTTGCTTCTCTTCTACTTGGCTGACCAGAGGGAAGAGGGGGAAAAAGGAGCATGAGAGGGAGCATAAAAGGGCTAGAGAGAAGAGAATCATCAACAACAACATCAAAGGCACACACACACACCTTGTGCTTCTTCTTCTCCTTCCACTTCTTTGGGGCATTCCATCAAACACAAATGGGGGGGGGGGGACATAAAAGAGGGAGAGAGGTCCACGTGAGAGAGCTTCAATGCTCACTTTGGGTGGGGGGGGGGGGGGGGGTTGAGTGAAGTGGAAAAAAGGGGGGTAAACCTAACCTAAACTCACCCTCTCACACTCAAAATAACCAAAGGGTTACTTAGCTATTAAGTAAGGGGTGGGGTTAAGGTTACCAAAGGTCATCCCATTCACCAAAATATCTAACACTATTCGACCAACCAAACCAGGAACTCTCAAAACCCGGATACGGTTCAGAACTGCATATTTTTTAAAACATTACCGGAATTTGATGAAATTTTTATGGGTAGTACAAAACGGTACCAGGACAAAGGTCACTCCATTCACCAAAATATCTCACACTATTTGACCCACTAAACCAGGAACTCTCAAAACCCGAATACGGTTCAGAACTGTATATTTTTTAAAACGTTACTGGAATTCGATGAAATTTTTATGGGTAGTACAAAATGGTACCAGGACCCATAATATGCAGTTAGATTTTCAATCAGAGTACTTCAACTCCTGTAGGTAGCTAAAAGCCAAAATTTTAGCGACTCCAATCGAAAAATAAGGCTCCGAATGACACAGGCATAACACTATCAAGAAGGTTTTTATATTTGTTAATGGCAAGCCTTGCGGCTATTTCCACATGAATAAGGGCCTTCGTCAAGGTGATCCCCTTTCACCAATCCTGTTCACAGTTGTGGCTAACACTTTCAATAGAATGATGAAGATGGCTGAGGCGAAAGGGTGGATTGAGGGGCTATCCATTTGTAGAGGTGGTCTGGCCACGTCACATGTTCAGTATGCAGACGACACAATCATCCTATGCGCTGCCAAGTCCCTCTCTATTCGGGGTGTTTTGTTTGTGTGCAAATGTTTTTAGTTCCTTTCAGGTTTGCGCATTAATTTTCATAAAAATTCGATGCTTGGCATACATGTTGATGAAAGGAAACTTGCTGTTCTTGCTGGGATTTTTGGTTGTCGGGTCCAACACTTCCCCACTCGACTTCTTGGCCTCCCTTTACACTTGGGAAAGCTTAGGAAGGTGGATTGGAATCCGTTGGTGGATAAACTTGAACGAAGGCTAGAGGGTTGGAAAGGAAAGATCTTAAGCATTGGCGGACAATTGGTTCTCCTACAGGCAGTCTTATCCTATCTCCCCGTTTTCTTTCTTTCGATCTTTAAGGTGCCAGAGGGTATCCTACAAAAGCTCAAGGGTATCCGTTGTCGTTTCTATTCAAGCGGCACACATGGGGATAGTCGGAAGTCTCATATGGTTTGCTGGGATCTCGTCTGTTGCATGAAGCGAATGGGAGGGGCAGGCATTCTGAATTTGGGTGATTTCAACAAAGCACTACTAAGCAAATGGAGATGGAGGTGGATGTCCAATCGAGACTTGCTTTGGTGCCGTCTATTGGAGGTGAGGTTCAGCTGCGGAGATCCCCGAAATCATTTCCCGGTGATCTCCCCTCGAATCTCTTTCACCTGGCGCAACATTCTGTCCTACACAGAAGGATTCATGGATGCTATATTTTGGAGAGTGGGGGATGGTTGTTCCACTAGCTTTTGGCATGACGTGTGGCTCGGGGACTGCGCACTAAAGGAGCGGTTCACAGAGCTATTCAAGCTCTCCCGTGACAGAGATGGGACGGTGGCAAACCATTGGTGCCCAGGTGCGCCACATGGAGTATGGAATATTCGTCTACAACGGAACTCGGGAGGAGCAGCGGCTGATTTACTTCCAGACTTACTACGCGAACTATATTCAGTGGTGCTTGTTGACAGTGTCTCGGACTTGGTTTTTTGGCGTCCTCAGCCCCGTCTTACATTCACCACCCGTGGCTACTATGATTGGTGGTGTCGAGATCGTCCAGTTTTCGAGGCAACTACTTCGAAGGCGCTGGAAATTTGGAAACCCAAAATCCCACTCCAGGTCTGCATTTTCTTGTGGAAAATGTACCAGGAAAGACTCCTCACCAAAGTTTATCGCGGAAAATGGGCGTCTGTGGAAGGCAGCACATGTTCTCTTTGTGAGGCGGGGGAGGAGACTCTGATTCACCTATTCCTTGAATGTACCGTTGGTCGTGAGCTTTGGCGGCGTCTGAAGGAGTTGACAGGGATGGAGGACAACAACCTCACTTTGAACGCCTTATGGGAGGCGGGGAAAAAGCTTCGGCGGAAGGAAGATAGAAGCGCAGCAGGGAAGATCTCTCAGTCCTTTATTCCCGTTGTGTCTTGGACCATTTGGCTTGCTCAGAATCACTGGATATTCAGAGGTTCCCGAGTTTATATGGAAAATTTATGGGAGTCAGTCTTAAACTACATAAAAACTTGGGGGATTGTTTGTGCTGGGGCAAGCAGAGTGATGTATATTGGGGGGAAAATTAAGATCGAGGAATAGGCGTAATTGCATTATGTTTCTTGTAGGTAGAGTCCTCCTCTACCATTTTTTACTTTTCAGTATGTTTCGCTTTGAGTTTTGTAATAAAATTTAAGGCGCATGCCTATCATTTACATAAAAAAAAAAGACCGTCCGATCATGAGATTTGTATGATCGAACAGTCCATACGTGATTCACATGTGCTGCACGGACAGCATATATATACAGCATATATATATATATATATATATATATATATATATATATATATATATATATATGAGAGAGAGAGAGAGAGAGAGAGAGAGAGAGAGAGAGAGAGAGAGAGAGAGAGAGAGAGAGAGAGAATTTCCTGGTCCTTTTTTCTATAGTTTGGACAAAATAGGTAACATTCCATGCCAAATTAAACCAACAGCTCTAAAAAGGATATCTGAATCATCTTCCATTTGACAAACACAGAATGCCAAACAGTTGAACAGTACAAATTAAAAATTCATTCACTCAACAAATTGAGTCATCAACCAGTGACACAATCCAAGAGGAAATTTATAATAACAAAGTAATGAATTTAGAGATTGGTGGTGGTGGATTAGAGGAATGGGGTGTGGGTGTTGTGTAGGTGGAGTAAGAGGGAATGGGAAACACTAAAATTAAAGGTAGTTATGTTTATGTGAAAATGAAATAAATAAAATATATAAGTTAAATTAAATGCATAATCTCAACTCCTCCACCATCACTACCAACCTCAAAACAGATGGAAAAATAGGGGGAGGAGGTTCACCGAACCCAACCCAACAAAACCCAACCTCTATGCACACATGTTATTTGTAGGAACTAAACATAAAACATAAACAGCTAGCCTTAGTTTTATGCATGAATTACACTTTACTACCATAGGTTTAGCATTTTTAGGTGGTTTTTTTTTTATAGTAATGTTAATTATGGTGGTGATGATTTAATGACATATTTCAATCTAGTTATTTCAGTTTTTCTGAGATATTTGTTAATGAAAATTAATACCTTGAGTTTTTAATATTGACTTCTTCACATCAAATTGACAAAATTAATTTTTTTAGCAATTCTAATTTCATATTTTTCAATTCATTTAGACCAATAATGTGTCCATATACAGTACTAAAGTTTAGTAATTCATATTGGTTTTATAATGTATCACTCGATAATGACTTATTATATTAATTATGAATAAGGTTATGAGTAGTCATACTTTTAATCTGATTTACCACCTCAAATGTGATATGCATTCATGCGGAAGATATATGATCTGTCTATCTGCACCCATAAATTATATGTGGAAAAAAATATGATGAAACAAATTATTTATCACTTAATGATATATTCACTTTTTCATTGACATAAAAGTTCACATTTTTATCGATTTTGGAAAGATATTTTAAATATCAAGGGGGCATTAATTGAAAACCCAATCATTGAATATGATTTTTTGTGTTAAATATCTTAATAAAACTCGATTATAAGAAAACTCACTTTCTTTGCTTTTTTAAATTATAAATTTTTTGTATTAAAAGCTAAAACAAACTTTTAATTAAGCATGCTTTTTAGAATCGTTTGAAAACATGTTTCACTTTTCTTCATTTTTTGTAAAAGAAAAATCTTGTTCAAATGTATTCCAAATGACGACTCTAGGAGATGTAGATCATCCTGAATCAAGTACCTCACTATTGCTAGGTAACTGCATTTTAAATTAGACAAACTTTTGTAAAGTGAAAAATTTTATATATCTTTTTTCTCGTATGAAAATACTTTCTTTGCTCACCACAAAATTGATTCCAAGGCTTTTAATTGCTAAAAAAATCTCACTATTGAAAACCCCTCATGAAAACATGAGATCTAATATCCAACCAATATTAACATGTAAAAGGAAAATCTAAACAAGAAAAAAATCCCTCTCTCCTTTTTGAAGTTATGAAAAATAAGATCTATATTCATTTGAGTGCTATATATTATTTTTCTCTATAAAGATAAAAAGATCTCACTTGCAATAAAAAAAAAAATTGTTTGAGACTAACACAGCTTGAAACGATAGAAGGATCTGATCTACGCCAAAAATCTCAAATACGCATTGAGTCTATAAGGAAGAAAATTCATAAAGGAAAATAATTTTATAAAGTTGTCATATATAATTTATTGACTTTTTTACATGCAACAAATATCTGAGACTTACTATTCAAGACATACTTCTAGTAACATAATTATTGAAACATATTATATGTCATTAAATACAGACTCTGATGATAATAAATCGTAAATGACACAACTATTAAAAACTACTTAAAATAAGCAAACATATTAATAAACTTAAAAATCCCAAATTCACCTTACACTAATAAAAACTTATTATTATGAGAAATTTGGCAAAAATAGTTAATAATATAAGAACAAGTTCTCATAAATACTTCATTTTAATGAAAGATTTGAAAACAAATATACTGCAATAAATTTTCTTTAGATCTCTCAAACATTAAAAATATTCATTACACCCTCTAATTAGAAGCAATCTTTCTTTTTCTTTTTGCAGTTTAGAAAAATAAAAAAAAAAGCTCAGCTCACCGAATGTAAGTATACTCAGATTCTCGCCACACAAATCTTCAAATCAAAACCGTCGAGTGCTAAAACTTTTCAAAATCAACAAATAAATATATATGTATGGCAGAATTTGTAAATACCTCTTAAATAAAGGGCAGTTGTGAATAGCACTTCTCTTTTGATCTTCTGATTATCCTTACAAATATGTCCTCTTAACTCCCAATATGGTTATCTCTCTCTCTCTCTCTCTCTCAATGGCTATAGCAAAAAACAAAGGCTTTGTGGTTGTGGGAGAGGTGGAGGAGAAGAAGTCATGGCGGCCAAAGAGTGTCACAAGAGCAGAGAAACCGAAACTGAAGGTTCCCCAAGCATTCTTCTCTCTCTCTCTCTCTCTCGGTTTTGATATTTATGTTTGGTCATGAAAAAGTAGATATAAAGTTTTATGTTGTGATTTGATAAGGTTTATTGGTTAATGATGTTTTTTTTTTTTTATCTTCTCTCTCTCCTTTTAACAGTACTTAACATCATCTTGGCGGCCTCGACCGCAAGGTAGCAATGGCAGAGGTGGTTTTCTTCCTCAGGTGAAGTGTCTCCATCTCCAATATGTGCATGATTGATGTAACATTTTTTTTTTTTTTTTTGGGGATGTCGAAAGTCTTCATTCATGAAATTTAAGGTTTTTCATGTTATCATTGTAGCTGTTTATCATTTGATTGCAATAAGCTATGGAGGTTATATTGAGACCGTATGGGATTACTGCAACTATTCTTCAATAAGGCTCTTCTTTAAAAGAAGTTTAAAACTAAGTTTATGTGGGCATCTTTAATAAGGTTTTAGCAGATCCAATAAAATAGTCCTAGTTTAGAAGATTGTTATGAATGGTTGGAACTACAATGCAATTCTTGTCATACATAGGAAAGTGAGTTCTTCAACCCCAACTTATTCACCAAAATTGAATGAGGTGGCCATTTGTTTTTTTAAAAATAGGTAGATGTTTGTTACCCGATTTCATTGCTGATTTCGAATTACAACCTCCGAAAGGATAACAGATAAAAAAAACCCCAAAACAAACAAAAAGAAGTTAGCTTTATTATCAAAATCGCTCAACTCCCGATTAGAAGAGAGATCTAACAATGGGAGTTCCGCGAGCTCGCCAGTCACCCTACAATGCTCAAACTCCCCTTCTCGAAACTAGACATCATTTGCCTTCGCGATGTATTGTCCCCAATTCCTCACACGAGCTTGGAACATTTCCCACATAGAGTAGCATATGTCTCCTTTTTTTTTCTTTTTTTTTTCTGAGATACGAATTGAAATAATTTTTTTGAACCTTGTATATTTTAGGTGGCTGACAATCTTTACATCCCCAAAACACATTCAAATTAATCTGTGTTTTGATTTTACCCAACCTAATCTAACCAAACCCTTTTGTGACCTGTGACTCATACTTTGTACATTGTCTTCAGATATATACGTACATTGTTATATTTTATATGTACTTTGTTATTTACATGTGATATATACTTGCGATATGTTTTTTTTTTTTTTTTTTGATTATCAGGTACACTTTTATTGCTACTATATTTTCATTGTCAATCGTTGTTTTGTGAAAGTGTATTGACTTTTAGTCAAGGGACCCAAATGAAACAGATCGTTAACTTACGATTGTTTTTTGGATGATAATTAATGATTGTATGGAACCTAAATATAGTGAAGGGAAGAAAAACTATACTTGCAATTAATTTGCCCGTTTTTTCCTCTATTTAATGTAAAACAGATTTCGAACGAAAGAAATCAATACGGAATATTTGTTTTCAAATCAGTTCTTAAAATAAAATTTTATAAGATTTTGTTATATATAGACAAATCTCATAAAAATCAATTTTTATTGGTAAAATCTAAATCTAGGTTTTTAGGATAATGAGATTTTTAGGATAATAGGATTTTTAGGATTTTCATTATGCTTTTCTTATTTTAGTAGTTTTATTAATTTTCATTATGAGTTTCTTGTATTTGGTGACATATAATATATTTATAAATAATTATGTCATTGTAGTATGTCTTGTAAAGTAAGTTTTGTTTTTGTGGCATCTAAAAAAATATCTACAACTTTTTGTATGTGACAACTTTTATGAATCAATAAAATTATTTCTCTTTTGAGTTTTTTTTCCTTTTGTATTCAAGAAGTTACGAGATCTTGTCGATCGGATCTCTTCTATCACTTTTTCTGTTGTGTTAGGACTGATTTAAAATTAAATATTTTGCATTGATTTTATTTTTAAATCTGTCTCACATCATCATTTATTATCATGAAACGAAACAACTATACATAGACTAATAAAATCTTGAATGCTTCAACATCAATATTTGAATTAAAATCAACATCCAAATGTATTTGTGGGGTTTCCAATATCCAAATTAGTGATCAAGTGTTTCATATCACTGTGTAGCGGGGTTGTCACTGGTGGTTCGGATAGAAGCCTTTTCTACCCATCCCATTGGGGTGGCAGGCCATGGGCTCGCCTATTTCTATGCGAGCTTTTGTTTCTTCCATCACCCTCTCATTCCCATTCAGCCATCTTTTATCTTAATCCTTTGGAAATATAAAATGACAGCAATTTCTCAAAAAAAAAAAAAAACATTAATTGAATTCAAACTATATCTAAAAAACCAAAAAAAATTAATTATTTCATATAACTTTTCCATGAGCAGCCTCTCCCAAAATTTGATTCGAGAGCTTGTCAGACCTCACCAACTTCAGGCACTCTAGGTCTAGGTTTCTTGCCGCCTCCGGTTCAATTAAACGCTTCACCAAACAGACCAAGAATGCAAGTCATCTTCTTGAAGTCTTGTGAAAGAAATTCGGCTGGGACCGGGGTTTTTCTTCCAAGAGGTCGAGGGGTTAGCGTTGATATCCCGTCTGAAAAACCTGGTAAGTAATATTATTTTTTGGTCGTTCTAAATAAGATTATAATATTGGAATAATAAGATACAGACATTATTCCCTACTTACTTAAGGCACCATCTTCACAAGAGGTAGTATAGTGCGAAAATCATAACCCCCCACTTAGCATATGGTCAACTTGTGATCACCGTCTTGGTTGAATTGAACGGTGAGTAGATGACTCATAAAAAAAATTGCCCAATTTATTGGAATTTGTGTGGAGAAAAGATGGGTTGGATCTCATTTAGGGGAAGAGACGTGGTTCATTAGGTATTTTTTATTCGTGTGATTAAAATCTATTTAATTGGACAGATGGTGACTACATGTAAGTGTTGAATCGATGTCTGCATGTTATCATTCAATATATATATATATATATATATATATATATATATTTTGCTTGACTTATTGATGCTTATATTATCATACCATGATGTCTTATTTGTGCAATACATTTTTTTGTGACCATGAATAGGTAGTAGTAGAATAAGAGCCTAGCCTATCCAAACAGTTTTAACTTTTCAAATGCAACTAATTGTTCAGCTACTCATTGTTTAATGCGGATCACATTTCATTGTTTTTAAGAATTGTTGATATCTTCTTACCAAAAAAATAATAATAATAAAACTTCATGCCGACATTTTTCTTTCCTGGGATAGTTGCTCAAACTTTATGTAAAAATGACTATATGTAATTGTAGTTTGAAGATAAATTTATTAATAGAAAATTAATTAATGAATGGAAAATCTTCATTGTTATAATACAAATTCTATGCGCAAATGCGGGTCTATACTTCTACCCACTACAAGCTCAAGAAAAAAAGAAGAAAGAGACAATGTTACATTTTGATATATTTATGAAGAAGTCCTTATATCTTACCCCTGGTATGATAGCAGAATAGAGGAGGAATAACTGTGGATAAAGTGGAATAACTTGCTTATCAAATTAAAGAACACTTAATATTTATGTTTGACACCTCAAATTTCAACATTCAATATCAATTCTAAACACCTGTTGTGGAAAATAGTTTGATTCAAATAAAACACCTTCCACAAAATTGAATTCTTTGCAAGTGTTCCATTTTTTTATTTTGTGTGGAAGGCTACAATCATATACAATGAATGTGTGTGTATGGTTTATGTTACATTCCCACATTTTGTTTTTACTTGTTCAACTGATTCAATGAGGCCAGAAGAATTTTAACTGCTACAATGTTGAAGCATTTTGCAAAATATGAAATCATATAAAATCTTTACACCTAGAAAATTTATCCATTTTGAGTTGATAATGGTGATTGTTAAAGTATTAGATTACACATGTATTAATATTATTGTGTTACACATGTAACACTATTATGTACTAAAATTCTAAAACAGTGATATTAACAATAATTTTCTCTGTGTTGCAGTGTATTCTCCAATCTTAATTCCTTATGAACTCGTGCAATCCCTCAACCTCAATGTGTATGCACTGGAGATGCAACTCGCCTCTTTTATAGGTGAATTTTATGAATGTTGTAATTAATTTTTTGGGTCCTGAATATGTTATTCCAGAAACTAATAATTCTTCCTTTTGTTTTTAAACTTTGTTTTGTTGTTATCAGGTACTAAAAAGCTCTCTAACAACGAATGTCGCAATACTGAAATGAAAATGGCTGCAAACTCATATGCTGAGATCAGCCTTCCTGATGAGTGGAGCTATTGAATTTTGATGGAATATAATAATAAGACCTTTGTGATACAAATAAATCCTTTTTAAATATATTTGAATAAATAACAAGAGATTGTGTTGGATTTTGGACTTTGTGGGAGTTGAATTCCGATCTTTCTCCTCTAGGTCGTATCTTGGTACAATCCGGGCTTCGATTGTAGATCCGAGAAGAAGCGTCGACAAGACTCTCGTGATTGTTGTATGCCTTCCATCGCCAAGTCTCTTATCTCAGTCTTTGCTCCGGTCACTGTAACTCACACCAGTGCAGTGCCGGCTAACGCCCCTCTGATGCTCAAGTCAGTTTTCCATTCCTAAGAGGAATTCACTTGAGTCTAAGAGTTTTTGGAAAGAAGAAGTGTCTACCTTGTTTGTAAGGGGATATCATTTCCTTTATATCGGGAGAGGGCGTGCTAAACTTACTCTTGAGGTGTGAGCCTATCATGATATAGAATCCTCCGTGTGGCCTTGAGATCAATTGACATGTGTGACCTTGGGATCAGCTCATCATAACTGATACTTGATAGTTTGTTATTGCCACCGCATCAGAGAATATTCCCTTGAGCTTTTTGTTATCTTGCCGATGTTGATATGAAAGTGGTCTGATTGTTTCTAGTTAGGTCAGGCTTTAATAACTGGTCGTTCTAATTAAGTCGGATAGTAGTTATGTTCCTTACTCATCCATGTCTGGTGGGAGTCTGACCAGATCTTTTATTAGTCTGACCTACGGATGACGCTGGGCCCATTGCAAAATGTGGCGGTCCAGATAGTAGTGCCTCTTTTATGGGCCTCCTGATCGGGTCGCGCTATTAGTCGTGTCGACCTTATTTGACAGGCCCGCTTTGTGTCATATTCTCATCTTGTTCCATTTAACTCGTATGCCTTATTCCTTATTTCGCTATTCACAGATTTGGTCTTCTACAAATGCCCCCTTTTTCTGGTCTTCTGGGAATCGGGAGGTTAGAAGAACAGACATGCAGGAGATCTTGCTAGCAATTAGATCAAATCTTAACCGAGGTGGGGATATGAATAAATTCATTCCTTGATTCTAGTGAGCCATGATTGAGACGTAAATATGCCCCACTTTTATCATCACATGGGCATTGGTCTCCGTCATATTTCTCCTCTTATCGTCACATGGTAGGTGCTCCTCAGAATATGCCCCGTTTTTAATGACGAATTCAAAAAAAAAAAAAAATAGCAATTGTAAGTTTGTCGCCTTGTTTTCCCAAGCGGTGATGGTAGTTTAAATTTCCATTTTCGTATATATATCTTCCTTCTTTCTTTTCTCTCTTCACCTCTCACTTCATTCTGTTTGCAAGAAGCTTCACTCCTTTTCCTCGTTTTCAATTCGTTCAACTCCCCTTCCTTTTTCTCGTTGACTTCATGGCCCAAATTCCAGTCGACGTCCATGTCGAAGAGTACACAAGGGATTTGCCCCTGAACCCTGACCCTAAAACGCTGCTGTTGTATTCCGGCCAGGTCAAAGCTGGCAGGCTTTCCTTCCCATTGCCACTATTAGTAATGGAATTTCTCAGTTTCTTTGGTATCCACCCCCTCAAGTTTGTCCAGGGGGTTTATTGCATTTTGATGGGCGTCGTTGCCCATGCTACCTATGGCCTCAACCTCAGATTAAATGAAGTGAGGAGCTTCTATCGAGTGAAACTCCTTAATGAGGGGGAAAAAATGTTCTACCTGGTGTGGAGATTGGCGTCCAGAGAACTCATTCAGAATGCCCATGAATTTATCTATGATTGGAAGCAAAAAATCTTCAAGATTTCTGGTATTTGGAAGCCAGGTGCATGCGAGTGGCAGATTCCACTCGAATGGAGGATCACGGCTTTGAGCGTAGGTCGGTATTCTTTCTTTGTAAATTATACGTCTCCTCTTTTTCTTCTTCTTTTCTTTTTTAAATATTCTTCTTTCTAGGTGTTCGCTCCTCAATGCCTGCCCTCCAGAAGGGAGTCTAAGGTTGGACGATGTCCAAAGGGCCTCGAGCCTTTTTGATAGAAGATGGAGGACCCTACTCGGTGTGCTAGTGATCAGCCCTCTTGCGCCTCCACATTCATCTTCCCAGACAGACTCTGAGCGTGGCCCGCGGAGAGTCCCCTCTAGCTCCCGTCATGGTGACATGGCCAGTCCCTCCACTAGCGAAGACGGAGCTCTGAGGAGATCCGGTCGGCACCGCCAAGTGGCTATCAGGTTGGCTATCCCTTACCATCCCAGGAGGAATGGCCTTTTCGGGAGGCGCCTCTTCCTTGTCGACAGGAGATCTTGCACCTGAGATGTGCCACGTCGCGCAAGAGATAGATCAGGTGCATGTTGACGGTCCTCCCCAAGATGTGCCAAGGCCACGAGCAGAGGATGCTAACTTGTTCGTCGTGGCCCCTGCCATCCCGTCAAGTTCAAGTATCGCGGCTTAGTGCTACTTTCTCGTGACTAACAAGGCGATGGACATGCTTAGACACCTGATCAAGGAAGAAGAGGAAGAGAGATCCAAGGACTTTTCTGTTGGCTTTCATGCTGGTTATCTTGCAGATCGATCCAATGTTGATCGCCTTCAGGACATGTATAGCGTCTCTTTTCATGAAAGGTGTTATGGTCGCTAGGATCGTGCGGTTCCCAGCACTTCAACCCGGCCACATCGTTTGACCTTCTTTCCAGCCGTTGACTGGAAGACCTTCCTGGATCTTCCCAAGCTTTCAACTTTACTCGAACTTCTTTTTCTGTTTACTCGGGCTGAGTCGGTACTTGCATTTTGTGTTTATAAACTCTTATTGGTTTTATTTCGCCCATGATCTGTTTCATGGGTGTTGTGATGGATGTTTTATGTTTCTATTTTTATTATGTGTGGTGAACTATTCTTCTGGTTTAATATTGTATCATCTCTGCATGCTACTACTTGTTGGGTTGTGCTTTCCTCTTCTTTGCTTTGTTTTTGCAAGACAGGTCTGTTTGCAGCTCTAATGCCTTAATCAGGTCATATGATCTGTTAGCACCGCTATTATGAGACTGGTTGGGGTGATTCAGCATATCTTCTTCGATGTCAGAGGCCTAGAAGAAACTTTACACGTGGCACAAGAGTGGCGGTATTAAAGCCCTCGATTCTCGCTCCCATCATTAAGGTTGTCGTTTTAGAAACCCTAACCACCATTCCTTGGTTAGTCGAAAAGACGTGTCGAACTCGGTGGTATTACCACGTGTTTAAGGAGGCATATAGTGGGGTTGGAGGAAGAGAGAGTTGGGTCTACAGTCTTCGAATCGAAACAATGTACGTCTCCCCTGTCTTCATTTCTACTTTTCTTGGCGTGCTCGATTCAACAATAGTCTTTCAATTTCATCTTTTACTCTCTTCATCTGTTCATAGAAGTTAGACCTTGCCTTAGAAATCCCCAACTTCTTCCCTTGTTTTCTTATGTGGAGTTGTTTTCGACTTCCATGAGAATTTCTATGAGCAAATCCCTAGATGGAATCAGGTAGGCCTGGTTTTCTTTTGAGAAATTTTCCATCCCATTGGATGGTTTCGACCATTCAAGCATGTATGTATACCAATCTCATATAGTAAAGGGTGCTTTGACTCTCCTATTTCCTCCTCGGGTGAGGAAGTTCTTGTCGACCTTCGAGCTTCACCCAACCTAGTGTAACCCTAGCTTCTTTAGTATTCTAATGTGCCATGTAGAATTTATAAAGACTACAACTTGGATTTGGGTGTTCCCAAAATCATGTACACAAATGAGATTAGTAAATGTGGAAGGTTTATCACCTTCGAGCTAGGAAATCCAAGGAAAAGTTCATAGACGAATTACCAAATTCTAATAAACATTGGTCTAATAGTAAACTAATCGTCCTATCTTCAGCGAAGCTCCAGAGGATGCCTGAAAGGTTCCACCTTTTATACTAATGGATCCTATAGGTCGGCTATTAATACTTGGCTTGCCTAAATCTTACTTGTGTTTTGGCCTTCCATTTCTCATTGATTTTTGCCTCTCCTTCGTTCAGACCCAGCGACTAATTCTCAGCCAGCCCAGGAGTCCATGAAATGGGATCACATCAGGGTTGCTTGGAAAAACAATAAAAGGACTTTCCACCGTATTTGGAGTAACCCCAACCTTGGTGGCTGTCGCGAAATCAGGCTACTCTTGGGTGACATCTTCGACGCACCACCTTTTCCTCACATTGAGCAATCTCCTCTGGCTACTCCTTCAATCAATGATCCATCCGAGGAAGGAACTCAGCCTGAAGAAGACCTAGAATCGCTTTTCTCTCTAGGATTTGTTGATCCAATGGAGACTAAGAGGTTCTTCTGGAGGTGGTTGACATGGTTACCATTCCCATAGGACTTCTAGGGAAAACGCAAAGCCAATCGAGAAGACGGGCTCTAGTTTGGGCGAAAGGGCAGATCCCAGCTCTAGGGAGAAGGAAAAGTGAGCCCGAGTGGAAGAATTGAAATCCAAAATTGTTAGGAGGTCGGAAAACATTGGCGGGGTCAAGCTCATAAAAGAGAAGGCGTTCGCCGAACAGACAAGTGATGGGCACCCCGACCAAGAGGGACAAGCTGCTAGTAGACGGTCAGCCTATGAACGTTCCAAAGCCCCTATCTTTTGCCCCCTAGCATTTTCCAAAACAAGGGGAAAGAAGGTATGCCGAACTTACAATCCTCCCTACAATGTAAGGGGGTTTATAGCTCTGACCTACAAGTCTTTCTCCCTAACAACAAGACCAAGACTCGGGCGATTCTCGTCTCGGGTTCTGGTTTAAAAGATCAGAATGTGGCCATCAGGTTGATGGATTCCATCATCATTGAAAAGGTTGCTGTTAGCTTATCTCTTTCTAAAGCTGGGGCGCTGCTGCAAAGCATCTCTTACCAGGTAGAACCGGGGTTTCACAATTTTTTCTCTAAGGGCCTTTTGTTTCTTTGCTACTTGTTTTAACTCCGTTTCTCGACGCAATTCAATGTTCACTCGAGCACGGTGGGTCGAATGTATAACCATATCGTTAGCGACATCGTGAAGGTCCCTCGAGAACGTGACGAAGAGCGGGCACTCCATGGAAAGCTGAAGCCAGTGTGAGGGCCACCCACGAGGAGCATTTTAGAGTGGTTGAAAAGTTAAAGAAAGATTTAAGGTAGTTTCTGAGGCCTTGAAAAAAAAGTAGATCGACAAAGCTCATATAGCCTCTGGGGCTGAATGGGAGAAAAAGGAAATAGAACTGGACTTTGAAATCCAAATACTCAAGAGAGTTAAGGAGGAGCTAGGCCGGATTGAAAAATCATTTGCAAAGGCCATGGCTGTAGGGTACAACATGGGCTATTGCAAAGGTGTCAAGGATCATGGAGATGTAATACCAAAGCCATGTTTAGAAATGATCATACAGGTGCTCAGGCCTCCACTTCTTGAACCTGGCACCGACATTAACAAAGATGGTCTCTCATATCAAGCTTCCCTTACCCAGCTAAAGGAAGTGCCTGACCAGGTAACCAATTTCCTTGGTTGTAATTTAAAGGATATAATCAATGTTGATGATCTCCCTTCCCCTAGTTGTCATAGTGGTCCTTCTGCTATGAAGTCGGGGGTTACAACTATTGCAGGGGTGAAAGGATAATTAGCTGCTGCTGCCGCTGTCGCGAAGACGGAAGTACGTCCTGCTACCATGGAAATTATTGAGATTGTAGTCCACATGAACGATGACCTAGTGACTCTAGCCAGTGATACTAGGGACAAAGCTGAGGATACTTCTGCCGACCTAATCCGCCGACCTCCCTCTTCGAGGCATTGAGAGGGAAGGGCTTGATTCGAGCTTTCATTTTTTTTACGCTTCACAAACTTTATTATTTTTGTTTTATGGCATGGGTGCCAATTTATTGTATGGGGTGTATGTTTGGACAACTCTATGTGTTTTTAACTTGTGGTCAGGTGTTTAAACAGTGCGCTTCGTTCTTCTTTATCGTAACCTGCTTATGCTCCTTTATGATATTCGATACTTGTATTGTCCGATTGTGTGTTTTGTCCCACTTCACTGTAAGAAAAAGGGTGATTTTATTTTCCCTTCCCCCCTTTTCTTTAAGCCTTTTTGGCCATCAAGGAGGTGAAAGAAAGCGCAGAGGCGAAATTAAACCTCATACATGCTCTAACCTTTTGTCCTGTTGTCCCAACGTTTTATAATGAATGCTCGTCTTAATGTCGCTTGTGAGGGCAAATTCCGATGCGTTCGACATCGTATTCATGGGGCCGTTTGCAGATTGGGAAGGCTGGGTGACTGAGGTGAGCGTTTAATAACGCCATACCCCTTTAAAAGATCAGTGTTTCCTTTACAGTTTGCTGTTTTGCTTTTTGAATAGCTGCGCATTTTGGCAATTTTTAATTGACACAATAGCTCATTCCCCCAATGAGATTTTAGTTGAGCAATATCATGGGGAAATGCCCCCACTCCTGAAGCCCTTGTTAGTGGAGGTTGGTGTAGATACCCCAATTTTGACCGTCCAAAGAAAAGAAATTTACTTCAAGTAACATTTTTAAATGACCACTTTTGGATCAAATAGAAAACTACTTTAGGGAACTAGAGGAGAAAACAAGAATGAAAACCTGGCCCAACACTTAGAAAATTTAATGGCCAGTAATATGTCCGCTACTCCAAAGTAGCCGCCCCTCCTCTGACGGCTAAATACAACTAGCCGCCCCTTAAAACTGCCCCCAACCGCTTCCCTTAGATGGGACATAAAGCAGCATTTAATGTTGATGATTGCGGTGGTTTTTTCCAATTAGCCACCTCTTTTCTGACAGTTCAACCTCAGTAACCGCCTCAAGTCACCGCTTGTTGGAGATTGGACGTTTGACAGGTCATCATACTGGCGGCATCTTAACTAGCTGCCCCTCCCTGGGCGGCTAATTAAAATTGGTCGGCCCTGCTCGATTGATTGAATTAGGGTAGCTGGCTCTCACCTGGACTCATCCATAAAGCATAAAGCAACTTTACTTAGGTGTGAAGTTACTTAGCCTCACCCTCTTGTCCAACCCATGTTATTATCCAATGGACCATTGAGTGCATCTTTTTGCAATTATGGTTACTTAGCCACACCCTTTTAACCAACCCATTCTATTGTCCAAGGGATACTCCTATGCATCTTTTCTACTACAAAAGTGTGTGTTAGAGAGAGGGAGAGAGAGGGAGAGAGAGCCTTAGTTGAGAGAGAAGGACACCATTCCCAACCAAAATCCACTCTCAAAAAACCCCCCTCTAACCATTGTCTTAAACCTCTCTTAGCCCTAGCCAAACAAATCCAAATTCCTACCTTGCCCAAATCTAGAAGAAGAAACCACCAATACCACTTTCAATCCTCACTACCACCACCCTAGCCAAAGCCAAAACACTACCCTACCTAGGTTCTGCCCAAATCCAGAAAACTAAGAACCAGGCGGCTAGTCCAAACCAGCCGTCGGACCCAGAAGGCTAGGTTCAAGTAACCGGCGGTTTACTGTTATTTATATATTTATAATTACTTGCTTTATTTATCCACTTTACTCATATATCTGCTTTTCGACTAATACTCGACGTTTCAACTAGAGGTGACTAACACCCCCTGGTTGAATTCCGTACGGTGGTCACTTTCTTCTTTTTACAACTTTTATTTACTTCTGCTATATATCTGCTCTTCGAATACTCGAAACTAGAGGCGGCTAATGTCCCCCTGGTTGAATTCTTTACGGTGGTCACTTTCTTCTTTTTACAACTTTTATTTACTTCTGCTATATATCTATTTTTTGACCAATACTCGACGTTTCAACTAGAGGCAGCTAAAAACAACTCTCCGGGCGTTGACCTGATCAGTCGTAAGATGGACCAGGACCAAGTTCGCAGAACCACCAAGTTTTACATACCTACAAATTTGCGATCATGGTGGGACCTCCTTCGTGAAAAATGGTAATCCTTTTCTGCATGCTAAAAACTTGATAAAACTGCTATTTCTGGGAAGTTCCAGTTTGTCCCAAGTGGCCCCCAAATTTATTGCTTTGTCTGTTGCTTTACACCTGGTTACACTAAATTGCACTAGTTATCGCTTTATTTAATTCTTTTGAGACACCCATCAAAATTATTTTTATTTTTTTCATGTCTGTCTCAAAATGGCTCAATTCAATAACAAAGCACAACAGCTAAACTATGAGAAGCAGGTTATAGGTAGATTAGAGGAGCAGATGAATACATTAGGGTATCTTTCGGTGGAGGACATGCTAAATTCCTTGACCAACCACCTCCAACAAACCCAGTCATCCTCTGTGAACCAAGGGACCCCTGTTACCGATCCAGTCACCCCACAAAATGCCCAACCAATTACTCCACCAAGGGCTTATCCAGGTGCTCGTATTTATCCAGTTACCCCTACTTATCTAGTTGCTTATACCTATCCAAATACTCCTACTTATCCACTCACCCATATAGCTCCAGTAGCTCCCATGACCACACATGGTCCTTACCCAATTAGACCAAGTCCAAGACCGCTAACCTATTCACCCAGGGCCGAAAGTCTCGATGACACCATCTGGAGAATCCTCTCTGAGACAAACCCATCCACCCCCAAGCACATATCCTTACACCACCTACAACAAATCCCATCTTTCAGTCTCTCGGCAAATTTTAAAATTCCAAAATATCGCCGATACAATGGCCGCGGAGACCCGGATGTCCACCTAACAGCTTTTTATCTGGACTCTCGTCCCTTCTTGGACAATGAACCTCTCCTTGTATACCTATTCCAAAAGTCCTTAGAAGGAGATGCTATCCAATGGCTTTCTACTCTGCCAGTAGACCATTTATCCAATTTTTTAGTCGTGAGAGACAAATTCCTTAGTCGCTACGGTTACCAAAGAACCAGGATACCCTCTATCTCAAACCTCACAGCTGAAGAAATGGAGCATGGAGAGGACTTTGAATCCTATGTGTCTAGGTGGTGCACCCTTGTGCACCAAACTGGCCTGCAATTAACAGAGTGTCAAGAAATTGACATGATGTTACTAAACCTTAACCTAGAACTGCGTATGAGCTTTTCATACGGAGATTGCATCACCTATCAACTCCTAATAGATAGACACGACCGGATTCAACGCTGTGCTAGACCCCCTACCCCATTTAATCCCAACAACTGGTCAGGATCCTTTAGGAAAAACCCCACGACAACCCCCACGGTAGAGGGGATTACACGAAAGGTTTCGGCACTCTACCCAAATGGACCACGAGGCCAAAATCGAGAGCCAGCCCTGAGAACGTATACAACCAGACCATGCGGATGTATATTGCCTCGGCAGGCAACCTATCCTAATAATCCTTATTCTCGATCGGCACCCTTGTCCGTGCTGTCACTACCAAACCTTGCAGTCCAAAATCATGAAATCCAAAACACGGCAGCCCAAAATCCTATAGACCAAAATCAATTCTCTCAGGCACAACCCAGTCAGGCTTACAACAATAGTGCCAGAGTTTCTCCTGCCTATGCCCTTGTTCCACAAAGATCACAAACCTTTGTTCCCCAGCAACCACTCCAAAGGCAATACATTGCTATTCCACCCCATCAAACTATGAGTCTCTAGCAGCTGAAATTATAGAATTTGCAGAATGTCCCAAGCATGACTCTGACAATGATGAAGAGTTTTTGGATGGAGAACTATTGGAACTCTTTTACCCTACTCCCACACAACCTAAATCCACCATCCAAGCCCTAAACCTGACTGAGTTTCAATCCCCATTGTCTATACTTGCACAAGATCCAATCATATCATGGCCTGTTGAACCCATCTTGATCATCCCGGATGACTCACATCTTGACTCATCAGATTCTGAGATTGACATAGATCTAATACAACCAATAGTGCATGTCCTCGAATTAGAACCATTCATATTTATAAATGCACAATTTGAAAGAGCAGTCAAGCAATCCCAATTGCCAGATCCATTCGACTTGCCATCCCATCTGTCTGAGGAGCTTCCTCCGGATTCCCTTGCCATATCCAAATTAATTATTTCTGATCTGATCCATATGCCCCTAATTGCACCAATTGAGGAGTCTTTACCCCCACCATCATTAGGGCCTCAACATTATGTTGAACTGTGCTCCCTTGCACTTATTCAGTCAGTAGTTGCCTTTGCGATCTGCTTTTCCATATCCACATCTTTGTTGACTGACCCCTCTATGAGGAATCATTCTCTTTCTGCTAAGGATCTGAGGTAGATCAAGTGCCACTTGCGCTTTCGACAGCATTCAAGCAATGTTCCTTTAAAACTGCTTCAATTTGAGCCTCCATAGAGGACTCATCCTGCACCATCATTTTCTGGAGGCCATCCTCCAGCACTGTACACTACTTTCCCTTACAGCATGTTGTTTGTTTATTGCTTTCTTTAAATTCAAAATCCAAAAAAAAAATCAAATATGTTAAAAGCTATATAAAAAAAAACAAAAAAAATTTCCTTTCACAAAGTTTGTTTATTTTAGCTGTTATGTATGCATTTAAAAGCTTTCATAAAAAAAAAGAGTCCCTTGCATAAATTCAGTTTATTTCAGTTTTGCCTTTCATTTTCAAGTTTAATATATATATATATATACCAAAAAAAAAGGGGAAGAAAAAGAGAAGGAAATTGGGGAGGTGGTACTCAAGAAAACCATACCATCAAGACAACATCATCCAAGAGGAAATTGCTACCAACGTGGGAGGGGTTTCATTCATGCCTATTCCAGGAATGCCTACCACTTGGTAAACGCCGAAGGGGGAGAGGTTTCAGGTCGGTGGAATGCACTTTACCAGACGAAATTCTATGCATATTTGTCAGTATTTGAGAAGTTTTACTCATCCTTATTGTGAATTCCAGCATTTAGTGCTTGATGATAATATTATGAAAGTCCTGAAGACAGCCTGCATTTTACTTAGACTCATACCCGCCAATCATGCCACCTCCACTACACTAGTATGATTTAAAGTTTGGTTCACCTGATAAAAGGAAAAATTGCCTGCCCCATAGACTGGGGCAATTGTAATTTTTGTATTTTTTTATTTTTTGGGATTATCTTTCCCTTGTTTTTAAAACTTATTTCGTGTCAACTAAGATTTATGAGAAATATACCTCGGATCTAGCATACGTTCCAAAACTGGCTCTGACACTATACAAACACTTCAAAAGAAAAAAAAAGGAAAAAAGAAAGAAAAGGGGAAGCAGAAAAGAATAGGGGTAAAACACAGAAACGCCCCCCCTCCCCTCAAAAGGCTATGCGAGGCCAAAAGTTATACCCCAAAGTGTGTGACACTCTCTGCTTTCAGCCTAAAAGCCAAAAAAAAAAAAAAAAATTAAAATATGCCCGGTGGGCTATACTTTCCACCCAAAAGAAAAAAATAAGTGATAAACAGAAGAAAGCCAGAGGGACCTAGTGAAGTAAGATTTATGCTAGGACTGGGGCAATTTTAAAGTGATTCAAAGAATATATTACTCTCATCCCCATTCACCCACTTCTTTTCCCAGCATGATTAAATTAAACCAAGTCTGTTGTCTAGGTGAAATTTCAACCAAGGGTGAACCTTTCCTTACATTTACAACAGCACACACTCTCACATGAGTCTATTTAAAATCTTGCATATCTAAGGGATGCTTATTTATTTGATTCTTGTCATATTAATGGAGTTTTCAGCATGTTTAGAGTAACATGATCAAATATTTGAAAACTACTCCACTTGGAAACTCACCCCTCAGGCTAAACCACTTCAAAATGCCCTGGGTTGGAGATGGGTGATCACAAAGTGTTCTCCCTTAAATTAGAAGCATGCCTTGATTAGAATACTTAAAATTGTCCCCCTCACATCAAAGCATGAATTTGGCATCCATCTTAATACTTGACCATCAAAAATTGCCCCCATGCTCATTTGCAAATTGCCCCTTTATGCTTCTCAAGAAAATTTGCCCCAACCTCTCTTTTCTTGACATCACACAACACATTCTACTTTCATATATCATGACATGCATGTGCTAAACTCAATCCCACCATGATGGAAATGCATGTAAAGTTGTCCTTTTAACTCATATGCTATGCTCCAAATAAATCACATATATGCATGCAATCTCACCATGACAACACATGCCAATATTCATTCAAACTCATGCTAGTTCAAATCCCACCGTGAAAAAACACGCATGCAAAAACAATCCTTTCTAAATTCATGCTCACATCATTTTATATTCAGAAATATAAAACATGCTTGTTTGAATCCCACCATGATGCATATGCATGCAAGGCATGCCTTTTGAACAAAGTTCTATTCTATCAAAAATGCATGCACTCTTTGCCAACATCCCAAACCAACTCAAATTCCAAAGTTTTCTAAAACCACAGCCATGTCTTGGTTAATTTCAAAATTCTACTTGATTAAAACACGACTCACTTGAAGTCTTATCACATTTCCAATAACATTCAGTTCGAATTTCCTCAGTTCTTGTTCTTTTCCGGAATCTTTATCTCTTGAATGATCCATTCACAGAATCAAAATACACTTTTCTTTTTCTGTCTGCGATATCCCCTTGATTGCTGAGTTGCTACTGTCACGCCCCAGGGCGGCCGTCCCCGATACGTGGCAAATATATATAATATCAGTAGTCCATACACGAGATCAATAAAAGACTCTAAACAACATCGAAGGTAATAACACAATTAACAATGTAGCTGACATAATATATATACATATAGCGGAAGCTTAACGACTGAGTCTGTAATTCAAAGACATATTACAGACCAGAATACATAATCAACTGTCCTGTGAGAGCCAATATAAAATAAAGACATCAACATACAAGTACTGTGCCCAAGCACGAGTAACAATACATACAAGGAAAAAGGGGGATGCTGATGGCCTCTCACTCGCAAGACCCAAAACGCGAACGCTGCTCCGCTACTGGTGCGATGCCTCGGGGAGCTCCTCCTTCAGATCCGACTCAGCGACAACTGGAGGAAAAAGATATGCGAGGGGTGAGCCACACGCTCAGTGAATGGTACAATCCATGCAAATATGGTTAATATGCAATTATGGTACCCTAGGGGAGGGCAATGCATGTCTACGTGCATCGAACGCCTTCCAACTAGGTTGGATTGACCCCCTCACCGCAACCCGGGTCGTTGCGTGACCGATCGCCGAGATCTACAAGACAAAGGCATCCAATATGGTGAGTATAACTACATAAATATACATGGAATTTACTAGAAATGCCAAAGACTCGGACAAGCACGCATACAGGCTCGCACGCATGTGAGTACGCACGTACGCACGAAAGTCTGAGTGCCCCGTCACCTACCCGAACCCTCGGGCAGCCACACGCATGGCCCCCGCACGCGTACGCACACATAAACACGCGCGCACGCGCCCCCACACCCCCTGGCGCACTGCCGCACAACCATCCACTCGTCGCACTGCGCGTCCCGCCCGCGCGCACTTCGCGCCCGTGCCAGCTCCTCGCACACACGCTAGCGCGCCTGCGCGTAAGCGCGTGCGCCCGCCAGCGCGCTCGACTGCGCGCGCCAGTACCCCTCTACGCGCGCAGACGCGCGCGCACGCACGTGGATGGCCCAGCGCGCGCGCCCAGACCTCTCCCATCCCCTCCACAGCCCTCACACACACCCCATCCCACATGCATGGCATGCATGATCACCCTAACAGCCCTAACAACCATTAAAACAAAGATAAGGGAGGAGGAGAGCTTACCAAAGGAGGGGAAAGAAAAGGGGAGGAATTCGGGTGCTCTTGGCGCACCAAAACCACCGCAACCGCCACCACCAACACCACCACCTCCTCAGCCTTACTTGGCTGAAAATTAGGAGCAAAAGGGAAGCATGAGAGGGAGCCTAAGAGAAGGGAATGAACAATCACTACAAACAACACATTTACACACCTTTGTGTGTCCCTTCTCTTTCACTCCTCATCTTCTTTTGCTTCTTCTTCTCCTTCTTTTTCCTTCAAACACACACACACACACACAAACAAGAGGGAGAGGGAGGCGTGAGAGGTGGTGAAAGAGAGAGAGAGAGAAATAACTTTTTCTCAAATGGGGGGGTGGTGATGAGAAGGGAAAAAGGGGGTGGTGAACCTAAGTTAAACTCACCCACACACATAAAAAATAACCAAAGTTTTCTTACCCATTAAGCAAGAGGGGGGTGAGGTTACCCAAGGTTACCATAACCACCAAAATATCCCAACACTATTCTACCAAACAAACCAGTAACGACCGAAACCCGGATACGATTCGGAATTGCATAATTTTTAAAACGTTACTGGAATTCGATGAAATTTTTATGAGTAGTATTAAATGGTACCGGGACTCATAATATGCAGTTAGATTTTCAATCGGAGTACTCGAACTCACGCAGATAGCTAAAAGTCTAAAATTTTAGCGGCTCCGATCGAAAAAAGAAAAATTGGAAAATGGCCAGAAATGACCCAAATGTGACCAATAGGCTAAAAAGTGACACATATATAACATTCTTCTCCCCTTAGGAAATTTTTCCCACAAAATTTAATACAAAAACATATAGGAAGGGAAAAGATGTGGATATGCGCCACGCATGGCGTCCTCGCGCTCCCAAGTGGCCTCGGCACCAGAACGGTGCTGCCATCGCACCTTAACCAACTGGACAGTCTTGGTGCGGAGCCCCTTCTCGCGTCGGTCTAGGATCTCGATCGGCTGCTCCACGAATGACAAGTTTGGCTCGAAGATGAGCGGCTCAAACGGGATAACGTGAGCAGGATCGTGGACGTAATGCCTCAGTTGCGAGACATGGAAGACGTCATGGGATTGAGCCAACTATGGGGGCAGGGCTATGCGATAGGCCACCTCTCCAATCCGCTCAAGGATGAGAAACGGGCCAATGAAACGCGGACTCAGCTTGCCCCGCACACCGAAACGGAAGATGCCCTTCGACGGGGACACCTTCAGGAAAACATGGTCACCAACCTCGAAGGCGAGCTCACGGCGACGACGATCGGCGTAGCTCTTCTAACGGCTCTGAGCGATTCAGATATGCTCACGAATCGTCTTGACCTTCTCTGAGGTCTGGCGGACGATCTCTGGTCCCTCCAACTGGCGCTCTCCGACCTCGTCCCAACACAAGGGAGACATGCAGCTGCGGCCATAGAGTGCTTCATATGGTGCCATCCGAATACTCGAGTGGTAGCTGTTGTTGTAGGCGAACTCCACCAACAGGAGATGCCTCTCCCAACTGCCCCCAAAGTCGAGAACGCAAGCTCACAGCATGTCCTTCAGGGTCTGTATCGTCCTCTTTGACTGGTCGTCCGTCTGCGGATGAAACGTTGTACTGAAGTTGAGGTTCGTGCCAAGGGCGTGCTGGAGGCTGCGCCAGAACCTCGAAGTAAACCTCGCGTCTCGATCAGAAATGATGCTGACGGGAGTGCCATGGAGACGAACAATCTCAGAGACAAACAACTGCGCCAGGGTGTCCAGAGCGGTGAGTCGAATGGGGAGGAAATGAGCGGACTTAGTCAGTCGGTCGACGATCACCCAGATGGCATCGCGACCCGAACGTGACCTCGGTAGACCCAAAATGAACTCCATGGTGATCTGCTCCCACTTCCACTGAGGAATCTCAATGGACTGCAGCTTCCCCGCAGGACGCTGATGCTCTGACTTCACCTGCTGGCATACCAAGCAACGGGCAACGAAACGGCCAATATCCGCCTTCATCCCGCGCCACCAGTAGCCACGACGAAGGCCCCTGTACATCTTCGTGCCACCAGGATGCACTGTGTACCTCAAATGATGGGTCTCGCCTAAGATCTTCTGCTTCAGCTCTGCGTCGTCAGGAATGCATACCCGACCTCTGAATTGTAGGATTCCGTCCTCGCGAATCTGGTAGTCTGGACGCCCGCCCTGGGCGACGCCTTCAAAGAGGACTAGAAAGTGAGGATCCCGCCCCTGATACGTGGCAAATATATATAATATCAGCAGTCCATACACGAGATCAATAAAAGACTCTAAACAACATCGAGGGTAATAACATAATTAACAATGTAGCTGACATAATATATATACATATAGCGGAAGCTTAACGACTGAGTCTGTAATTCAAAGACATATTACAGACCAGAATACATAATCAACTGTCCTGTGAGAGCCAATATAAAACAAAGACATCAACAGACAAGTACTGTGCCCAAGCACGAGTAACAATACATACTAGGAAAAAGGGGGATGTTGATGGCCTCTCACTCGCAAGACCCAAAACGCGAACGCTGCTCCGCTACTGGTGCGATGCCTCGGGGAGCACCTCCTTCAGATCCGACTCAGCGACAACTGGAGGAAAAAGATATGCGAGGGGTGAGCCGCACACTCAGTGAATGGTACAATCCATGCAAATATGGTTAATATGCAGTTATGATGCCCCAGGGGAGGGCAATGCACGTCTACGTGCATCGAACGCCTCCCAACTGGGTTGGATCGACCCACTCACCGCAACCCGGGTCGTTGCGTGACCGTTTGCCAAGATCTGCAAGACAAGGGCATTCAATATGGTGAGTATAACTACATAAATATACATGGAATTTACTAGAAATGCCAAAGACTCGGACAAGCACGCATACAGGCTCGCACGCATGCGAGTACGCACGTACGCACGCAAGTTCGAGTGCCCCGACACCTACCCGAACCCTCGGGCAGCCACACGCATGGCCCCCGCACGCGTACGCACGCATAAGCACGCACCCCCGCACCCCCTGGCGCACTGCCGCGTGCCCATCCGCGCATCCAGACACTCTGCCTCGCGCACGCGCACGCTCGCGCGCTTCGGCTTACGCGCGTGCGCCCACCAGCGCACCCGACTGCGCACGCCAGTACCCATCCGAGCGCGCACGTGCGCGGATGGCCCCGCGCTCGCCCCCAGACCTCTCCCATCCCCTCCACAGCCCTCACACACACCCCATCCCACATGCATGGCATGCATGATCACCCTAACAGCCCTAACAACCATTAAAACAAAGATAAGGGAGGAGGAGAGCTTACCAAAGGAGGGGAAAGAAAAGGGGAGGAATTCGGGTGCTCTTGGCGCACCAAAACCACCGCAACCGCCACCACCAACACCACCACCTCCTCAGCCTTACTTGGCTGAAAATTAGGAGCAAAAGGGAAGCATGAGAGGGAGCCTAAGAGAAGGGAATGAACAATCACTACAAACAACACATTTACACACCTTTGTGTGTCCCTTCTCTTTCACTCCTCATCTTCTTTTGCTTCTTCTTCTCCTTCTTTTATTTCAAAACATACACACACACACACAAGCAAGAGGGAGAGGGAGGCGTGAGAGGTGGTGAAAGAGAGAGAGAGAAATAACTTTTTTTCAAATGGGGAGGGGGTGATGAGAAGGGAAAAAGGGGGTGGTGAACCTAAGTTAAACTCACCCACACACATCAAAAATAACCAAAGCTTTCTTACCCATTAAGCAAGAGGGGGGTGAGGTTAACCAAGGTTACCATAACCACCAAAATATCCCAACACTATTCCAACAAACAAACCTGTAACGACCGAAACCCGGATGCGATTCAGAACTGTATAATTTTTAAAACGTTACTGGAATTCGATGAAATTTTTATGAGTAGTACTAAATTGTACCAGGACTCATAATATGCAGTTAGATTTCCAATCGGAGTACTCAAACTCATGCAGATAGCTAAAAGTCTAAAATTTTAGCGGCTCTGATCGAAAAAAGAAAAATTGGAAAATGGCCAGAAACGACCCAAATGTGACCAATAGGCTAAAAAGTGAACCATATATAACAGCTACGCACGGCACGGTAGGCACAAGGAAACCGACTCCGGGATGCTCTGCGCGCGATGGATAGAAACCCCGTCCGAGGGTTGGATCCCTCGCTTCTTTACTTTTACTCACTCCCCCACCTGGACCACTCTTTTGATAACTATTCTAGTAGACCTAGCCTCTGACGATCTAAATCAACTCCCTGAATTGTATTGGTCATGAGATCAAGACTTCTTGAAGGTCGGGCCGATCAAAATAGGGATCTCTTTCTCCTTATCATCGATCGAAGTCTTCTCGCTTTGCGCAAAGACTCCATCCGAAAAGGGTTGGTGTAGATACCCCAATTTTGACAGTCCAAAGAAAAGAAATTTACTTCAAGTAACATTTTTAAATGACCACTTTTGGATCAAATAGAAAACTACTTTAGGGAACTAGAGGAGAAAACAAGAATGAAAACCTCACCCAACACTTAGAAAATTTTATGAACTTCACCCTCTATAACTAGTTCCATAGGTGTATAGGATTTTGATGAGCATTGTAACCCTATGTTCCGCTATCGGGGCACAACTGGGTTTGAATGAAGTGCACAAGTTCTACCAGGTAAAACCTCTTTGGAAGGAGGATAACACCTACTATCTTGCTAGGCATTGATCTTGGATTCTAGCGATGCCATTTATGGCTGAAAGATCTAGCAAGTGAGGGATTCCGGCCCATGGAAGCCTATAGATGTTATATATGTGTCACTTTTAACCTTCTGGTAACCATTGGAGCATTCTGGCAGTTTTTCGGTTTTTTTCGTTTTTCGATCGGAACCGCTAAAATTTTGGACTGTTAGCTATCGTCCTGAGCTAGAGGACTCCGATTGAAAATATAACTGCATATTATGTGTCCTGGTGTCATTTTAGGCCTCTCACAAAAATTTCATCGAATTCCGGTAACGTTTCAGAATTTCACAGTTCTGGGGCGTATCCGTGTTTTGACCGGGCGAGAAGTCATTGGGAGACTTTGACTTGGTCAATGTGGACCTTGACTTGGTCAAATGGTTTTGGCTTTTAGTGTGGTTGGGTTGACTAAGGTCAAACCTCACCTAAGTTAACATAAACTTAGCTTAAGCCCTAATTAATCTTGATTAGCCCTAATCCAAGTGAGTTGACTATTTAAAGAGAGCAAAAAGGTTGCCCACTATTCATTGTCTTCTCCAAATCATTTTCTCTCTCCCCCCCTCTCTTTTTCAAGCTTTTGAGCCCCTTAGAGTGCTTAAAACTTAAAACCTAAATCATAGAAAGGCTAGATCGGGTCCCGATCTACGCCCCGGTGTTCTCGGATTCGAATTCCAAGAAGTTTGGCCCCTTCATCCCCCCTCTTTTCTCCCCTGATTTGGGCCATTTCGAGGGCCAAGGGAGATCCCGGCGTTGGAGGCCTTTGGGGAGAGGTTTCGGTGCACGGAGGGCAACCGAGCATCCTTGCTTTCCTTGGTAAGCCCTTTTTCCTCTCTTTCCTTGCATAGATGCTTGTTAGGATGATGGTTTTGGGGTTGGGAGGCGGTCGGTGGCCGTGGGTGGCCGTCGGAGGGCTGTGGGTGGTGGTCGGAGGCCAGGGGGGGCGGTGGTAGGAGTTGGGTGGTCGAATAGGGAGGCTAGCTGTTCCGGGTAGGCTGGGAGCAGGCGCACCAGATTGCCAGGCGCGCGAGCGCATGCGCACGGGGGGTGCAGGGGGAGGCGTGCTGGGTAGGGGTGCTCGGGCAGCAGGCGGGCAGTGCTCAGGCAGCAGGCGAGCGGTGCTCGGGCCACTCGGCGATGCGCGCAGGCAGGCAGCGCGGGCAAGCAGCGCGGGCAGGCTGGCAGGCGCGCTGGGGGCGTGCTGCCAGGCGCGCTGGGCGCGCGTTTTCGAGCGTGCGCGTGGGCACTGGGTGAGGGTCCCGGGTGCTGGGCGCTGGGTCGCGGATGCTGGGTGCGAGCGGGGGGGGGGGGGGGTGCGTGTGCGGGGCGCTGCGCTGGGGCGCAGTGCGCATGGGTGCACCCGAGGCTAGGCGAGCTGCTGGTCGAGTGGGTGATGCGAGCGGTGGTGCGCGCGGGGTGCGCGCGGAGCGAGGCGAGGGCAGTGGAGGTGTGCGCGGGGTGTGCGCGGGGCGAGGCGCTGGGCGCGTGGGGCATGCGGTGTGCGCGCGGGCCAGCGCGGGGCGTGCGGTGTGCGCGCGGGTTGCTGCGCTGGGGCGCAGTGGGCGCGCGGTGCACCCGGGGAGCTCGGCGGCGTGTCCAGGCGGCGGGCAGGGGCCCGGCGGTGCGCCTGGGTGCGCGGGCTGAGGCGCGGTGGTGCATCCGGGGGCGGGTGACCGTGCGGGTGGTTGCCGAGGGTTCGTGAGTGAGTCGGGGTGCTCGGGCTAACGTGCGTACAGGCCGTATGTACGTTCGCCCGAGTGTTGGGTACTTTTAGAGTGTTTTTGTGTATTTTGTGGTATTTGTGGATTATACTCACCATATTAAATACCTGTTTTGCATATCTTGACGGACGGTCCCGCGACGACCCAAATATTGGTGAGTGGGACGATCCAACCCAGTAGGGAGGCGTTACATGCACTTGGGCGTGTACCGTCCTCCCCTGGGGCACCATAGTAAATATTAACCTGTTTAATATGAAAACTATGTAAGCATGATAATCTGTGGTATGCATGCCACCCTAGATTGTATGCTAGGGACTTATACCCTTAGGACCCGTATAAGAACCATGCACCCTGTTATCATGTTTCCATGCTAGGAAAGCCCCGACCGATGCATGTTCCCATTTAGTTTAATTGTTTAAATAAAATGCGAGCATGTGATTATTAGCCTGTCTTAGTGAATATTATAGGGGAGGGGCCTCGCGAGGACAGCGGTGAGACCCGAGCTAGGGTACTCTGTGTTCCTTGTTTGGTTGTCGGGATGTCCTATATCGGGACCTCACGTTGCCCTCCCAAGGATTCTTTCCCCGTTAATATTCCAACCTCTTTATTATTATAACGCATGTTTCCCCGCATCCTGGTTATGCGCCCTGTTGGAATTCTGAAGAATTCAAGGCATTAGAGTTGTAGAGATGTGTGGTCGGCGGATCCGAGTGGATCATATGCGTATGGATAGGCTGTTCTGTTTCCCTTCGTTGGATCCGTGTAGAGACTGCCCCAGCGTTGGAAAGGCCGTCCCTTCCGAGGGCTCCCATCAGTAGGCGCCTCCCGATATTTGTGACGGACTGTGCTGAAGTTGTGGGTGAAGGCCAAGCGGCCTACAGAGTGGAGGAGAGACTATCGGTGGACCAAGGGTGACCAACAGCCTAGTCAGTCCCAATATCCTATGTCACCTATTGAGGGGTGAGGGTGAGGGTGTGGTGGTTCGGCGATGTACGAACCACTGGATTTATGATGTTATACCACTTTGTGGCTGGTTGTTAATTAATTGTGGTTAATATAGCTGTGATGCATGGGTTGTGCTGTTCACTGAGCGTGTGGCTCACCCCTCGCATATGTTTTCTCTAGTTGCCACTAAGCCGGATCAGCAGGAGGAGCCTTCCGAGGGATTCCTTCAGTAGCGGAGCAGCGCTACGTCCCGCGAGTGTTAGAGGCTATCAGCATCCCTTTTTGGCTGTATGTATTTTATTTTCGTGCTTGAGCACGCGTTTGTATATATTCAGTTGTATATTGTGTATATTGGCTCTCACAGGACAAATGATTGTGTATCGAGTCTGTAGTATGTTTTATTTACAGATTCAGTCTTTCGCTTCCGCATTTGGTGTATATATCAGCCTCCTTGTTGTCTGTGTGTCATTCTAGTTGCTTGTTTATGGTATATTATTGAACTCCTGTGTAGATTCTGATATTATATATACACTTGCCGCGTCACGGGGACGGCCGCCCTGGGGCGTGACAATAGAGGCAGAAAGGCAGATTCCCCTTGTGATGAAGATGATGCCACTAATTGAGGGTTTGCGTATTAATCATGCTGTTAGCCATTCCTCAGCAGTAAGGTGAATTCAGATCTTCCTCCTCTAGGCTGGATCTTAGTACAATCTGGGTTTCGATAGCAGATCTGAGAAGAAGCGTTAACAAGACTCTCATGGACATTGTACGACTTCCGTCGCCAAGTCTCTTAGACCCATCTTCCGTTCTGGTCACCTGCAACTCACACCAGTGCAGTGCCGGCTAACGTTCCTCCGACGCTCAAATTAGCTTTTCATTCTTAAGAGGAATTCAACTTGAGTATAAAAGTGTTTGGGAAGAAGAGGTGTCTACCTTGTTTGGAAGGGGATACCCTTCCTTTTATACTGGGAAAGGGCGTGCTAAACTTGCTCTTGATGTGTGAGCCTACCATGATATGGAATCTTTTGCATGGCTCTAGGATTAGTTGACATGTGTGACCTTGGGATCAGCTCTTCATAACTGATCCCTGACAGTTGGTTACTATCACTGTGTCAGAGAATATTCCCTTGAGCTTTCTGTTATCTTACCGATGTTGATATGTGGACGACCCTTGCAACAAGTCGGATCCCATTGTCAGATTGTTTCTAGTTAGGTCGGGCTCTGATAACTACTCATTCTAATCAGGTCGGGCAATAGTTATGTTTGTAACGTCTCTGTATTTTTAGCCTTATATATTTATTTTAAATATATAATGGAATTTTTAAATTGAAATTTAATTATTTCATTTTTAGATTTGGCGGTGGGTCCAAATGGGTCCAATTTGATTTATAATTATAATAATTATAAATTGATGTTGAAATATTTATTTTATATTTTTTTGGAGATCTTTATAGTCTTAAGATATTTTGGTTGAAATTTGGTGAGATTCAGAGTTCAGGAAATTATGTTTTTAAGATTTTGTGTTAAGTTATTGGGCCCAGGGATCTGGTTGCGAATCCAGAAAACCTTTTTATAGCCTTCAGGGACTTGTCTGTAAATCGTACAGGGATCTTGTTGTAAGTCGGATAAGGACCTCGTTGTAAACCTGGAATACTTGAGGGGTCGTTTTGTAATTTGGTAAAAACCCCTTTTATATAACACGTTTTGGGTTAGGGTTTGCATCAGAATTCTCATGAGGCATGAAGGGTGGTGATGACCTAGCTCTACCCGTCGAGCACTACAAGGTGAGAAATCTTTCTCTATTGATTTTGTTGTTTAGTATTTCAATTTATTTTTTGTTAAGAGATGATTGTGTCAATCGATTATTTGGGGAAGAAGGTTGATGGATTAGGGTTAGGGTTTGATTGATTTTAAATAGATGATGTTTTTATTAGATTTCAATGGATCTCGAAGGATTTCTTAAGATCAAACTAGATTTATTGGTTTTGGGATTTAAGGGTTATTTTCGGGTTGATTGTATACCTGATCATTAAATCGTGTTTTTGACTATGATAGAGTCGTTTCTGGAAAAATTGTATTTCACAAACAGAAATAGGTTTCGAAAAGATCTTTCCAACGAATCATGAATCGTCCAATTCGGAGTTACGGGTAGAAAGTTATGATTTTTCAAAGATTTCTGTGCAGTTTCTTATTTCATGACCAAGTTTGATGAATTTTAGAGATTAAAGGGATCCCAAATGGATGTTTAATGAGTATAATTTGATTTATGGGTTTTGATGATTTTATTGATCTGGTGACTCAAATTGGATCTTAAATCGATAATTTGGTTTAGTGGGATCAATGAATATTAATTGGATATTATTGTTATTTGGATGTAAATTGATTGGATTGAGTTATTTGGATCATTGGAGTTGTGGAGCCTTAGTGGATCATTGGAGTTGTAGTGGATTATTTGTCTAAATATTTTATTCGATGATTGATCGATTATGTGGGCCTTATGAAATAAATGGATATTGATTATCGAATCATTGTGAGATATGAACACTTTAATATTTATTTGGAGTTGGGATTTTTGTTAGGCCTTTAAGGTGAGTTGCGGATTGTAGGTCTATTTGGTACGGGCTCTTGGGATTATTGGGCTGAGTGTTGTTGTAAGTTGTTTGTCAGTTGTTTGTCATGATTGAATGATTTTCTTAGTTATTAATTACATAATTGTTATGCTAGGTTATCCACGTGCGAGTGTGTAGCGTTCATGCACGTGCATCGTTTGTATTGCGTGGACTGGAGGTGAGTGGATGTCTCTATATTATTTGAAAAGCATCATGTTATTTTAAGATTATGAAATCTATCTTGTATGAACCATATAAGCATGTTATCATCATATAGGTTGATATTTTGGATATATTGTATGCATTGAAAATTATGGATTTATGAAAATTGTCGCATGCTGTATACTTGAAAGAAGTAGTTTTGATTGTGCATGCATCAAATCGTCTAGGTGGCTCAGTCTAGGTGGCTGCGGTCTAAATTTGACCCAAGTCTAGGTGGCTATGTCTACGTGGCCCGATTTCCAAAGTGAAATCCCTGCGGCTAGGTGTCGTGGAAAGCGGGCATGCGTGTCCGTTGCATTCATATACATCATGTAGTTTGAAATCATGAGAAGATTTTTATGACATCATATTTTATTCGAAAGAGAAATGTTATTATATCCTTGAATGTTTTAAATAGCTTCTTCATTATAAGCTTTGCTTTATATTACAACAATTGTTCCATAGACACTTTTTAACTGATTATTTTGAAGTATAATATATTATTGGGACACTTGTGTCCATTCACTGAGCGTGTGGTAGCTCATCCCTCTCTCTTCCCAACCTTTCAGATTAGCTGTTGGTGGTTGTCGATCTTTTAAGGCGTTAGGTTTAAGCTCGTATTTTATTTCCGGAGCACTAGACTTGTGTAAAAGGTGTTGGTCATTTCTTTGGCATATAGAGGACCCATATGTATGATAGTGTGGATATATATAATTAAGTTGTTTTCGATGTATATTGAATTTGTGTTGGATTTTAGCCTTGACAATATATGTATAATTATGGGATGTATTTGTCACGCCCCGGCTGTCCCCGGGACGCGGCAAGTGTATATATGATATCAATAAAAACAGGAGTTCAATAACATACTCACACAACAGCTAAAAATGACAAAACAAACAACAAAAGCAGGGCTGACATGATATATACACCAAAAGCGGAAGCTAAAAGACTGAATCTGTAATCCAAAAACATATTACAGACTCGATACATAATCAACTGTCCTGTGAGAGCCAATATATACAATGACATCCAAATACAATACAAACACATGCCCAAGCACGGAATATAATACATACAATCACAAGGGATGCTGATAGCCTCTGATACTCGCGGGACGTGGCGCTACTTCGCTACTGATGAAGTCCCTCGGGGAGCTCTTCCTCCAGATCCGATTCAGATGACTCTGGAGAAATAATATTATGCGAGGGGTGAGCCACACGCTCAGTGAACAGCACAACCCATGCATCACAATTATATTGACCACCAGATCTTAATAATCCACAATCTCACTATTAAAAGCCACCAAATGGCAACAGCTATACAAATCCAGTGGATCGCTATCGCCAACCCACTACACCCTCACCCTCACCCCTCAATAGGTGACATAGGATATTGGGACTAACTACACAAATCCAGCGGGTCGCTATCGCCAACCCACTACACCCTCACCCTCACCCCTCAATAGGTGACAAAGGATATTGGGACTTAATAGGCTGATAATCATCCTTACACAATCCTGTGGGTCGCCACATCGCCGGCCCACCACACCCTCACCCTCACCCCTCAATAGGTGACATAGGCTCTTGGGACTGACTGGGCTGTTGGTCACCCTTGGTCCACCGATAGTCTCTCCCCACTCCGTAGGCCGTTTGGCCACTCCCACATTCAGCACAGTCCGTCTACCAAATCAGGAGGTGCCTACTGATGGGAGCCCCTGCACGGGACAGCCTTTCTAACGCCGGGGCAGTCTCTACACGGATCCAACGAAGGGAACAAAACAGCCTATCCATCGCATATGATCCACTCGGATCCGCTGACAACACATCTCTACAACTCTAATGTCTTGAATTCTTCAGAATTCCTCCAGCGCGCATAACCAAGATGCGGGGAATACATAAGATAATAATGAGGAAAAGAAACCTTGGGAGGGCAACCTGAGGTCTCGATATAGGACATCCCGCCAACCAAACAAGGAACACGGAGTACCCTAGCCCGGGTCTCAATGTTGACCTCGCAAGGCCCCCTTAATATTCCCCAAGGCATACTAAGATATCATAAGTTTGCATTTAATTAATAAATCAAACTAGTAGGACACATGCATAGGTCGAGGCTTCCTATCATATGAACAGGGTGACAAGATGCACGGCTCTTACACATATCCTATGGGTGCAAGTCCCTAACATACAAGTCTAGGGTGGCATGCATTCTACACATTAATCATGCGTGCACATATTACATATTAATCAGTTAATATTAACTATGGTGCCCCAGGGGAGGACGGTATACGCCCAAGTGCATATAGCGCCTCCCAACTGGGTTGGGTTGTCCCACTCACCGATAACCGGGTCGTCGCGCGACCGTCCGTCAAGATCTGCAAGACAGGGTAATCAATTCAGTGAGTAAAATACACAAATACCCCAAAAATACACAAAAAATACCCAACACTCGGACAAGCGTACATACGGCCTGTACGCACGCGAGTCCGAGCACCCCGACACACTCCCGAACCCCCGGGCAGCCATACGCACGGCCACCCGCACGCGCACGCACGAATGCGCATGCACGCACGCACCCCGGCACCATCGACGCACTGCCGCGCGCCTGCCCGCGCGCCCCAACGCACTGCCACACGCATGCGCACGCTCGCGTGCGCCCGCGCGCACCTCGCGTCCAGCCCAGCGCGCCCCCGCGCACACTACGCGCACGCCCCAGCACGCGCACGCACTGGTCCCCAGCTCCGCGCCCAGGCGCATGCCCAGGCGCCCTGCCCCTCACCCAGGCGCAGTGCCCAGGTGCCCTGCCCGCCCGCGCGCACCCCCGCTTGCGCCTGCACCCGCGCGCGTCTGCGTGCCCGCCAGTGCCCGCCTGCGCCCGACTGCGCGCGCGCCTGCGCACGCACGCGCGCAGACGACGCCCAGCTCGCGCCCAAGCCATTCTAACCTCTTTTTAACCATCCCCAACCCCTCACACACTCCCTAACACACCTACCCAACATGCATGACCTTCCCAACACCCCTTAGGCCAAGAAAACCAAGAAAAAGGAGGGGAGGAGCTCACCTTGGGAGGGAAAAGAAAGGGGGAGGTTCGGGGCCCTTCGCGCACCGAAACGCCGCCGCCGGAACCACCACCACCACCACCTCTCCTCGGCCTCTCCTCAGCCTCCTCATGGCAGCAAACAGGGGGGAAGAGATCATGAGAAAGGGAGCTTGATATAGAGAGGAACAAACAACAACAACACATGCACACAAGCTATTCTTTCTCCACCACCACCTTCTCCTTCTCATTGGAACATTTGATCAAACACTTGGTGGGGGCTTTGAAGGAGAGAAAATGAGACCCAGCAGAGGTCGACGTGCACATTGGGAGGGGAAGAGAGAGGAGAAAGATATTTATCACAAATATCTTAAGGAGAATTTACTAAGTCGCCCTCCGACTAGAAATTCTGCGCAAGCTTCACTGGAACAGCCATAACTTCCCCGATACAGCTCCGAATTGCTTAATTCCAAGACCGATGGAAAGCTAAGAAGATTATCTACAACTTTCATATTTATGCCATGATCAGATAATCCCTCTAGCTAATCCGAAATTAGAGCCGAACATGGAACAGGGCTGCTGCCAGACTTTCCATCCCGGGGGTATACTTGGAAAAATACCCATAACTTTTACCACAAGAATCTAGTTGATCTAATTCCACTTCTGTGCGAAAGCTAACTCAAAACTGGACATCTCATAATAAAATCATAATTAAACCTCTTCATCTTGGATTTTAACAAAATCAAATCCAAACACCAAATCAAGAATACATAACTTAAGAAAAAATTTATGTACCCAAATCTTTAAACAGAGCGCTCCAAATGACACAGACACAACAATATTAGTATGTTCTCTGGATGAAGAAAAAAAATATATATATAGAACTCTGAGATTCGAGGAATTTAGTTAACGCAACCGGATTTCACGCTTCAAATCGGGGCCGTGGATCCGGGGGCGTTACAATGTTCCCTAGTCATCCAGGTCTGGTCGGGAGTCCGACCATATCTTTTATTAGTCTGACCTGTAGGATGGTGCTGGACCTGTTGTAAAATGTGGCAGTACGGACAGTAGTGCCTCTTTTATGGGCTTCCTGATCGGGTCGCACTACTAGTCATGTCTGCCTTATTTGATAGGCTCGCATTATGCCATATTCTCATCTTGTTCCATTTAACTCGTATGCCTTATTCCTTATTCAGCAAGCAATTCACAGATTTGGTCTTCTACAGATTTCATATTTGAATTAATGGAAGAAATAAAATTGTGGAGCTACCAAATTCATCTCTTTTTTCATTTATATGAGTACAACTTAGAGTTGCCATTTCCTCTCTCTCTCTCTCCCTCTCTCGATATATATATATATATATATCGGATAAGCGTCGTGGGCCTTAGGCCCTATTGGGATATAGAATTAGGAGTGTTGTTATACTTAGTTACAAATGCAGACTATTTCTCAGACCCCAAGTTTGCCAGTCCACGTGGAATTTTTAATTTTTTTTATTCCACGTTAGCTTTCAAAAATGCATGTGAAAATTTCCCCCTCAAAAGTTCCCGCCCAATTTTTTTGCTGTCACCCTTTTTTGCTTTCCATTATTTTCTCTTCCCTACATTTGCATTTTATTTACTATTCTCTCTCTCTCTCTGTCCTTGTCACACCCCAGGGCGGCCGTCCCCGAGACGTGGCAATAATAAATATCAGCTATCAAGTACAAGAGGTCAACAATGACACCAATAAATAACACACAAGCTGCAAAGCAATGATAACTGATAACTCAACTGAAAACCGAAAGCATAAAAATATCAATAAGTTTGTAAACCAAAAATATCATTACAGACTCGAATGCACAATCAATGTCTTGTGAGAGCCAAGTCTAGCCCAAATAAAATACAACATGTGCCACATGCACGATTTACAATACATAAAACGACTCTAGGACTGTTGATAGCCTCGCACTCGCCACCTGCCAGACAGAATGCTCCATGCACATAAGACCACACCACAGGGAAGCTCCAGCTCCACGCCCAACACTGCCCCTGAAAAGAAACAGTTTGCGAGGGGTGAGCTACAAGCTCAGTGAGTGGCTGGAAACCAATCACCATTACAACAGTTCAATGTTAAGGCAATTTTCTTTTTAAGGAAAACATGGGTGGAAACCCAATGGATAACAAGGTCACGCGGCGGCGCGACCAACCTCACCCTCACCCTCACTCCCGGAGGGAGACTCTTGGGACTCTTGGAGAGAGACCATACCGTTGGTCGAAGAGACGCAGAATTACTGGTCTATACAACATTACTGGATCACCTACATTGAGATAACTGCTCAACGATGTTCTTGAACATCGATACGTAATTGGACCCAACAACTATGGGAACGGACGAAAACAAATGGGTCACGCAGCGACGTGACTTCACCTCATCCTCACCCTCACCCCTAAGGGTGACACAGGACTGTTGGAAGAAAACCTTTTGTTCTACACCCTTTGTCATCCGGTAGCCCTCTTTTTTCTATTTTTTTTTCTGCATTGGGTGTGTTGGGAGGTGGTGCATGCTAAGTGTTTGTGTTTAGGTTTGTGTGTGCTTGATTGTTTGGGTGTAGGGGTGTCGGTGTGTTCGTGTGCATGCTTCCCTGTGTGTGCTGCCTGTGCCCAGCATGCCCTGTCTACTGCTCTGCCAGCACCTGCGTCTGTGCCCAGCGTCCCCTGCGGCATGCCCTGCGTCTGTGCCCAGCGCGTCCTGCGGCGTACTCTACGTCTGTGCCCAACATGCCCTGCGCCTGTGCCTAGCGAATCCTGCAGCGTGCCCTACGCCTGTGCCCAGTACGTCCTGCAACGTTCCCTGTGACTGTGCCCAGCGCGCCTTGCCCTGCCTGCGCATCGCGGGTGCTGCCCCGTGTGTGCGTGCCTCCCCCTGCATGCGTGCTACCCTGCTTGCCCTGCTCACGTGCTGCCTCGCGATGCGCGACGACCCGGGTATCAGTGAGTGGTTTGATCCAACCCTTCAGGATGCGCTCGATGCACATAGTCGTGCATTGCGCATCCATGGGGCTTCTTTGCACCCTAAATATGCTAGATATTTGCATGCTAGGCTTGTATAGCTCGTATATTGCGTAGAACCCCCTTTTCTACCATATACTTGCCTATGTATCATATTCATGTGTGAATTATTATGTTTGCATGCGCCCTTCATGTATAGGCATGTGTGATGTGTGTTTTTATGAATGTATAGAATAAACATGCCTTAGGTAGTCCCTATTTATAGTACTACCTCCCTATGTTAGCATGATTAAGTCTGGGTTAATAACGAGCACATGCCTAATATTCCCTTGCGATAAGACTCGAGGGCGTGGTGTAGTTGTTGTGCCCATGCTAATGGGGCAAAGCTATGACCAACTTCAAGAGATGATGAGCTCTCTCTCGCCCTCTCCCTTTGTACGAACTGAGTAAGTAGATGCGATTTCCTACTCGACTCAGGTTTGTTTGGAATATTGGCATGCACCTGTTAGTGCGCGAGATCGCGCTTGACCCTTCCCTTTTAAGTTGGTGATATCCAATGCATTTTAGGGTATACCTTGTATGCTTATATGCTTGTATGAGGTATGCTTGTATGCTAGTATGCTTGTATGAGATATGCTTATATGCTTGCACGCTTGTATGCATATTATTTAGCCATGCATGATATGTATGTTGTATATGTATATTGTTTATGCTTTCTATCCATGTTAAGGAGTATCCCTATAATTAGTTGATATGTTATCTTGCATGTAGTTCATGTACATAACTATGATATAATTCTCCTGTAAAATATATGCGCATGTTAAAACTAATTAGGCCTATCTGAAATAGGCATGGGTACGACCCGCTGTGGGGATGTACCTCATTAGTTGGTGCACGAGCGTGCATCCGTGTGATGCACTTGGATGAAATTCAAGAGAATTCATTGTTGTATCGGTTTTGTTAAACCCGCGGCTATGGCATTAAGTTAGGCCTACCCGTGCTAGGCGCGTATATGAACCGCCTGTTGGGTTATATGCCTTGGGCTTATTTTTGCATGAGAGCAGAGGTAACCCCTCACGTCCGAGCGACGCATCCGTGTGGGAGTAAAAGAGTATTTGATATCATCGATATGTGATTATTGAGCGTAGTTGACTTTCCACAGGGTTCGCTTTGCGAACGTGGGGTGTTTCCTCCCGACATCGTTGTGCGTCGAAACACCCCAGCGTCGAAGCTGTCCTGTTTGGGTGCCACCACTTGTAGGTGCTACTGATGCGTATCGCGGTACACATCTGTCTGATGTACCTATCGTGGAAGGCCGACAGGTAGATGCTACGCGGGAGAGGGCTACTGGATGATATTGCGAGTGTGGGATCGTTCTCCCCTTCTTCAGATCCACTTTGAAGCTACCCGACGTTAAAGCTGTCCTAACAGAGGGCTCCCACCTGTAGGTACTACTAATGCGTTCGACAGATGTACTGATCATGGGAGTATACCAAGTAGAGGCTACTCGAGAGAGGGTTACCAGATGACGAAGGGTGTAGAACAAAAAGGTTTTCTTCCAACAGTCCTGTGTCACCCTTAGGGGTCAGGGTGAGGATGAGGTGAAGTCACGTCGCCGCGTGACCCATTCGTTTTCGTCCGTTCCCATAGTTGTTGGGTCCGGTTACGTATCGATGTTCAAGGACATCGTTGAGCAGTTATCTCGATGTAGGTGATCCAGTAATGTTGTGTAGACCAGTAATTCCGCGTCTCTTCGACCAACGGTATGGTCTCTCCCCAAGAGTCCCAAGAGTCTCCCTCCGGGACTGAGGGTGAGGTTGGCTGCGCCACCACGTGACCTTGTTATCCATTGGGTTTCCACCCATGTTTTCCTTGAAAGGAAATTGCCTTAACATTGAACTGTTGTAATGGTGATTGGTTTTCAGCCACTCACTGAGCTTGTAGCTCACCCCTCGCATGCTGTTTCTTTTCAGGGGCAGTGTTGGGCATGGAGCTAGAGCTTCCCTATGGCGTGATCTTATGTGTGTGGAACGTTCTGTCCGGTGGGTGACGAGTGCGAGGCTGTCAGCAGTCCTAAAGTCATTTTATGTATTGTAAATCATGCATGTGGCACATGTTGTATTTTATTTGGCTAGAATTGGCACTCACAAGACATTGATTGTGTATTCGAGTCTGTAATGATATTTTTGGTTTACAGACTTATTGATGTTTTTATGCTTCCGTTTTTCAGTTGAGTTATTAGTTATCATTGCTTCGCCAGCTTGTGTGTTATTTATTGGAGTCATTGTTGACCTCTTGTACTTGATAGCTGACACTTTATATATATCCACGTCTCGGGGACGGCCCCCCTGGGGCGTGATAAAAGTTGGTATCAGAGCCTGGTCCTGTCAGAGCCTATGTCTAGTCGTATAGATGATGAGTTGTAGGATTGTCATCCGAGTACTCTGGTTTTAGAAGTTTATCTTAGGTTGCTGACATGCCTCCTCGCACCCGTGGACGTGGACGTGGCCACCCCTGGACCTACCCTTAAGTTGTCGACTACTAAATAAGGTCAGTTGTTGGGTCCCTTGTTGTGGGATTAAGGCTTGGGTAGGAGATTCTAGCCCAGTACTATGATAGTGATGAATTGATTACAATTTCTAAGGTATGGATCACGTCTCGATAATAGAGCTTCGTTCCCGTGCATCGATATTGCTAGTAACCATGGAGTTTGCGTACAACACCGGCTTCCAGTTTTGAGGTTGTGGCATTTTTATCACTAAAGGGTGATGTCTTCTTCCAGTTTTTCTACTCAGGATTAAGGGGCCTTGCGGGGTCATCGTTGAGACCTGGGCTAGGGTATTCCGTGTTCCTTGTTTGGTTGTTGGGATATCCTATATCGGGACCTCATGGTGCCCTCCCAAAGGATTCTTTTCCCAGTCAAGGAATACCTTTGAAACATCTATTTGACGACTGATTTTTCCTCTCACTTGGAAGGTGCTGTAGCGAGTGGTGATGCGTACGATCGGGATTGGGTGCGTCCTATCACAGCTTGGTGGGCGATCACTTGTGGACTGGGTTCCATAGTGGCATCTAGAGTCGCTTCGATATATCATTGTGCATTGTAGCTATCCGGTTGAGGTCAGAGCCTTGTGAGGTGCTCCCAGATACTATGCTTGTTAGTGCGCCCATATGGCAAAGATAGTGGGCATGGGAGGCTACCAGGTAGAGGCCATGCTGGGAGAGTGCTACCGGATGATGTCGAGAGCGTGGACTCCCTGTGATGAATCTGCCCATTGAGTGCATGATGCTGGAGTTCCAATGGTTGTAGTTGGACGACTTGTCGGTGGTGGCATGTGGAGCACAGTTGTGGATACTGTCGTGTTTTGCCCCCACATTGGTCATAAATGGAGAGACGCGATGCAAGCGTTCATGATGGGACTCAACCGCTCTATCAGATAGATGACGTCGCATAGGCATTGTCGAGGTTCGATGACTTCCTGTTGCGTGTCTTGTGGATTAAGTGTGGTTGAGAGGCTTACCTAGCGTGTAAGTGTCATCATGAGTGCCAGCCATGCTCAAGGAGCAGAATCTGGACTTAATCGTCTGAGGAATTGCTTTGATCTCCCCATGGAGGTTGAAGATCAAGTACCCCTTGCCGCGAATTGATGATCTGTTTGACCAAGCTCTGGGAGCTAGTGTCCTCTCTTAGATCGATCTTTGTGCAGGGTACCCTAGTTGGAGATTCCAAAGTCTGGCATTCTGTAGATGGCCTTTTGTGACCGTTTTGGGTACTACGAGTTCTAAGTACTGTCGCCAAGGTTGACGAATGCGCCGGATGCCTTCGGGGACCTCAAATTTTTATTGGGTCCATGGACTACTCTGAGGTAGTCTTCGTTGAGGTGTTCAATGTAAAGGCATATGAGTAACTTCGCTGCCCCTTGGTGGCATGCCCTCAGACAAAGTTCAAGAATCATCATCGCATTGGAAAGCGTCAGTCCATCGAGATTCCTCAGTTGACGTGGGAGTGGGTTATCATGGATTGTTTCAGACTTGCTAAAGTCACGTTCGGGTCGCGACGCCGTCTAGGTGATCATTAACCGACTGACTAAGTCCCGTTTCCCTCCCTATCTGACTGATTGAATCTTGGACGCCTGGACGAGGGTATTCGCCTTCGCAATTGTTCGTCTGCATGGCACTCCGGTCGACCCTATTTCGGGTTGAGACGCGAGGGTTACTACGGGGTGCTGGCATAGCCTTCAACAGGCTTTGGCGCGAGCCTACATCTAAGATCAGTGTTTCATCGCTGACGGATGGCCAAGCAAAGAGGACGATTCAGACCTTGGAGGACATGCTAAGTGCCTGCGTGCTCGATGATAAGGGCAGTTGGGTGAGGCACCACCCATTCGTTGGGGTACGCCTGCATGACGACTGCCATTCGAGCATCCAGATGGATGTGAAAAAGGCACTCTACGAGCGTAGTTCTATACCTCCCTCATGTTGGGATGGTTGAAGAGCTCCAGTAGGAGGGGCCATAAGTTATTTATTTGACCTTGCGGTGGCCAGGTTGGTTCGTGTGTGCATTGCACCTCCCGGAACCGACAGAAGGGCTACGCAGGTCATTATCGCCAGGAGCTTACCTTGGGTTTGGCGACCATGTTTTTCTTGAAGGTGTCCCATTTAAGGGCATCCTCTGTTTCGACGTTCGGGGCAGGCTGAGTTGGCCCTTCATCGGACCGATTCTCGTCCTTGCGTGGATAGGGGAGGTGGCTTGTCATGTAGCCTTTCCCCCACAGCGGGCTCATGCCACGACGTCGTCCTTGTCTCGAAGCTGAGGCGTTATGTCCACGATCCTGCTCATGTCATTCCGTTCGACCGCCTCATCCTCGAGCTGGATTTGTCGTTCGTGGAGTAGTGGATCGAGGTCATAGACCAACATGAGAAGAGGCTCCACGCTAAGACCATTCCTTTGATTAAAGTGTGTCGGTAGCACCAGTCTGGTGCATAGACCACTTGGGAGCAAAATGTCAATGTGATACTGTCTATGTTTGGTCTTCCATTTGGGTTTCCTTAAATTTTGAGAACTAAATTTCCTAAGGGGCGGGGGGGGGGGGGGGGGGGAGAATGTTATGCCTGTGTCATTCAGAGTCTTATTTTTCGATCGGAGTCGCTAAAATTTTGGCTTTTAGCTACCTGCAGGAGTCGGAGTGCTCTGATTGAAAATTTGGCTACATAATTTTTCTCCTAGAAGTTATGCATTTCCGATTTGATATTTGATTTAATTTTGTTAATATCCAAGATGAAGAGGTTTAAATATGATTTTATCATGAGATGTTCAGTTTTGAGTTAGCTTTCATACAAAAGTGGAATTAGATCAACTGGATTCATGTAGTAAAAGTTATGGGTATTTTTCCAAGTATACCCCGGGGATGAGAAAATCCTGGCAGCAGCGCTGTTCGATGTTTAGCTCACAATTGGAAATAGCTGGAGGGGTTATTTGATCTGAGCATAAACATGAAAGTTGTAGATAATCTTCTTGGTTTTCCAATGGATTTTGAATTGTGCAATTCGGAGCTATATTGTGGAAGTTATGGCTGTTCTAGTGAAGCCTGTCAAGAATTTTGAGTCAGGGACGATTTGGTCCTTTGGGCCCCACTTTTGGCTGTATAATGCCCCCCCCCCCCCCTCCCCAAAATGTCTCTTCTCTCACTCTCTTTGGTCCAGCCGTCTTGAGTGTGTTTGGTGGAGTTTTAGAAGGGGGAAGATGATGGAGAAGTGCTAGGAAGAGCAAAGAAGATAAGGTGTGTGCCATTGTTGTTGTCTCTTCCCTCTCCTCCTATAGCTCCCCCCCCCCCCCCCTCCCCTCTGGTTCAGCAAGAAGAAGAGAAATTAATGCTGAAGTGGCTGTAGTGGTGGTGGTGGTTGAGGTGGTCATGGGCAGCAGGCAGGGCATGCTGGTCACAGCCGCTGGGCATGAGTGCTGGTGCTGGCAGGGCAGCAGACAGGGCATGCTGGGCACAGGCAGCACACACAGGGCAGCATGCACACGGGCACGCCGACACCCCTACACCCAAACAACCAAGCACACACAAACAAAAACACAGACACTAAGCATGCACCACCTCCCAACACACCCAATGCAGAAAAAAAATAGAAAAAGAAGAGGGGAAAGCTTACCAAGAGAAGGGGGAGATGTGGGAGCTCGCAAGCACGCCCATGACCACCTCGACCACCACCACCACTACCACCACTTCAGCCTTCATTTCTCTTCTTCTTGCTGAACCAGAGGGGAGGGGGGATCCATGGATAACATGAGGGGGGGGGGGGGAGCTAGAGGAGGAGGAGAGGGAAGAGACAACAACAATGGCACACACCTTCCCTTCTTTGCTCTTCCTAGCACTTCTCCATCATCTTCCCCCTTCTAAAACTCCACCAAACACACTCAAGAGGGCTGGACCAAAGATAGTGAGAGAAGAGACATTTGGGGGGGGGGGGGGGGCGCATTATATAGCCAAAAGAGTGGTCCAAACGACTAAATCGTCCCTGACCCTAAATTCTGGACAGGCTTCACTAGAACAGCCATAACTTCCATAATATAGCTCCAAATTACACAATTCAAAATCCATTGGAAAACCAAGACGATTATCTATAACTTCCATGTTTATGGTCAGATCAAATAACCCCTCCAGCTATTTCAAAATGTGAGCTAAACAGCGAACAGGGATGCTGCCAGGATTTTCTCATCCCCAGGTTATACTTGGAAAAATACCCATAACTTTTACTACATGAATCCAGTTGATCTAATTCTACTTTTTTATGAAAGCTAACTCAAAACTGAACATCTCATGATAAAATCATATTTATACCTCTTCATCTTGGATATTAACAAAATTAAATCGAAATACCAAATCGAAAATGCATAACTTCTAGGAGAAAAATTATGTAGCCAAATTTTCAATCAGAGCACTCCGACTCCCGCAGGTAGCTAAAAGCCAAAATTTTAGCGACTTTGATCGAAAAATAAGGCTCTGAATGACACAGGCATAACACTCCTACATTTGATTTCCATTATTTTCTCTTCCCTACATTTGCATTTCATTTACTATTCTCTTCCATGTACTCTCTCTCTCTCTTCTCCGGTGACGATCATCATAGAACCAGCCACAACACTTCCACGATGGTAGTAAATATATCTCGCAACTATCATTGCAGTCAGGGCACAAAAAGTAGGTATATGCCTTGTTAGCATAAGATTCTAAAATTTATTAGACTTCATCTTTTGTTATATATATTTTTTCATCATTTGTGAATGCCTTTTCACCGAAGGAATATATGAAGATGACGACAGATTCAAGTATTCAGCTTTTATCACTCATCCAACACCTTTTCTGTTGCCTTTTGGAATCCATATATACTAATATTTATAATGTATATATTTTTTAAAATGTCGCACGTAAATCGCAGGTGGTCATGGACCCAATGGAGATGAACGATTTGAAAAAAAATTGGCAAGAGCGTCGATGTTGAACCCCATGATGAAGTAAACCATGATGAAGAAGCTGAAGACATTAAACACTATGAAGCAAATGAAGAGTTGATTATTGCGATGTAGTTTATTAGTATTGATGAAGCATTTTCTCGGTATGTGTCGGTTTTTCGCTGTGGTTTTGGTGTTATGAAGAGTGAACCATCATGAGCAATCAATTTTGCTAGGTTGTTGATTGCTCGCTAATGAGATGATCAAAATCTATGTATGGTTGTTCAAGTCTTGGTTGGCTTGTATGCGTAAACTTCCACTAACCACAATTATAACAGACTAGTGCAAATTGATTGAAGGTTGCATCAAAGAAGTTTTTTCCATGTCTAGGCATCGTCTTTGTCTCTTAGCACATCCTGAAAAAAATTCTAGAAAGGTTATGTAAGGTGATGTTTTACGTTATGAACTTGGCTATTTGTATTAAATGTGAATAAGTATTTAACAAGTTTTTAATGGCACATGCAATGTTTAATTGAGCACATACCTCGATAAGTTCACAAACATTTGAAGTGATTGGGATCACAACCACACCAGCTGGACGAGGAATTTGACATATGGATGACATCACAAATGTAGAATTGAACAATTTGATTATTTATAAGTTGAATTATTGTTTCCAACCTAGCGTAGACATTTCTTCATTGCGCTATTTATCTAACCCATACTAACGTACTTACCTAGGCATTCTAGGAATATACGTAACTTAACAAAGCATATACTTCATCCCACAAAGTATATAACATAATCAATATTCACATCACACAATAATTATTAAACAAAATAATCACACTACACAATAATATAACGCAACAAAAAAACATCACGTATATGACAGCCTAAACATGGCATAATAAACATCAACCAAAACTGTATCATTTACTTGTTCAGATTTTACAAAATTCATCAGCCATAAATTCAGTGGTAATCATATCATCCTTGGTGCAAAAATGAAAACGAATATCAAACATTCTTCAAGCAATCCAATGATAGAGGAAGACGTCTCATTCTTGCTGACTGGATTGCTGCGGAGTAGGGACATCAAGAACATGGGGCCACCCCTTTGCTTCCTTTAGCACTGTCTTTTGCAATAACTTGATAGCCCTCTCCACCCAGGTATTATGCTCCTTCTTCGAAGGGAGTCGTACACGACCAATTGTTGGTTCATCTAATCAATGCAATCACAAATTTTGCTTTCGGATGCTTTGGTTGCTGCAGCCTTTTTAGGTGCTTTAGTCGCCTCAGTTCATTTTAGCGCTTTGGCTCCCTTGGTTTTGGTTGGGTTGTTTCTCATTTCTCCAAGTTTCATTGCACGCTCTATCAATCCAATTGTCTTCCCTATTAAAGCTTGAACGAGTGTCATAAAAGCATATGAATGTTTGGTAGGAGTATATACCACATTATAAAATAATACCTTCTTTCGATCCACATTATGACCCCTATGTTCCCTCTTCCTCTTCTTAGTTGGGGAAGAAGAGGACGGTGGAAGAACATTGATTGGCACATGCATGTACAAGAGGATTCTTTCGAGTGCCTTTGTAAATTCCTCCAGTGAAGAGAAACCCGAAGGCATGGGCAGATGGTGTATCACATAAGCACAAAGTAAACGTTCAATCACATGGAGAACCGATGTTTATGAACGATGAACATAGCATATCCAACAAAAATACACGTTAAGATTAAAAAAAAATTTGAAATAGGGAACAAATTGATTTAAGATTAAAATATTTGAATTATGAAACCATATGCTAAAAAAAATATAAAACATGGAAGAAATTTATTTCAGCTTAAAATATTTGATTTATGAAACCAATATTGGACGAATAATCTGTAATGCGCATATCCTAGCCTAATGTAAGTATATAGCAGTAAAAAATTTATATGCTTATATAGCACAAATGTTAATTTTCAACATAGCATATTTAGATGAATTTTTGAATCAACAATGTTTATTTTCAAAGATACAAATTAAGATTAAAAACAATTGAAACACCGAGTCATTGAATGGAAGATAGCAATTTATGAAACTATATGCTATCAAAAGAAAATAAGAAAAAAAAAGAATCTCTGTGAAAAATGATTTATGAAACCATATGAACGAAAGAAAATAAGGAAAACAAGAATATTTGCGAAAAATATCTTTTTGAAATAAAAGAAAATAAGAAAATAAAGAATCTCTGTGAAAAATGATTTATGAAACCATAAGAAAATAAGGAAAACATGAAAAATAATTTATGAAATCATATGCTAATAAAAGAAAATAAGGAAACAACAATAAAAAAGGAGACAATGGCGAAGACACAGAAGATCCATGCTCCAAAGACGGTGAAGATGCAGCAGAGGAACCACATTAGCAAGATGGTGAAGACGCAGCAAAAATATCACACATGCAGACACCAACAGTAAGCCATATCGATGAGATCAGAGAGGGTGAGTGAGAGAGGCGAAAGGAAGAGAGAGAGAGAGAGAATTTTCATTTTGTGGATGACGAAAGGGTTAGTGAAAGAGAGAGCATGTGAGTTTTGTGGGATGAAAGACGAGAGAGAAAGAAGTTACAATAAAAGATGATGAAGGCTTTTTGTTAGATCTCAAGTAAGCTTGTCTTCAATAGTCAAGCCATACATTTTGTGTTGCACGGTATATACCACATAATCGAGATATATACATGTGCAATAAGAGCATGCACTGCTTTTTTGGACAAAAAACGTATGTTTAGAAACATCCACTCAACCAATCAAATCAATGTCAGCGCTCCTTTTTGATAGGATAAGTATTTAAAAGCGAAGATTATTTTATTTAAAATAATCGAACAATCATTTAATGCAATGTCAAAGGTTTTTATCGAGGAATTTTGAAATTTAAAATTTGAAACAGAGCCTGCCAAAGGAAAACGAAAACAAATCCATGTCAGTTGGTCTCGCCATGTCGGATCCTACGTGGGGTCTGAGAAATTGATTGAGAATAAGCCTGAGTGTAACATTTTCCTAGAATTAGTTAGACTATGGGCTGTAGCCCCTCTCCTGTAACAGACCCTTATGGTTTTTCTAAAACAAAAAAGTGCGTTGTTATACAAAGTTATTTTTATCAACCAAAATGCAGTTCTATATACTCTGTTAAAAATCCAGTAAAGCATACAACTCAATAAATGTTTTCTTACATATACTAAAAATAGGTTTATTCAACTTGAAATGGAGTGATATACACTTTTTATCAAAGCATATACCTCATTAGATGATGTTTACTATTTTAAAAATATAAAAACATGTGTAGTTTGAGAATTGGTTAGTAAAAATGACCGATGCTAACATTTTTCCCAAAAAAAAGGATAATGTTTCATACAATCCCTTTTCCAGCCTCAATTCAAGTCTATATGTGTTTGAATTTTTTAAAAATAGTATACCTTATCTAATGAAATACATGTTTTTTTTATAAAAACTGAAACATATATTCCAATGAATTTCATGGATGCATTTATAGAAAATGTCAAAAATTTTTATTGAAACATATACCTCATTAATGTGAGTATATGCATTAATAATTTTTTATCGATGCATATGGGTTTGAAAAGAAAACTGTGTGAACCAACACCCAACAAAAAAAAGAAAAAGAAAGAGGGAGGAGAAGGGAAGTCAACAGTGAGCTTTGAAATCATTGTTTTATATAAATTAAACTTATCCAATTGAATATTGAAGTTGATTGACTTTGAGGTAGATATTTGGTATGAGATCCATGCCATCCCACATGTTATATCTGGTCAACAAATGTATGAACATTTATATACATATAAATTGCTCAGGTATGAGAATTGTTTTTGCAACTGTTGATGGAAACAATGTCTTGGTTTGGCTTTTTTTCATGATTCCTTTTCAAGTTCAAAATCTACACAAAGCATTGCTGTTGCCTCCAATAATTGAATCTTTGTCAAAGGAGTTCAAAAGATGGTAAGGTATTAAAGTTAGGTAAACCAACCAAGATATTTGGCATGGACCACTATCGTACCGAAAAGAACTAATCACTTGATTGCTTTATTTGTTCCAATTAAATACTTTCATATTTGGACCATTTAGAGGAAATAACAACTCAATTGCTCTTCTTGGTTATGAAGGGTCATGCTGTCATGCTTCATGCACTATTTACATTGCAAAACACAAGTGAAACTGTAGAAGATAATGGAGCACAAGTGACAATGAAAACAATTGATATTAAGAGTGAAAATGACCCCCCCCCCCCCAAGGGTTAATTTCATGGAAAATTTTCATATCAAAACCTATTGATAGACATCCTATTAGTACATGCTTGGATAAATGATACAGACATTTATGAGTTTTTCATCTATATTTTTTTAATTAATGAAAAGGTGTTGAATTTTTAATAGACATGTATCATCCACCTATGGATGTTCTATCTATTTTTCATAAGGGATAAACAACAAAAAAAAAAAAAAAAAATAAGTGAGAGGCAAGTGTTAAAAAAACAATTTATCCGGTTGTTATAAAATAAATTAAGATAAAACAAAAGCTTGTTTAGATTCTGAATTATAACTACATTTTGTTTTGTTCAAAGTAAATGATATAATAACACTCATTTAATTCTTTTTATCTTGATTGTGAAAAATGTGAATAAAGACAAAATAAATATGCTTTACTTTTTAAGATAAAAATAATGTATCTATAAATATTATATCATCATTACCTAAATGGATCCTACCTTGTCCCATGTACTATTTCATCATAAATAAATGGACTTTAATCTCATTAGCCTTTCAATTACTATTATGAGAAGTCATTTCTATAGTTTAGTGTATTATTGGAATGAGCACGTCATGTGATCCAATTTTAGAAGTGTATATTAACTTATTGGGTGACGATCTCCATGATCTAAAGGTCATTCAGTAGCTTTACTATATCTAGTTTTATTTTAAGAAAGATAATGTTTTCCTTTTCCAATATCAATTTTAGTCTTCACGTATTTTGAATTTTTTTAAATATTATACATTATTTAATAAAGTAAATTCTTTTATAAAAAATAAAATAAATGTTTTAATGGATTGCATTGATATATTTATAGAAACTGTAAAAATTTCTAATGAAATATTTGCCTCGTTAATTTGAGTATACGTTTCAGTATTTTTTATCAACGCATTTGGAATTGGAATTAGGACCAAATAAAATTGTATAACAACACTTTGAATGACCACAATAAGATATCATCATAAGACAACAATTTTATATATGATTGAAAAATTGAAATAAGGAATTTAATGTAGGACTAAAGATTTTAAAAATATACAAGAATTTAATGTATTTTTGGTCCTATTTAGAAACCCATTTCCAATTAAAAGTATGATTTGTTCCCGTTCCCGTGGAGGGAATAAAAGGTCATGAGTTATAAAAATAGAAAAATGCAACTTACAGTTCATATTCCAATTTCATTATACATATGTTTTAAAAATTTAAAAAGAAAAATATACCTAATTTAACAATACATATGTTTTTATAAAAAAACAAAATATAGTTTTGAAATGAATGAATCCCTTAATATATAAAAAAATAAAAAATTTAATAATGTATGTATATTGTTCATGTAAATATATGATGCTAACAAAATATATAATATTAAAATTAATAAAGAAAAAAAGAATCTGCTTATTAACGCTTTTAAAAATAACACGTAAAAAGAGGATGAGACAAACATGAGCCGACCCACCACCCAGCCAGCTTTGGAAGGGGCAAAGCGTGCCTGCATTTTGCACTATCAACCAAACTTTTCAAAAAGAGATCAGAACAGGAAATGAAGACACTAAATCATGCATTTTTTTTTTAAAAAAAAAATCAATGTTGCCCATATCTACCTAAAGTTGACATGATAACCATTATTGCATGAACATTAAATATTTCTCTGACATACTGATACTGCCCATCAATGACAATGAAAATTTTCTGCTACAGTTGTATATGTTAGGTTGCAAGATTCCGATGGCTATTTGTGTGTCTGACCTCATCAAATTAAATTAAAAAAACTTGGATACCTGGATGCACTAATCACCACAAACACCCTATTCAACTGCAGCTCACAAAAATATAATCCATTCCAACTTTTTTTTATTTATAGAAAATGTAGACTATATATAACTAATCAAAATGATGTGTTATAAATTTGAATTTGCTTCAAAAAAACAATGAGAAGGAGGGAGAAAAGGCGGAGGGACGATAGAAGGAAAGAAGACCTAGAGAAGTTAATCACATAAAGCAATGGAGATTAATCACCCCTCGAAAAGAAAAAAAACATAAAAAAAAAGAAGGCTATAGAGGACCCTCCAAAAGACTCGACTGGCTGCAAAACTCCCTAACCCGGATTGATTTGGAACACAGGGATTCCTTAATATGTGCATAACAATGGTGGGGTGGGGGGGGGGGGAGGGGGTGTTGACAAAGATTGACAAGCCAAAAATATTTATGCCCATTATTTTTTTATTAAAAATTGAGTCATGTTTGAATCTTTTCAAGTATCCAAATACAAAAAAACGAATGATTTTCAATTTTGTATCCAAATACATTTCAACATTTAACTATTCTAACCCTTCCTCAAACCTTTTCACGTAAAAAAAAAATATAACAATTAAAGAACTATCAAGACAACACTTTTTAAAAAACTGGATTTATAACGCTAGATTTTAAGCCCCCATTTGGTTTAAGATTAGGGTCTGAAATAAGTGAAAATTAGTTAGAATAGTATCAAAATAAGTGTTTTAAATGCTGGAATAAATGAAAATATGTTTGTCTAACTCGTATAAAGTGGTATATGGATTCCATTCAACCTCTGAAATTAAGCCATTCATTATTATTCAATCCAAAATAATATATGAGTTCACTGTCAAACCAATTGTCATCAAATTTTCACATTGGATAAATTATTATCCACACGGACCTTATTCAAACTTTATTCAAACAATAAATTTTTTATTATTACATTTTATAATGAGAATAATTCAAAACGCAACTAAACAAAAATAATTATATACCTTGTAATAACTTAATTCTAAAAATATCAGCATTCCAGTTAGAATGAATATACTTGGGAAGATTTATTACCGACTAGTTTATATGATGATTGATGATGTCTCTCCATGCGCTCCATAAAAGGAATTGATCAGCTGCAGTGATGCATGCAGATGGGCCCTTCCCATCCCATGCATGCGCCCACACACACATTACATCTCCCCCACCCCGCAACGATTATGCTGTGTCATTCCCTCGTCAGTTTTTTTTTAATATATTAAAAAAAAAAAAAAAAAAACAAACCCCCGACACGAACTTCCGACTTTGAAGGACTCAATGTCGTCCGCAAACCCATCAACCCCTTAATTCATCCCACTCTCGAAAAAATCGCCATCTCTCTCTCTCTCTCTCTCTCTCTCCCCCTCTCGTCGTAAACGATTCGATTGAATCTCATCTTCTTCAATTCGATTTCATGGAGGACGAGAGGGTGGAAGAACCCGAAGAAGAATCCGCCGGCGGAGGCATCGACAACAACCCCTCGTCGTCGAACACCTCCTCCTCCTCCTCCCCTCACCGTAAGGCGCACTCGTACAGCCTCCCTCCGATCGGCCGGAGCGACGTCGGGACTACTCCTTCCATCAAGCGCAACGCCCTCCGCAAGCACAGCCTCGACGAGGACCGCATCTCCTCCAACCCCTTCATCTTCCCCTCCAAGAACCACCACCACTACCATCAACCGCTCCAGCTCGGCCAGTTCTTCACCTCCGATCACCTCCGCCACCACAACCTCCCCAAACCCTCCCCCCCTCGCTCCTCCTGCTCCTCCTCCGACTCCTCCATCTTCGCCGACGACGACGATAGCAATAATAACCCTGACTCCCTCTCCTCCTCCTCCGCCATTCCTGAATTCGTCGGAAGCGGCGGCGGGAGGGGGATCTTCAAGCTCCCGCTCCGCGCCGCCGTCCACCCCAACCGGCCGCCGTCTCTCGAGCTGAGGCCCCGCCCGCTTCGGGAGACGCAGGCGGGGTCGTTCCTCCGGACGGTTGTTTGTGCCTCGGGACAGATCTGGGCCGGGCAGGAGAGCGGGGTGAGGGTGTGGAGGATTGAAGACGTGTATTGCAAGAGCGAGGGGTTCAGGTCGAGCGGGATTGGTGGGGACGAGGAGGCCGCGCCGTTTCAGGAGTCGTCGCACACGTCGCCAACGGTTTGTTTGGTGGCGGACGGGGCGAGCAGGTTGGTTTGGAGCGGACACAAGGACGGGAAGATTCGATCGTGGAGGATGGACTTGCCGGCGGTGGGGGTGGTGGGGAGTGAATGTGTGGGTGGGGGTGTTTTCAGGGAGGGGCTCGCTTGGCAGGCGCACCGGGCTCCGATTTTGGCCATGACTATGACATCTTACGGTGAGTAAATGCGGTTCTTTTATTTTTTTATTTGACTTTGGTAGCTGTTCTGCGCGTAGTGTGGTGTGAGAATATTTAAAAAGGTTGATTTTGCATGTTTTTTAGCTTAATACTTTCCTTTGAATGTGATTAGTTTTTTTTGCATGATGCTGGTGGAACGCAATTCTCTTTTGATCTCATAGATATGAGAATGTGCATTGGAAGGATGAATGTGGGTGTGGTGAACAGTTGCATGGTGTCTTGAGTGGTGTGGCTGGGAGGAAGTTATTTGATTGTTTTCTTTTTTATGCTTATTTATCAAGTTAATTTTAGGAATACATGAGTAGAATCAGAAATTCTCTTGAGTCATATTTTCCTATTATATAATTAATTCCACTTTTTATTATGTATCTTCCTCTTGAAGTCTTAGAATCCTTTCTTTTTAGAAGAAAGATGGGGGCGAACAAAATGTGATTTGGAAGTCCAAATATGGAGGGGAACAGAATGCAAACGCCTCCAAAGAAAAGGAAAAAGCACAGATCAGGCATCTCCAAGAAAGCAAGATAAAAAAATATAAATATTTACGGAAGATCAGCGTATAGTATATGTCCAACAGTAGCTTATGAAATTATGAACGCTCCTAAGTCAGCCTCAAGAATGAAAAATTCCTAGTCTTACAAAAGAGCCATATTATCAAACCAGATGATGTCTAACCCCTTATGGATCTAATTATGAATGCTGGTTGGTCTGTACATTCTTCTAATTTTGTTGTTTGGCACCATTATGCATTAGTACATTTCGCCTTAAGAGTCTGTGTTGATGTTTATGTAATTAGCTAGTTGTTTATGTATACTAATGGTTTGAGATTATTCAAGGTGTAAAGAGAAAATATTTCATTCTATTTGTAGGTGATCTGTGGTCCAGTTCTGAAGGTGGTGTTATTAAGGCATGGCCTTGGGAAGCGATTGATAAATCTCTTTCCCTGAGTACAGAAGAAAGACATATGGCTGCTCTATTAGTTGAGAGGTCTTATATTGACCTCGGAAGTCAAGTCACTGTTGGTGGCGCGAGTTCTTTACCTGCTTCAGATGTAAAGTATTTATTGTCAGATAACTCGAGGGCAAAAGTATGGAGTGGTGGATATCAGTCCTTTGCATTGTGGTATAGTTTTTATTTTGTTACTTCCTCAATCCAGTATTAATGCACAGCCATCATTCTAGGAAAGTTTACATACTTTTCTTGTGAGAATATGTTGTATCTATGTAATCACTGATTCCACCTCCTGTTTGTTATTTACATCACAGGGATGCTCGAACAAAAGAGCTCTTAAAGGTATTTGGAATAGATGGTCAAGTTGATCTCCGTGTTGATATCTCATCTGCACAGGACACATATGCAGAGGATGAGATGAAGATAAAGATTGCTTCCACCTCAAAAAAGGAAAAGTCCCAAGGGTCCATGAGTTTTTTCCAACGTTCACGTAATGCTTTGATGGGAGCAGCTGATGCAGTTCGTAGAGTCGCTGCCAAGGGAACAATTGGAGATGATTATCGTCGAACAGAATCAATAGCTATATCTGTGGATGGAATGATATGGACTGGCGGCACTTACGGAACATTAGTTCAGTGGGATGGAAATGGCAATCGCTTACAAGAGTTCAACCATCATCGTTCTTCTGTTCAATGTCTTTGCACTTATGGAACAAGACTTTGGGTTGGCTACATAAGTGGTACTATTCAAGTATTGGATCTTGAAGGCAAACTGCTTGGAGGATGGGTTGCTCACAGCTGTCCAGTTATAAAAATGACTGTTGGGGGTGGTTACATTTTTTCACTGGCTAATCATGGTGGTATTCGCGGGTGGAATCTCTCATCGCCTGGTCCTCTTGACATTATACTGCGATCAGAACTGGCTAGTAAAGAAATGTCATACTTTAAACTAGAGAATTTTAAGATATTAGCAGGCACTTGGAATGTTGGGCAGGAAAGAGCATCTCATGACTCACTCATATCGTGGCTCGGTTCTGCTGCATCAGAGGCTTGTATCGTCGTCGTTGGTTTGCAAGAAGTTGAAATGGGTGCTGGGTTTCTTGCCATGGCCGCAGCAAAAGAAACTGTAAGATTTTTTTATCAAATTTTATATTATTGGATTTTCATATAGCTCTCTAGAAACTAATGAAAATCGGAAAAGATCCTTATAATATCGGTAAATCCCTTCAGGTCCCTACAAAATATGGTATTGGTTCCCTAGAATAATATTGGATTTTATAGGGGACTTTTTCCGATTGCCATGACCTTTTCCGATTTTCTCAAGACTGCTGTATGTGGATCTTTTAATTTTGCGTAAGTAGAAGTATTGTAGTTGTGATGGTTGTTCGAATTGTAGGTAGGACTTGAAGGTAGTACTAATGGACAGTGGTGGCTAGATAATATTGGGAAGACCTTGGATGAAGGGAAAACTTTTGAGCGTATTGGATCTAGACAGTTGGCAGGCCTGCTTATTGCCATATGGTGAGCATTTTGTACAGGAATAGTTGCATTAAGTAGAGCTGAAATATCTTTCATCAATAGATGCACAGACATTTAAGAGAGATGCAATTTGTGTGTGCATGTTTGTTCCTTTAGGTGTGTGATCCTCTCATAATTCATGTTCCTTGTTAATGCTTTTTGCTCATCTCTTTCAGGGCGCGGAAGAATCTTAGACAAAATATTGGGGACGTTGATGCTGCAGCAGTACCATGTGGGTTTGGTCGTGCAATAGGTAACAAGGTATGTTATGGATCTTTTTCTAAGTGATGCATAGGTTCCTTACATCAGATAGCCATGTGTCTAGCTGCTTTACATTAGATAGATCGTTGTATCTGTGGAATTAACTGCAAAATATTAAGTTCACATAATTTATTGACAAATTATGATTAAATTAATGGCTTTTCATCCTAGTGTTTTGATGGCATGGTGCAGCGACGATTTGTTTGAGAACTAGTGACTAATAGAAACTGAATCAATGATCATCATCATGATGGAAAAGAAGAAGAAACCTGATTTTTGTTTGTACATCATAATCATGATGTAAATAATGAATATTTATGGATGTGTATGATTTATTGATAACCTTAATTAGCAGGTGGTATGCAATCACCCATGGAATGACCTCCGGAAAAATTATTGCACAGTAGAATTCATGAAGCTGATAGGCTTTTTTTTTTTTTTTGAAATGATAGACAATGCTACCTCGATTTATAGCAACACAAACTGAAGTAGCAAGGTCTGGATGATAAGATGAGAGGAGGGAGATAAAAGCAAGCCAAAGGCCACAGCAACCAAAACACAGAGAAAACATGCAGAGCACAAAGAACAAGACACTTGAAAAACCACCCAAGTAAAAGAGGGGTTTACTGAGAGGTCGGGCGCCAACTGTGAACCTTACTCCTCAATGCGCAAAGCTCCTTTGGTGAATTTGATCCTCTTGGCACTCGCAATGTGACATCCCCAATCTTTGACGTAACTTTCAGTTAGCTCCTATAGGTTTTCGGTGTAAAACTTCTGACTTTTGAAAGGGACCTGATTTCTAGTGTTTCAAATAGCCCAAGCCCCCATCGGAATCAGGGATTGTGAGATCTGAGATGCAAAGCTCTATCGCATTTCGATCTAATGTATTTTTCTGCTTCCACATCTCAATATTCTGAAAAAACCAGGTTGGAGCATTGATGTGCCTCCAAGGATAGATAGAACACAAAAGGCATGCCACCAGGCATTGGCAGAGAAGGTGGGCCACCATCTCCGGGCCCCTCTGACACAGGACAGATGCACTTGGTTCATTGGGCACCATCTGGATCTATACTCTGTAGTAGGATTCTCTCCTGATAGATGAGTCGCATGAAACCGTTGACCTTGATTGAAAATTTTGGTCCTTATATCTCTGTCGCCTTGTCTGCCATGTGTTGAATTGGTAAAACATGTTTTCCACCAACAGTACCCTGGTCAGACCGTATACCCTTCATTGGGCCTGATTGACCAAACTGCTTGGTTTGGTATGCTTTGGTTGATTGGGTTGTCCGGGAGCAATGCCAACATGCACACGAGTTGCCCAGTCTCCTCTTCGTAAAATTTTCTGCAAAGCCGAGGACACCAGTCCCCCTCCCCCACATTTGTGATCCAAAAATGTTGTGCCACCCCTTCCATTATCTCAGCAATGCGGTGTAGGCCAAGAACCGCTCCTGAAGGGACTGGTCCCTGCACAATCTATTGGTCCAAAACCAAAGAATTTCGCCATCACCAATGTTCCACTGATTCTTAGTGGCTACCTGCTCTCCAAGGCCGAACCACTCTTTACATGAGAACGAAACTCTTTGCGATATACGCAAGAGGTGATCATCCGGATCTCGGCCATCCCGGTATCTATCCTTGAAGATTTTAACCCACATTGTGTTCGGTTCTGAGTACCACCTCCATGTCCATTTGGAGAGCAAGGCTTTACATGTCCTCTAAGCCGAGTATGCCGAGTACTCCCATTTTCTTTTGTTGACAAACCATCTCCCAGTCAATCAGATACAGCCTTCCAGAAGCTGATGGGTTATGTTGATGTTTTCCCCATGAAAAAAGGGCCACCAGAATATTTTATTATTTGTTAAATAAAAAAAAGAAGAAGCATCTCCTGTAGGTGTAAATCTTGTTCCACAATTTTGGCATTTTTTGGCCTAAAATAATCACTCGCATGACTTTTTTTTTTATCTAACCACTCACAGGATGGAACCTGGGACTTGTCCTGTTACCCTAACAATTGCTCCAAGCTATGACCCCTCATTCTGTGTGGTTTGAATTGATATCACATATGTTCTTAATTAGCATACTCGGATGAGACTTTTAAAGAATTTTTCACCTTTAATCGTTTATACTGACAAATTTATGTTTAGAGCACAATGACACCATAACTGATAGCAACTTGGTGTATGTAGCCTCTAAAGGCAATATTTCTGCCAAAAAAAAAAAAGAGGATGATCCAAATGAATTCTGAAAAGAAAGGATAAACTAAAAGGATAGGAAAAAAATGAATGGTTGAAGCAACATCTAATTCGCTTTCCACGATATTCCCTATAGGTTAGCTCCAGAGTATTGACGAGGTCCAGTATGAGTTTTTTATCATTGGAAAGTCGATTATTGGCTAATGCCGTCACTTGAAAACAATGATAGTTAACTGTTTTATGTGAAGTGAAGCTCTGTAGATATTGAGCATCGTTTTTTTAAATTTTTTTAACACTTCTATTGCTTTTTATTGATGAGAAAAAATATCCCAAGCAGGGAGCTGTTGGTTTGAGGATCAGAGTTTATGATCGAATAATGTGCTTTGTGAACTGTCATTTTGCTGCTCATCTGGAAGCTGTCAATCGACGCAATTCTGACTTTGATCATGTTTATCGGACAATGGTCTTTAGCCGAGCATCCAATGGGCTCAATGCTTCAGCTGGTATGGTGCTGACCTTTTGCTGGGCTTCTTACTCATGTGCACCAAGTGTGTGCCTTCTCTGTTGGCTATGCTAATATTTCTCATTTTCTGTGATGCAGGTAGCTCATCTGCTGTGCAGTTACTTCGCAGCACAAATGTATGGAATTTATTTTCTGAAATCTTAATTCACTTGTTTTCTGACATAAATCATAGATAAAGTGACATTATGTTGCTATATATCAGGCTGCAGGGGCTCATTCAGATGATGGACGACCTGAATTGTCTGAAGCAGATATGGTTTTATTTCTTGGTGATTTCAATTATCGACTTCATGGTATTTCTTATGATGAAGCAAGGGACTTTGTCTCTCAAAGATCCTTTGACTGGCTTAGGGAAAAGGATCAGCTCAGAGCTGAAATGAAAGCTGGAAAAGTTTTTCAAGGGATGCGTGAAGGGCACATAAAATTTCCACCTACATACAAGTTTGAAAGACACCAAGCAGGTTTATCAGGTATGCTTCTTGCAAATGTTCTGCTCTTCCTGGATTAGATCCAAGAAGTGTATTCTGAATTTATTTGATTGGAGGTCTTTTTTAGTTGGTTTGTAGCCAAATAATTTACCAGTTCTTCTATAGGATATGATTCCAGTGAAAAGAGGCGCATTCCTGCCTGGTGTGACAGAATATTGTATCGTGACAGTCGTTCTGTTTCAGTCGCTGAATGCTCATTAGAGTGCCCTGTCGTTTCTTCAATTTCACAGTAAGTTACATCCACATCACTTTTTCCATAGTTGACTACTGCTCTTCCACTGTGACAAATCTTATCACATTTCTTTTTCAGGTACAATGCTTGCATGGATGTATCTGATAGTGATCACAAACCTGTCAGATGCATATTTAGTGTTGATATTGCTCGTGTAGATGAGTCAATAAGGAGACAGGAGTTTGGAAAAATAGTTTTGTCAAATGAGAAAGTCAGGTCTTTACTTGAAGTAGGCAGCGTTCCAGAAACTATTGTTAGTACAAATGACATTATTTTACAAAACCAGGATACCTTGATCCTAAGAATCACTAATAAAGGTGCAAAGGAGAAGGCCATGTTTGAAATCATCTGTGAAGGCCAATCCACGATGAAGGAGGATGGGCATGCATCTGAGCGCCGGGCAAGAGGTTCTTTTGGTTTTCCCCGTTGGCTTGAGGTGAGCTTTCACAATTTTTTGGCATTAAGATAAAATGCTAATTTTCATAATATGTGGTTATATTATTAATAGCTCTGCGATCTTAGTGTGTTTTTATTATTACTTCATGTTGAAATTTTTTGAGAAGATTTTATCAGAATTAATTGAACTCACTCCCAGCTACTCGGGACTTTACAAACCAATTATATTAGATTTGGATACTCATCCTCACTGCATATAAATTTCTTTAGGGTGTTCCCCTCTTACAACAGACTTTCAGATTTATCACTGGTTTACAATACACTAATTTGGACCACCTTTAGTGATACGACTGTATCCTACAGCCCTTTTTATATATTGATATTCATTTCTATTTCAGTTCTTTATATTTGGCCATGCATCCATCTCAATATATTCGCATGGACTGCATTTTCTGTGTATGTTTTACCTCCTCTTTAGTGACTCTAATTCAAACACCATTTTAAACTTCTTGTTTGAGATTTTCCTTTAAGTGTCCAATTCAATGACTACGTGATCTCCACACCACACCCCCGTCCCAATGATACATAACACAAGGCCAGATATAAGCCTTCATTATGGAAACCATGCAGCTTTTCCAATTGTCTTGTTCCTTCGGTAATCTTGACTTTTTCATGTCCCATCTCATTATTGCCTTGCCTTTTTAACTCAAATATGATCTTTCAGTTCTCTGACATTCTGGCTACTTTTGAGTCTCGAGTAAAAGGAAATTTCAAATTTTATGTTCATTTCATCCTTTCTTGGGCCGTGTGTGTATGTATATAGTAGACAGCTTCTCCTTTTAATCTGCTACTGTATCGTGGATGAGATTATGAGAATGGCTGTAAATAATGACATAAAAAAGGGTTTTTTATTTTTAAGTCCCCGTATACTACATGATTTAGTGATCGATCCCTCACTTTTTCATACTTCAGTTTAAGTCCCCAGATTTATAGGATATGTTCCTTTTAGTTCTTTCTAGGGACTAAAAATAAAACTAAATAATTTAGTAATAGGTCCCTCACAAGGACTAATAAAAAACATACCCTTTAAATCTAGGGACTAAAACTGAAATATGAAGAAGTGAGGGATCGATCACTAAATCATATAGTTTACAGGCACTAAAAAATAAAAAAACCCAAAAAAAAAACTAGATTGAAGTGCATAGTGTATGAAGTTTGAAAATAGAAACTAAATTTTGAAAAACAAAATTGAAAACTAAACTGTGAAGTAAACTATGTGAAATGTAAACGTCTGAAAGACTAAAGAGACAAAGAAAAAGAATTAATATGCCACTAAAATGAACATGTGTGATTATATGAGTGAAAGTAATATGCAACTAAAGTGTGAAAACTAATTCAGTGACTAAGAGAGCCAAAGAAATGAAAGTCAAAGATTTTCCATCTGGAGATGGAATGTGATATTTTCTTTTGAAGGAGAGTGATTTGAACTTTGAAAGGTTATGGAGGAATATAGTATTAGAATATATGAGTGTGTAAAACACGTGTATTATTCCTAGTGCCCTTAGAAAAATAATTTGGTCTTTTTTAGTTTCCTCCCCTTGTAAAACACGTGTATTATTGAAACCTCCTACAAAAAATGTCCTATTCACAAATTTTATTATTTAATAGAATGGTTTTGGATATCCCTTCTCCAAAATCCTTGTGTACAGTTTGAATAGGGTGCTGGCTTTACATTCATACTTCCAAATTTTGAGTATGATTGACCATGATTTTGTATAAATGATATCTTTTGGTTTCTCTATTCCTTGCTGCAGCATTTCTTGTAGGCATCCTAATCTTTTGTGTGTGTGTGTTTTTTGTTTTAATTCTCTAGGTCACTCCAGCAGCTGGTGAAATCAAACAAGGTCAAATTGTGGAAGTATCCGTACACCATGAGGATTTCCACACCCTGGAAGAGTTTGTTGATGGGATTCCACAAAATTGGTGGTGTGAGGATACCAGAGACAAGGAGGTGACGCTTCTTGTCAACATTACTGGCAGTTTCTCAACCGAAGTTAAAACTCACCGGATTCGTGTGCATCACTGTTTCTCATCCAAAACCACGCACAGTGATTCAAGAGAGAGTTCCAGACGAATCCAATCAAATCTTCTGCACAGGTCAGATTTTCGACGCACTGGCAGCACCTCTGATGTGATTGATGATTTTCGGGCGTTGCATAGTCCATAGTGTCAAGAGAAATCCAATGTGATCTGTGACCATGAATTAAAAAAAAGGTGGAATGAATTCACTCAGATTACATTGTGTGATCCCATCGGGGGATCCCATTGTAAATACCACAACAAAAGATGCCTGACTGCCATTAAAGTGAGAAATACCCATTTTGTTTCAGCGTTTCAGCTATTGTGTAGAGTTTCTGCTAAAATTCTTTAGATACTGATTCTTTAACCAAATGTTGCATCAACATATTATTGTAACAATCACAAACAGAAGGTTCTTCATGTTTGTTTAACAAAAACAACAGAGAAGGGATAACGCCAAGGGAGGCGCCTTCCTGTCAATCAGATGCAGCATCAAATATGTTATTGTGAGTTTGTTTCACGGTTTGTGCAGTTAATAAAGTTTTGTTTTATGTAAACATTAATGATTGATTTTTTGGAAGCCCTTTCATTATAAAGATTGCCTGAAAACTTGGATTTCGATTATCTTTCATGGATAGAAAGATTGATGGTCAACCATATCAACATTTAGTATTTCTGTTTGATTAATGATAGTATATATTTTTAAGTTTTAAAGAGATTCCATATTGGTATTTGAGTGTTGGTTCTTCAAAAATGTCAATTGCAATTCTGTTAAAGGGAATGCTTGATTGATAGTAGAGCGAAAGTCTTGATGTGACGAGCCCGTTCAGAAAAGGATGTACTAGCTATAGAAAGTGACAATCATGAATCATCATCCCACAGACAATCTTGAATCATCATCCAACAGATTTAGTCTACAAATTTCCACTGTTGATTGGAGCAATGCAATTGGCCATTGCATAATGAACAAGCATATAAAGTTAAAGCGAGTAAAATTCATGCTAGCAAGCCAAACAATATTCATTAGCATGGGTAATGATTGACACAGTGTCACATGATGACATTGATGAACTTCACATGCTGCAATAGCAGCAGGTGTTATGAAGTTAGGTCCAATGTGTTTTCTGTAATCACTGCACAATATCTGGTGTGGTTGGATCCATAATTGCTGCTGGTAGTGCTGGTGTCGCGTGCATCTTTTTACAGACGTAGATGTAGTGAGAATCAGGATCCTCCAAAACAAAACCTGGTGGAAGCATACCCCTTTCTGTCAAAGGAACAGGTTCCAAATACAATTTGGATGATGAACTGCTGCAACCTGGCCTTTGGAAACCTGGTCTGGCTGCAGAACCACCAAATATATCACTGGATCAGATATTTGAAAGTTGAAAACTCTTCCAACCCTGGTTACATGACCTCGGCATATATACATTCGCCACTACACATGTACCATACACATCCACACAAAAGAAAGTAAAGAAATTGGTTCATGGAAACACGCATGGAATGCAGCACAATTTTAGATTGTAGGAATCACAGGCAGAAGAAAATAAAGATTGGTGATTTATGAGAGGGGAAAACAGTGATAGACTGCGTGTGTCCACTGATTAATAAATAACGACCACTTACTGAAGACATGGAATGTCCATACACATTCTTGCTGCAACACAATGATGAATGAAACAGAATGGTCTTGTACTGGTTAATTCAGTTACATGAAGATGCCGTTGATCACCCACCCCTGACAGCTACTACAACTAACATTTTCACATGTACATACACACACTAAATACACTTGAACCTCTATTTAAAGAAATATAACCAGACATATTATATGGCCAAAGTTATGTAGGTCAGCAGAGCAAACCATTCATCAGTTGATGGTCAACCCAGCTCATTTAGGAAATGACTTGATCCATCATAGTGTCTCCTGATATAGAACAGCACTGACATGTTGAGAATGGCACCCAGTCCTCTAAATGTTCAGTGAGAAACAGAATGCTCTTAAATTCCATTTGGTTTTACACTCAAAACATCTATCAAACAAAAATTAATCATCATAAATGGCCAAGATATACTTGTAGGTCAGCAGAAAAATCCGTTCGGCAGTTGATTATCAACCCAGATCATTAAGGAAATGGCTACACATCAAGATCTCCCCACATATGACAGCACTGACATGTATTGAGAATATCTTAAAACTCTCAATGTTTGGTGCTTGCTCATAGATTCCATTTGGCGGAAGCAAGTAGAGGACAAGATTTGTCATACTAGAAGGTTGAATTGGGTGCAAACCACTCTTTTTTTATGTCTCTCCTTCCATTACCATTGGCCCAGCAATATTTTCGTAAGTGATTTTTTTTTTAAACAGAAGGTTGAACTCACCACCAACCTTATTTAAGAAAAACATTTCATAAAGTCCCAAATTCTCCAAGGGGTAAAAAAGAAGAAAACCTAGGAGACGAGGACTCTCCCAGGAGAAAGAAAAGAAAAGCGAAATCGAGTGAGCAACTTACAGACCGAAAATAAGTCTATTGAGAACAAACCCATCCCCACTTAAAGCTAGGGGTTGTGATCCCAACATTCTATGTACCTCAAGCATTAAGGCATCCAAAAGCTCTGTCCCACGTTTTTTGACCTTGAAGACTCAATTTGATGGAAGATGCTACAGTATGGATGCTCTGGACCACTACTGTTAGTAGGATAATTCAATGGGATTATTTCAAGATCTTCATGGGCTTAGAAAGTCGGCTAAAGAGTTGAAGGCAGAGGTGTCTTAAATCATACCTCCACACATGCAAAGGAAGTTTAGAGTCCTGTATTCCTTGAGTTCCAAGCAGACCATGCGACTTAATCCCTAGTTATGCATAAATAAATCAAATATATCATTCAGATAAAACTTTTCCTCTTCTTTTTTAAGGTCAAAGTTGTACAAATCAACCATATTGTTTCTATCTCTTCTTTAATTATATATCTTCAACATCCCATCTTTTGTCCAATTTTGAAGACTGAAAGACCAAGGTTTTCTTCTTTTGCTTTGTAGTAGATTTCTCATCTATTCTTCTGTATTTTATTTTTTGGTCCTGTATTTTGTTTCAGCTGGAATTGTACCCAGTATTAATGAAATTTGGTGGTAATATTCCTACCAACTTCTCAAATAAATAAATAAATAAATAAATTAGAAAAAAAAGTTTACATTTTAAAAGTAATCCTGAAACGCTGCTCTTTAGAATTTTCTACCAAGAAAGTAGTGTGATTCTTTTCATTCCTTGGAATAAAGCATATTTCATGCTGCATTGCTGCATATATTTTTTTACAGTACATTTCATTTACATATATGAAAACTCTTTCCACGATAGTCTTTTCTGGTGTTTTCGCGTTCTTGCTGTAGTATATGCATCTATGAACATAAACGTGACGGGGTGTATGAAAGAGAAGGAAAGTGTTCCCAATTTGTCAAAACTTCCCATACGCATCATGGTAAATTTCTCCCATGGTAAGAATGGAATACCCAAAATCAGAAAAGATACTCACGTATAATGTACAATTTGATTTTCCAACTGCATCCTTCTTGGTGAAAATGAGGGATTCTTACGATTGGATCACCATAAGTAATCTGATAAACAAGTTATATATCAACAATTTCAATAAATTTATATAAAATATCAAATATTATTTAAAAATAACTGATAGATTTATTTCAATTTCAGGGTATACCAGCATATAGATCCCTCCAGGTTTAAGAAGCCTACAAGAAAAGTGAGACAGTATGAGTTAGAAAACATATTTACAGTTCTATATATAACTTCGAAGGTAATCTATTCTTTAGTAGTTCTACATCTACTATATTATGCAATTACAAAGTTCTAAACCTGCTCACTTCTTCTATCATAAGCGAAGCACTGATTGGAGCATTAGTGCCACACTAGCATACAAAAGCAAAAGAACAGCATTCAGAACATCCCCAAATGGCATGAAGATCAAATATCATTACAACATCTCAGATTAAAAACATACCATCAAAGAATCCAGTGTTCCTTTATGAAAGTTGATGGCACCATATTGCAAGCCCCCAACAACAGGAAAAATAAGTTATGAAGGTTATTTTAACTTACAGATCCAATATAGAGATTCATCAGACTTGACAAAGCAAAAATAAACTACCTTTGTCAATCACGCTATTAAATGATTCATCTGGGAAGAAACTCATATCTCTAACATCCATTTTGAGGTCTAATAATATATAAGGAAAACCAACATAGAAATAAGTTATATTCAGAAACCATTAGATAAGGCCAACTCTGTTTGAAAGGATACACTTCAGCTGAGGAATATGAGCGCACTTTTTTTTCATCATCTCAATAGCAACAGAAGAAATGTCAATATTAAATATGTCTTCATAACCATCCTTCACCATGTCTTCTGACATAACTACACAACAAGATCTTAATATTTAAAATTCGGCAAAATTATTATAAACGAACATATTCACACAAGAGAGCATCACTAGGCTCTCTGAATTCATGTAAGAATTCCCATTCTCATTTTAAAAATCACTTCTAGAAGAGAAACACAACATTGTGGATGCCTGAGTTTTTACTCACTTTCATCAAATCATGAACAGAGAGCAAAGTCATGAGGTTTCACTCACAGCATAGGAATGGGAAACAATCACAGTAATTAGTTGGTCATCCATATGAAATACCAACAAGATATTTAAATAAGCATTAATCATCATAGAAAATTGAGAGGCTGGAAATATGTATAGAACATAGAAATATTACTTAGAAGAGCTGAAATCTTTCATATTATTTGGAATAACAAAAGTTATTATGTGGATAACAGAGCTCAGAAAACTATTACAGATCTAAAGATACCCATCTGCCAAAGTTTTTTTTCTAGTGAATCTACCCTGCAATATTGCATGATATGCATGTCCCATATGCTTGTTGTTCCTTTATAGGGAACAAGAAGTAAATGTTAATCTTGTTTCCCTATCATACATAATTAAGTAATAGCCCAACAGCTCATCAGCACCAGTACACTTAGATAGAAAAGGAACTCCAAAAATTAAGCACCTAATATTCCTCCTCAAAACCTTAAAAAGATCTGGAGAGGAAAATTATGCTTTTCACAACTGTGATAGTAATAGACACCAAGTTTCGGCAGCCCAATATATATATATATATATATATTTTTAAAAAAAGACCACCAAGCTCTATATCCATTTTCTTTGGTCACACTATACGTGGCTCTCACGCTGATGGATTTCAACCTGCCAGATAGCACTTTCCATCATCAGCAATTCTCACTCTAGGTGGCTCACACTCTATTTTATACAAGGTAGCCCTTTTTGTACATGCCCAACACGTAAAATAAGGAGCTTCTCCAATTTCTTTTCACAATAATGGAAAATTATGAGCAAGATTGAAAAGCTATTTCACTGTTCCTGTTTTTCAGCCAAAATGTACAAATAACAACATGATTCAAAACCTTTGATCAAAGGAAGCATGCTCCACAAATCAATATCTCCATGAATTTCTACTATCAAAGGCTCAACTCACATTCTTTGCGAGTTATCTCCTCAACACGGCATGCTCATCTTATTTGGGGAGTTACTTCCCCATTGGAAACACAGAGCTTCATGTGGTTACATGACAAGATTCTCATAAAGTCTAATAGAGCAAAGTGAGCATGAAATACGAATATTATTTGTGAGCTACATAGTGTGGATGAAGAAATGAAAGACTTTGTAATATGGAATGATGGTCGGATTGGCCCTTGGGAAGGCATGCATGTAACAGGAATATTATTTGTGAGCTACGTAGTGTGGATGAAGAAATGAGAGACTATGTAATATGGAATATGGTCGGATTGGCACTTGGGAAGGAATGTGCTCTGACTACATTAGAGAGAATGTTTTCATGTGGGAATGGTCTAGAATACAAAGGAAGAAAGGCGATCATAATGACAAAGCAAAGTTCCAAAGCTCATCCCTTGTGCGGTTTGTTTGCTGATTCAAAATACATGTACCTTGGAAAGGAAAAGAGTGTACATCAAAAACAAGTGGGATGGTATTTCTCGGTATCTTCATGCATGGACTACCATGCTTCTTGGGGAGGACTTGTCTTCAAGCCTTATGGAGAAAACTGGAGACCGATATAGCCCTAGCAACAAAGTTCGTGTACAATAAATATTCAGCAAGTGTTTCATTCAGTACGGTCCGTGTATATTCATTAATCATACTGGATAAGTATGGTAAAAGTGTAGAGATAATTAAATTATTTTTGAGATGTATTTTGTCAATACTATGAAAATTCATTGTGGGTTTGAATGCAATACATTCATATTAGCTTTTTAAATTATGACATACGTGATAAATCATCCAAACTAGATAAATGCATAGATTCTGAATACAATAAATACATTCAAATTCGATGAACAAAAGAATGTACGATCAATTAATACCAAAGGTAGCCAATCGAAGTATTATTTTGAACATTCAGAAAAATGTGGAGTACTTTATTACTATGGGTAAAGTTCATATTTCCAAGGGGTCTAAGTCCCTGTTTGGGTAGTGGAATATGTGGAGAATAAAGTGGAATAGGAGTGCGTACGCCAAAAAATATGTTTGTTTGCAAAGAATAAATGGGTATAGCTATGTCAGGAAAGGTGAGAATAAACTGGTATTGGTATTCTAGATCCCCCCTGAAATTGTGTTATATCCACCCAATCAATTGCATTGGTACAAGGAGGTCCATATGTCAAATCAACTGTTATCATCTCTCATAAATCAAGGGGCTCCCATGTCGTATCACTTTTTCACCGTATATAATTGTTTATTCTCATCTTATTCACCATTTATCTACAACTTATCCATGATCATCGCGCAAAACTTCATTATTACGTTTCTCAATTAGAATAATTAAAAAAACAATTAATCAAAAAATGATTTATTCATTATCTATTGTAGAATAGCCTCTCTCTCTCTCTCTCTCTCAAGAACAGGTAGGCATATTACCCCAATTTTATTAAAAGGAAATGATGCCCAAAAAGCTACAAAACATCAAGAAATTTAAAAAGAAAAACCACCCATGTCTCAATAAAAGAGAATTCTACCAATACCACATCCCTCTACAAATGCACACCGACACTATTCCTCGATGACAATTCTACCACTTGTCTTTTGTTTCTTCTTTTATTAGTTTCTTGTTTCTCTTACTTCCTTCTTTTTCGATAATGTTACTTACAGCCCATTTTCTAGCCCCAATTCTAGTCCACACACGTTTTGATTTTTTAGAAATAGCACACCTCATGCTTTAGAAAAAAAAGAAGAAACATATGTTCCAATGAATTAAACAGATAAATTTATAGAAAAGGCAAAAAAATTGTATGTCCAGTTAATGCGAGTATACAGCGCTAACGAAACATATGAGAGTGGAATTGTGGCTATGGAGAGATCCCAATTACACTAAAAAAGAAGAGAAGCAAATCAACAAGAAGAGGAAGACGCACCGGCGTTGCCGCAGCCGACCATGAGGACACGGGACGAGGTGGAGATGTACTTGCGGATGAAGGGGCGGAGGGCGGAGTAGCGCTGGTACCAGTCGAAGGGCCCGGGCTCGCAGAGGTACTTGGAGTCCCAGTACGCCGAGTCCCCGTAATTGTACGTGTCGCAGCTCGACGAGTCCCTCTTCATCCCTCCCCCTCCCCCTCCCCCCAAAAACCCAACTCTAACAACAAATACGTCTCTCTTTCTTTTTTTTTTTCTTTTTTTTCTCTCGCTCTCTTTTCTTGGGGTTGAGATTGGTGTGGAAGAGGTTGGGGTGGTTGAATTGATTTTTTCTTTGGGTAATTAATACTTTTAACCCCAAGAAAATAAATATTTACAAAAATAGCCCTGTTCCTAGAATATTTGCAAAAACTAATCCCGTTAAAGTTTACACTTAATCCATCTCCAGTATTACCTTGACAACATCAAACAATAACAAATAACCTCTGTATGCACAGAAGAGAGACGGTATATATATATGCCGTTTCCAGGAGATCGTATATATATATGCCGTCTCCAGGTCGCGGCATATATAAGCCCCATCCCCACTGTCAAGCCCTAAAACCCCATTTTCACCCCCTTTTGTCCCTCTTTCACCCACCCACCCGCTGCCAACCCCGAAAAATCATCAAAAACAACTCTGAATCCAAAGGTAAACATCAAAACCCTAAATGTTCTTGAATTTTATTATTTATTTATCAATTGTTTTGATTTTATTGATTAAATTTGGGTTTTTTTTTATCAAAACCCTATATGTTGAATGTTGAATTTATTTATTATTGGAATATTGATTGTATGATGTTTTATTAAGTTAAATATTAATTTTTTAAGGGTTTTTTTGGTTATTTTAAAATTATCTATTTGTCAAAATAAACTTTTAAATCTTAAAAAAAAATTGATTGTCATGTATAAAAACTTTTTAAAAAATTTAATGGCCTTAGGAAAAAATTCATTGGCCTCTTAGTAAACATTTTTAAAAAATCAAAGGCTATTTAGGAAATATATTTTGTATGTGTTGCATGAATGTTATAGTGTTTAATATGTATGTGTTGGATGAATTTTATTATTATGAATTTAGAAATATATTTACTAAGTTGAATAATTTATGGTTTAGATGGTAAAGAAATCCGATGTCCCGTTAATGTACTCTTTTAATGGGAGGATTGTTCAACATGAAGATACTTCATTTTATGAAGGTGGTACCAGAAAAACCACCATCATAAATAAGAGGATCTTTTATGTCGATTTACTTCAAATAATGTACCATCTGACGGGAACTGATCCAAGTCGTTACAAATTGTCCATGAGTGCTGTGCATCCCACTCACGACGGAAAGAGTTTGAGTGCCCCTCTCGAAGATGATATGGGTGTGAAAGTGATGATAATGTTGTACCCAAAACACGTGCATGTCATTCAATTATGGTTAGAGAAGGAAGAGATCATACAAAGAGGTCGTGGTGCGATGAATTACAATGTAGAAGATTCATATCCCTCCATTGTTCATGATCCATACCAACCTTCATCGTCGTCGTTCGTTCCGTGTACCCAAGAAGATTTGATTGATGCAACACCGACCAATGCCCATAGGAGTGTCAATATACCACACTTGTAAGTATTGTGTATTTATATGATGTTTTTTGTGGGTGTATTCATATGTGTAAGTATAATGTGTTTACATTTATAGGTCCCCATTTCATGACATGGGTTGGAATGATATTCGCAAGGGACTTGAAGTAAACAATGAAGAAAAAGATCAAGAAGGAGGAGAAGAAGAAGAAGATCAAGAAGGAGGAGAAGAAGAAGAGGAAGTGGGAGAAGATACTAAAGAAGAAGAAGAGGATCGTGAAGATCACTGGGTTGAAGGACCTGATACTGAGGAGGACCATGATGTGAGGAGAACTGCCATCCATGAATATAGTGTTCCTCAAATGTTTCATACATGTGAGCTTATGGAGTAGGCGGTGGTAGAAAATGTCCATCCATGCATTTATGAAATCAGATCTTCTTTGTGTAATGAACTTGAGGTTGGTTAGCTTTTCACGAATAAGAAGTCACTTATTAATGCTGTCCAAACCTAGAGCATAAAGAAATGTGTACAGTGTCATGTGGTGAAATCAAATGCAGAAAAATACGTCGTTAAGTGCATAAATGATGAATGTAATTGGAGATTATATGCGAGGAGGGTCGGTGGTTCAGAAATGTTCAAGATTTCCACTCTGAGAGTTCCTCATACATGCTTGGATCCTCTACTCAGTTCAAATCACAGACAATTTAGTTCTGATTATATCTAATCGTTGATTATGCCAACGATTCGTCATAATTTGACAATCAGTCCTACTGAGATAATGGACAGGTTACATGCTGATCATCACTACACAATTTCATATTCATAGGCACACCGTGCCAAATGGAAGGCTGTGGAGAGGATATTTGGAAATTGGGAGGAGTTATATGTTGAGTTGCCTCTATATGTTGATGCCCTGAGGAGGTCTAATCCAGGAACAAATGTGATCTTTTAAGGCCCTGTCATACAAGAGAATAACATGGGCAGACCGATCCGACAGTTTGAACATGTTTAATGGGCATTCAGACCAGCCTTAGAGGCTTTCAAACATTGTCCATTGGTTTGCATCGATGGAACACACCTGTATGGAAAATATAAAGGAAATCTCCTGATAGCCACTACTTGCGATGCAGAAAATGGTTTGCTTCCGATAGCCTTTGCTATAGTTGAATCTGAGAACATAAGCAGTTGGACCTTCTTCCTTTGGAACTTGTTCTTTTCTGTTGGTTGTATAAACAATGTGTTATATGTGTCACTTGTATCCTTCTGGTCACCATTGGAGCATTCTGACAGTTTTTCAACTTTTTCTTTTTTTGATCGGAACTGCTAAAATTTTGGACTTTTAGCTATCATCCTGAGTTTGAGGACTCTGATTGAAAATCTAACTTACATATTATGTGTCCTAGTGCCATTTCAATCCATTCACGAAAATTTCATCGAATTCCGGTAACGTTCAGAATTTCGCAGTTCCTAATCGTATCCGGGTTTTGACCAAGCGAAAAGTCATTGGGAGACTTGACTTGGTCAATGTTGACCCTTGACTTGGTCAACTCTTTTGTTTTCTAGTGTGGTTAGGTTGACCCAAGTCAAAGTGCACCTAAACCTAACCTAAACCTAGCTTAACCTAATTCTAAGTGTAAGTGAGTGGTGAGTGTGTGAGTGTGTGTGTGGTGTGTGTGTATGTTTAAGTGAAGTCCACGCCCAAGCATAGTGTTTCCCCCCACTATTCATCATCTTCTCTCTCAAGCTCTCTCAAAAGCTCTCACCTCCCTCTCTTTAAATCCCCCATTTGACCTAGTTAGAGAGTTCAAAAGAAGAAGCCATTGAAGGAGAAAAGATAGGTGAGGACCCGATCTGTCACGCCCCAGGGCGGCCGTCCCCGGGACGCGGCAAGTGTATATATGATATCAGTGACAGGAAACCAATAATAAACCACAACCAATCACTAAAATGACAACACAGATAAAAGCAGGGCTGACATAATATATACACCAAAGGCGGAAGCTAAAAGACTGAGTCTGTAGTCAAAACATACTACAGACTCGATACATAATCATAAGTCCTGTGAGAGCCAACATGCCCATATATACACAAATAAAATCCAAATATAATCCAAACTAAGTGCCCAAGCACAGAACATATACATACAACTGAAAGAAGGGTGTTGATGGCCTCAAAACTCGTGGGACGCGGCGCTGCCCTCTGCCGGTGTAGTCGCTCGGGAAGCTCCTCCCTCAGAGATCACTGAAAAGACAATATGCGAGGGGTGAGCCACACGCTCAGTGAATAGCACAACCCATGCATACAGTTCATATTAACCACATTTAAGCAATTCATAAGCCACAAGTGGCATAATATCACAATCCGGGGGTTCGTTCATCGCCGAACCCCATACCCTCACCCTCACCCTCACCCTCAACAGGTGACCTAGGATGTTGGGACTTAGCGGGTTGATAATCATCCATACATAATCCTGTGGGTCGTCGCATCGCCGGCCCACCATACCCTCACCCTCACCTCTCAACAGGTGACCTAGGCTCTTGGGACTGACTAGGCTGTTGGTTACCCTTGGTCCACCGATAGTCTCTCCTCACTCCGTGGTTGTTTGGCCACTCCCATGTTCAGCGCAGTCCTTCCAAGTCAGGAGGCGCCTACTAGTGGGAGCCCCTGCACGGGACAACCTGTCTAACGCCGAGGTAGTCTCTACACGGATCCGACGAGGGGAACAGAACAGCCTATCCATCGCATATGATCCACTCGGATCCGCTGACAGTACATCTCTACGACTCTAATGTCTTGAATTCCTCAGAATTCCACCAGCGCGCATAACCAGGATGCGGAGAACATGCATTTATTAATCATAATACAGGGGTGCAATATTATTGGGAAAGTATCCTGGGGAGGGCAACGTGAGGTCCCGATACAGGACGTCCCGACAACCATACAAGGAACACGGAGTACCCTGACCCGGGTCTCAATGTTGACCTCGCAAGGCCCCTCCCTATAATATTGACTAAAACATGCAATCCTCATTTATGCTAGCATTTGAATAAACAAATCAAACTAATAGGACGCATGTAGAGGTCGGGCTTTCCTAGCATGATAGCGAGGAGGCAGGATGCATGGCTCATGCACAATCCTAAGGGTGCAAGTCCCTATCACACAATCTAGGGTGGCATGCAATTCTACACACATATCATGCATACATGGATTACATCACGCAGTTAATACTAACTATAAGCCCCAGGGGAGGACGGTACACGCCCAAGGCATGTAGCGCCTCCCACACTGGGTTGGGTTGTCCCACTCACCGGAAATCGGGTCGACGCGCGACCGTCCGTCGAGATCTGCAAGACAGGGTATTAACTGGTTAGAATAAATCCACAATTATCCAATAATACACAATAAATACCCAAAACCCACAACAAACACCCAACACCCCCGGCAACCACCCGCACGCCCCCCCGACCGCCCGGGTGCACCGCCGCGCTTCAGCCCGCTCATCCCGCGCTCCGCCGGCCCCTGCCCGCCGCCTGGACACGCCACCGCACCGCCCCCGGGCTCCGCGCATCCACTGCGCCCCGCAGCAGTAGCCCGAGCGCCCCAGACACCTCGCGCCGCCCCGCGAGCACCCCGCGAGCACCCTGCGCGGCCCCGCGCGCAGCACCTTCCCGCGCGCACCCCGCGCGCGCCTCCGCCGCCTCGCAGCGCCTCGCGCGCACTGCCCTGCTCGACCAGCACCTCGCGCACACCTCGCCTGCCCCACCGCGCCTCGCGCACACCTCCCCTGCTCGGCCATCACCTCGCGCACGGCACCACCACTGTCCGCCTGCACCTCGCGCACGCACCGCCACTGTCCGCACGACTAGCACCCCGCGCGACCAGCTCCTCGCGCCCAGACCAGCGCGACCAGCACCTCGCGCGCAGACCAGCGCGACCAGCACCTCGCGCGCAGCTCCCTAGCCGGCCTCCCGCTCTTCCCGAGCGCACGCCCGCGCGCACGCTCGCGCGCACGCACGCGCGCGCCCTGCCAGCCCCTGTGCCTGGGCTACCCGAGGCCACCAGCCCACTCGCCAGCACTGCCAGCCCCTCCAACATACCCAGCACGACCAGCACTGCCAGCCCCAGACCGCGCACACCCGCGCGCATGCCGCGCGCACCCACGTCCGCGCGCGCACGCGCGCATCCCAGCACGCGCCCAGCCTACGCGCTGCCTGGGCCGCTGCCGCCGCTGCCTGCTGCCCGGGACAGTGCCTCTGCCTGCCGAGCACCTCCAACCACCCCTCCCACTGCCGCCGACCACCTCCAACCACCTCCGACCACCCTCCGACGACCCCCACTGCCACCGACCACCTCCCAAACACAAAACCCCCCCCTAGCAATCATCTAGACAAGAAAAAAGAGGGAAAGGAGGCTTACCGAGGGGAGGAAGAGGCGTCCGGTGGCTCTCCACGCGCCGAAACCCTTCCCAAAAGCCTTCTCACGCCCCGATCTAGCTTGGCCTTCGAAATGGGCCAAATCAGAGGATGAAAAGGGGAGGTCGGGGTGGCTAGGATCGTCGGAACTCGGATTTGAAGACACCGGAGCGTAGATCGGGACCCGATCTACACTTCCCGTGCTTTAGGTTTTTGGTTTTGAGGGGTGTAGGGGGCTCAACCGGAAGAAAAACGGAGGAGAGGAGAGAGAGAGAGCAAGTCGTAGGGATGATGAATAGTGGTTTGTTATTTTTGATTCCATTTATATAGTGCGCGACTTAAAAACCCGGATACGCCCCGGAACTGTGAAATTTTTGCAAACGATGCCAGAATTCGATGAAATTTTCATGAGTGGCTTAAAACGGCACCAGGACACATAATATGCAGTTAGATTTTCAATCGGAGTCCTCTAGCTCAGACGATAGCTAACAGTCTGAAATTATGCGGTTCCGATCGAAAAACACTAAAAATTTTAAAACTGCTAAAAATGCTCCAATGGTTGCCAATAGGCCAAAAGTGACACATATATAACATTCTCCCCCCCTTAGGAAATTTTGTCCTCAAAATAAATACAAGAACATCTAAGAAGGGAAAAGATGCGGATACGCGTCACGCATGGCGTCCTCGAGCTCCCAGGTGGCCTCGGCACCGGAACGGTGCTGCCATCGCACCTTGACCAGCTGGACGGTCTTGGTGCGGAGCCTCTTCTCGCGGCGGTCCATGATCTCAATCGGCTGCTCCACGAAAGACAAGTCTGGCTCGAAGACGAGCGGCTCGAACGGAATGATGTGAGCAGGATCGTGGACGTATCGCCTCAGCTGCGAGACGTGGAAGACGTCATGTGTTATATATGTGTCACTTTTTAGCCTGCTGGTAACCGTTAGAGCGTCCTGGCAGTTTTTTAGGGTTTTCGATCGGAACCGCTAATTTTTGGACTGTTAGCTATCGTCCTGAGCTAGAGGACTCCGATTGAAAATCTAACTGCATATTTGGTGTCCTGGTGCCATTTTAGACCTCTCACAAAAATTTCATCGAATTCCGGTAACGTTCCCGAAATTTCACAGTTCCGGGGCGTATCTGGGTTTTTAAGTCGCTCGGTATATAAGGTGGGTGGGAAAAGTGCTTGGCACTATTCATCTTCTTCCTCCCCAAGCCCTCTCTCTCCCCTTATCCGTTTTTCTTGGTTTTGAGCCCCCTAGACCCCTCAAAACTTAAAACCTAAAACATAGGAAGTGTAGATCGGGTCCCGATCTACACTCCGGTGTTTTCAAATCCCAATTCCGGCGAGTTTTGCCCGTCCGTCCGCCCTCTCTTCGTCCCTGATTTGAGCCATCTCGGCGGTGGAGGTAGATCGGGGCGTAGGAGAGCCTTTGAGAAAGGTTTCGGCGTGCGGAGAGCCATCGGACTTCCCCTCCTCCCCTTGGTAAGCCCCCTTTCCCTCTTTTTCTTGCATAGATGTATGCTAGGGGGGTGATTTTGTGGTTGGGAGGCGGTTGGCGGCGGTGGGTGGCCGTCGGAGGGCTGTGGGAGGCGGTCGGAGGCTGTGGTGGTGGTCGGAGGTGGGTGGTAGAGGAGCTCGGGCTCGGGCAGGATGGCAGGGCAGCAGCCGCAGGCGCAGCAGGCAGGGCCGCTGGCAGGGCGCGCGGGTGCGTGCGCGCGGGCGTGCGCTCGGGCTGGCGCTGGGCGTGCCTGGTGCTGGGCGTGCAGGGCTAGTCGGGTGCTAGGCAGGCAGGGCTAGCTGGGTAGGCTGGGAGCAGGGCACCAGTTTGCTGGGCGCGCGAGCGCGGGCGTGCGCTCGGGGGGTGCAGAGGGAGGTGTGCGGTGCAGGCTGGCTGCGGGCAGTGGCTGTGCGCGCTAGCAGGCCGGGCGAGCTGGCTGGGCGCGCAGGCGAGCAGGGCAGGGGCGCTGGCGGGCGCAGTCACGCGCGGGTGCGTGCGCGCGGGTGCGCGGGTTCGCGCGGAGCGGGCCCGCGGGTGCGCGCGGGTTCTGGCGCGAGCGGGGGTGTGCGCGGGAGTGCGCGCGGGTACGCGCGGGTGCGCGCGGGGGCGTGCGGGCGTGCGCGCGCGCGGCCAGTGCGCCTGGGCGCTGGGCAGGGAACCAGTGCGCGCGCGCGCGTGCATGCGCGTGCGTGCGCGTGCTGGGGCGCGCTGGGGCGTGCTAGGGCATGCTGGGGCGTGCTGGGGCAGTGCGCGGGGTGCTGCGCGAGGGGCGCGGGCTGGACGCGCGGTGCACGTGAGCGCGCGCGAGCGTGGGCATGCGTGCGGGTGCGCGTCTGGGCTCGCGGGCAAGCGTGCGGCAGTGCGCCGATGGTGCCGGGGTGTGAGCGTGCGTGCGCATTCGTGCGTGCGCATGCAGGGGGCCATGCGAATGGCTGCCCGAGGGTTCGGGTAGGTGTCGGGGCACTCGGACTCGCGTGCCTACGCGCGTGCTCGCATGCGTGCGAGCCCGTATGCATGCTTATCCGAGTTTTGGGTATTTCTATGCATTTTTATGTATAAATTGTGTGGTTTCTCACCATATTGAATGTCTGTCTTGCAGATCTAGACGGACGGTCGCGCGACGACCCCGATCTCCGGTGAGTGGGACAATCCAACCCAGTAGAGAGGTGTCATACGCACTTGGGCGTATACCGACCTCTCCTGGGGCGCCATGGATAAATATTAACCTGCAATAATATGTAATCCATGTTTGCGTGATTTAATTGTAGAATGCATGTTACCCTAGACTTTGCATGTTAGGGACTTGCACCCTTAGGATGTGTATGAGCCATGCAGCATGTCCCCTGGTTCCATGTTAGGAAGCCCGGCCGATACATGTGCCCTACTAGTTTATTTATTAAATTAAATGCTAGTAAATGTTAAAATGCATGTTATAGTGAATATCATAGGGGAGGGGCCTTGCGAGGACAGCGGTGAGACCCGGGTTAGGGTACACCGTGTTCCTTGTTTGATTGTCGGGGTGTCCTATAACGGGAACTCACCCTGCCCTCCCGAGTTTCTTTCCCCCAATGATATTCCACCTTGTTATAACCTTATGCATGTTCCCCGCATCGTAGTTATGCGCCCTGGTGGGTTCTGAGGAATTCAGAACATTAGTGTTGTTATAATGTGCCGTCTGCGGATCCAAGTGGATCATATGCGATGGGTAGGCTGTTCTGTTCCCTTCGTTGGATCCGGTAGAGACTACCCCAGCGTTAGACAGGCCTTCCTGACAGAGGGCTCCCACCAGTAGGCACCTCCTGATTTAGGACGGACTGTGCTGAATGTGGGAGTAGACCAGGCGGCCTACGGAGTGGAGGAGAGACTATCGGTGGACCAAGGGTAACCAACAGCCTAGTCAGTCCCAAAATCCTATGTCACCCATTGAAGGGTGAGGGTGAGGGTGTAGTGGGTTGGCGATGAACGACCCACTGGAGTTGTGATTGGATGCTTGTAAGTCCCAAAATCCTATGTCACCCATTGAAGGGTGAGGGTGTAGTGGGTTGGCGATGAACGACCCACTGGAGTTGTGATTGGATGCTTGTAAGTCCCAAAATCCTATGTCACCCATTGAAGGGTGAGGGTGAGGGTGTAGTGGGTTGGCGATGAACGACCCACTGGAGTTGTGATTGGATGCTTGTAAGTCCCAAAATCCTATGTCACCCATTGAAGGGTGAGGGTGAGGGTGTAGCGGGTTGGCGGAAGCGACCCGTTGGTTTTTGGTGCAGTTAGTCCCAATATCCTATGTCACCCATTGAAGGGTGAGGGTGAGGGTGTGGCGGGTTGGCGGAAGCGACCCGCTGGTTATGTGTAGCCAGTCCCAATACCCTTTGTCGCCCATTGAAGGGTGAGGGTGAGGGTGTAGTGGGTTGGCGATTGAGCAACCCACGGCCTTGAGTTGTGCTATCATTTGTGGATTAAGTAATATGAATTGTGGATTATAAGGATATCTGGTTGTGGTCAATATTGTCTGTGATGCATGGGTTGTGCCGTTCACTGAGCGTGTGGCTCACCCCTCGCACAGTATTTTTCTTCAGTGTCATCTGAGTCGGATCCGAAGGAGGAGCTCCCCGAGAGACTTCATCAGTAGCGGAGTAGCGCCACGTCCCGCGAGTTGCAGAGACTATCAGCATCCCTTGTACCAGTATGTATTATTTTCCGTGCTTGGGCACGCGTTTGTGTTGTATTTGGACGTCTTTGTATGTATATTGGCTCTCACAGGACATGTGATTATGTATGGAGTCTGTAGTGTGTTTTGATTACAGATTCTGTCTTTAGTTATCCGCATTTGCTGTATATATCATGTCAGCCCTGCTTTTGTTGTCTGTGTGTCATTTGTATGATATTATTGACCTCCTGTGTAGATTCTGATATTTTATATACACTTGCCGCGTCTCGGGGACGCCCGGGGCGTGACAAAAAAGGTGGTATCAGAGCCTGGTCCTGTCAGAGCCAATGGTCTTCTTTCGTAGAGATGAGTCCTAGGATTTTGATATGGGTATTCTGATCCTAGAGTCTGGTTTTCTTAGGATTGCTGATATGTCTCCTCGTGGAGGACGGCGCGGACATGGTCCCTCTCGACCTTTGGAGGTTTTCGGACCTGCTAGAGGCGAGGATGCTACTGGAGAGTCCACGGCTGTGAGGCCAGGATCGGCGCAGGAGCCTCCCGCACGGGAACGTGCGTTCGCTCGGATAGCGGATTCGGTGGAGACTCGGATCAAGACACTGGAGGCGCAGACCAGAGCGTTGGTAGAGCAAGCGCGGGAGATCCGGGAGCTGAGGGCGGCCCGTGATGCAGTTCCACAGGTCCCTTTGGCAGCAGATCCGTCTGTGGTACCCGAAGTACCCCCAGTCCCCGTGGTGATTTTCAGCGGCGAGGGTTCAGGATCCCCTGGCGAGGGAGGCGGGGCTAGAGGCTGCAGCACGGGTGCAGCAGAGTAGCCTCGCAGCCTTTTTGAAGCTCCACCCTCCCGAGTTCTATGGCCAGTTGGCGGATCCCCTTGCCCCAGAGCGATGGTTGATGGGGGTGGAGGTGATCTTCTCGACCATGCTTGGCACCGATCGCCAGCAAGTCTCTCTGGCCACCTTCATGCTGAAGGGTAGCGCTGCCGACTGGTGGGCTGCCCGAGTGGTGGACGTTCCAGAGGGAGTGGAGCAGTTTTATTGGGCAGGATTCCAGAGGTATTTCCTGGAAGAGTACTTCCCGTTCTCGGCGCAGCAGATCGTGGTGCAGGAGTTTGAACGGTTGACGCAGGGCTCTATGTCTGTCGCCGATTACTCCACGCGCTTCACGAGGCTATCCAGGTTCGCTCCAGCCTTGGTGATGGACGAAGAGGCGCGGTGCCGCCGTTTCGAGCTTGGTCTCTGCAGCGCCATTCGGGTGCATGTCTCCTCCCAGGCTTTCTCGAGGTTCTCGGACTTGGTGTCTCGGGCGAAGACAGTCGAGTGAGACCTCGGGATTATCGTGGGGGTTCCGACCCTTTCTGCAGATCAGGGTCCTTCCGGGAGTCGGGACCTGGGGCAGCGCAAGAGGAGGAGGCCCCGTTTCGATCAGTCAGCGGCTGCCTCTCCTCCAGCAGATGCGGTGCCAGTGTGGGATCCAGCACCCATTGCGGTAGTGCCCATTCAGTCCTGGCGACCAGAAAAGCGGCGCTGTTTCCATTGTCAGCGCATCGGGCATATCAGGTACAATTGCCCTGATGCTGGCCGACCCCGAGTGCTACCTCAGCAGCGGCAGCCGGCGGGGCGTGCTCCTGCTCCTCTGCCGCAGTTTGTTCAAGGCAGAGTTGCAGCTCTTTCGGCTGAGGAGGCGCAGGTTTCGGGCGTCATGGTTCGAGGTAATGTTTTGTTTTCCCAGCTCCCTATGAATATATGTGTGTTGGTTGCTGTTAAGCATGTGTGTATTATCTCAATGAGCGGGTAATGAGTGTGGTTGTTTGAGTTAAGGAAGCCGGGTTGTAGCCGTCCTGGCAGGAGGCTCTCATCCGTAGGTACCGCCGATGCAGTCGGAGGGGTACTGATCGTGGGAGTATGCCAGGTAGGGGCTAACCCGGAAGAGGATTGATGAATGGTGCCGCGAGCGTGGAATCGCTCTCCCCTTCGTCGGATCCGCGTAGTACAGCCCCGGCGTTAGACAGGCTCCCGGTCAGAGGACCAGGCGAGCTACGGAGCGGGGAGAGGCTACCGGTGGACCAGGGGTAGAGAGCAGTCTAAGTCTCTCCCAAAGTCCCAAAATGTCTCCTTTCGGGAGTGAGGGTGTGGATGAGGCGAAGACGGTTCGCTCGTGACCAAATGGTTTATTCGACCATTCCCGATGATGTTGGGTTCGGTCCTGTAATGGATGATGTCGCGAGTATGGAATCGTTCTCCCCTTCGTTGGACCCGAGTAGGGACTCCTCAGCGTTAGAGAGGCCTTCCTGACAGAGGGCTCCCCTCAGTAGGCACCTCCTGATTTGGTTTCGGACGGTGCTGAATTGTGGGAGCGGACCAGGCGGCCTACGGTGTGGAGGAGAGGCTACCGGTGGACCAGGGGTAGAGAGCAGTCTAAATCTCTCCCAAAGTCCCAATATGTCTCCTGATGGGAGTGAGGGTGTGGATGAGACAAAGACGCGTCGCCTCGTGACCCAAATTGCTGTTCGACCATTCCCACGGAGGTTGGGTCCGGTCTTGAGAAGGATGTTGAATGACATCGTTGGGTGATCATCTAGAGGTAGATGATCCGGAGGGGTTAGTGGTGTTCTTTTAAATGATGTCTTCTTCCAGTGTTCCTTTCTGGATTAAGGGGCCTTGTGAGGTCGGCGTTGGAACCCGGGCTAGGGTACTTCGTGTTCTTTGTTTGGTTGTCGGGGTATCCTATATCGGGATTTCATGGTGCCCTCCCGAGGTTTCTTTTCCCAGGTAAGGGATGCCATGGAAGCATCAGATAGATGAGAGATCATGTGCGAGTTTGGTTAGAGGTTAAGGCCTTTTGGGCTGAGTGGTTTCTGGTGAAGGCATATCTGTGGACCCGGGTAAGACGCTTGCTATGTCGAATTGGCGTAGGCCGTCGAACCCCGCATGGATTCGGAGCTTCTCGAGTTTGGCGGGTTATTGTAGGAAGCTTGACGAGGGACTCTCGAAAATAGCTGTTCCTCTTAACCGCCTTACTTGGAAAGATGTCCGGTTCGAGTGGTCCCCTTCTTGCGAGGAGAGCTTCCTGGAGTTTACTCGGAGGCTCACCTCAGCGCCAATTCTTACCTCTCCGTCTTGGAGTGGTGGGTTCGCAGTTGGGTAAAGGTGTCCACGATCCTGCTCACGTCATCCCGTTCGAGCCGCTTGTCTCTGAGCCGGACAGTCATTCGTGGAGCAGTTGATTGAGATCATGGACCGCCGCGTGAGGAGGCTCTGCACCAAGACCGTCCAGCTGGTCGAGGTGCGATGGCAGCACGTTCCGGTGTCAAGGACACATGGAAGCTCATGGATGCCAGGTGTGACGCATCTTTTCCCCTCCTAGATGTTTTTGCGTATTTTGAGGACAAAATTTCCTAAGGGGGGAAGAATGTTATATATGTGTCACTTTTTAGCCTGCTGGTAACCGTTGGAGCGTCCTGGCAGTTTTTAAAATTTTTAGGGTTTTCGATCGGAACCGCTTATTTTTGGACTGTTAGCTATCGTCCTGAGCTAGAGGACTCCGATTGAAAATCTAACTGTATATTTGGTGTCCTGGTGCCATTTTAGGCCTCTCACGAAAATTTCATCGAATTCTAGTAACGTTTCCGAAATTTCACATTTCCGCGGCGTATCAGGTTTTTAAGTCGCTTGGTATATAAGGTGGGTGGGAAAAGTGCTTGGCACTATTCATCTTCTTCCTCCCCAAGCCCTCTCTCTCCCCTTATCCGTTTTTCTTGGTTTTGAGCCCCCTAGACCCCTCAAAACTTAAAACCTAAAACATAGGAAGTGTAGATCGGGTCCCGATCTACACTCCGGTGTTTTCAAATCCCAATTCCGGCGAGTTTTGCCCGTCCGTCCGCCCTCTCTTCATCCCTGATTTGAGCCATCTCGGCGGTGGAGGTAGATCGGGGCGTAGGAGAGCCTTTGAGAAAGGTTTCGGCGCGCGGAGAGCCACCGGACTTCCCCTCCTCCCCTTGGTAAGCCCCCTTTCCCTCTTTTTCTTCCATAGATGTATGCTAGGGGGGTGATTTTGTGGTTGGGAGGCGGTTGGCGGCGGTGGGTGGCCGTCGGAGGGCTGTGGGAGGCGGTCGGAGGCTGTGGTGGTGGTCGGAAGTGGGTGGTAGAGGAGCTCGGGCTCGGGCAGGATGGCAGGGCAGCAGCCGCAGGCGCAGCAGGCAGGGCCGCTGGCAGGGCGCGCGCGTGCGTGCGCGCGGGCGTGCGCGCGGGCGTGCGCTCAGGCTGGCGCTGGGCGTGCCTGGTGCTGGGCGTGCAGGGCTAGTCGGGTGCTAGGCAGGCAGGGCTAGCTGGGTAGGCTGGGAGCAGGGCACCAGTTTGCTGGGCGCGGGTGTAAGTCCCAAAATCCTATGTCACCCATTGAAGGGTGAGGGTGTAGTGGGTTGGCGATGAACGACCCACTGGAGTTGTGATTGGATGCTTGTAAGTCCCAAAATCCTATGTCACCCATTGAAGGGTGAGGGTGAGGGTGTAGTGGGTTGGCGATGAACGACCCACTGGAGTTGTGATTGGATGCTTGTAAGTCCCAAAATCCTATGTCACCCATTGAAGGGTGAGGGTGAGGGTGTGGCGGGTTGGCGGAAGCGACCCGCTGGTTATGTGTAGCCAGTCCCAATACCCTTTGTCGCCCATTGAAGGGTGAGGGTGAGGGTGTAGTGGGTTGGCGATTGAGCAACCCACGGCCTTGAGTTGTGCTATCATTTGTGGATTAAGTAATATGAATTGTGGATTATAAGGATATCTGGTTGTGGTCAATATTGTCTGTGATGCATGGGTTGTGCCGTTCACTGAGCGTGTGGCTCACCCCTCGCACACTATTTTTCTTCAGTGTCATCTGAGTCGGATCCGAAGGAGGAGCTCCCCGAGAGACTTCATCAGTAGCGGAGTAGCGCCACGTCCCGCGAGTTGCAGAGACTATCAACATCCCTTGTACCAGTATGTATTATTTTCCGTGCTTGGGCACGCGTTTGTGTTGTATTTGGACGTCTTTGTATGTATATTGGCTCTCACAGGACATGTGATTATGTATGGAGTCTGTAGTGTGTTTTGATTACAGATTCAGTCTTTAGTTATCCGCATTTGGTATATATATCATGTCAGCCCTGCTTTTGTTGTCTGTGTGTCATTTGTATGATATTATTGACCTCCTGTGTAGATTCTAATATTTTATATACACTTGCCGCGTCTCGGGGACGCCCGGGGCGTGACATCATGGGCCTGAGCCAACTGTGGGGGCAGAGCTATGCGATAGGCCACCTCTCCAACTCGCTCGAGTATGAGGAAAGGCCCAATGAAACGCGGACTCAGCTTGCCCCGCACACCGAATCGGAAGATGCCCTTCATCGGGGACACCTTCAAGAACACATGATCACCGACCTCGAAGGAGAGCTCACGGCGACGGCGGTCGGCGTAGCTCTTCTGACGACTCTGAGCGACTCGGATACGCTCGCGGATCGTCTTCACCATCTCGGAGGTCTGGTGAACAATCTCTGGTCCCTCTAACTGGCGCTCTCCGACCTCATCCCAACACAGGGGGGACCTGCAGCTGCGGCCATAAAGTGCCTCGTAGGGAGCCATCCGGATGCTCGAATGATAGCTGTTGTTGTAGGCAAACTCCACCAACGGAAGGTGCCTCTCCCAACTGCCCCCGAAATCGAGTACACAGGCCCGCAGCATGTCCTCAAGGGTCTGGATCGTCCTCTCCGACTGGCCGTCCGTCTGAGGATGAAACGCGGTACTGAAGTGGAGGTTCGTACCAAGGGCGTGCTGGAGGCTACGCCAGAACCTCGAAGTAAAACGCGCGTCTCGATCAGAGATGATACTGACTGGAGTGCCATGGAGTCGGACAATCTCGGAGACGAATAACTGCGCCAGGGTGTCCAGAGAATCGGTGAGTCGGATGGGGAGGAAATGAGCAGACTTCGTCAGCCGGTCGACGATCACCCAGATGGCATCGCGACCCGAGCGTGACCTCGGCAAACCCGAGACGAAGTCCATAGTGATCTGCTCCCACTTCCACTGAGGGATCTCAATGGACTGCAGCTTCCCCGCAGGGCGCTGATGCTCCGACTTCACCTGCTGGCATACTAGGCATCGGGCAACAAATCTGGCAATATCTGTCTTCATCCCGCGCCACCAGTAGCCGCGACGAAGGCCCCTGTACATCTTCGTGCCTCCAGGGTGCACTGTGTACCTCGAGCGATGGGCCTCGTCCAGAATCTTCCGCCTCAGCTCTGCGTCGTCGGGGATGCACACTCGGCCTCTGAATCTCAGGATCCCGTCTGCACGAATCTGGTAGTCCTGGCGCTCGCCCCGGGCGACGCCCTCAGAAAGGACTATGAAATGCGGGTCCTGAGCCTGAGCCGTGCGGATCTCATCGAGAAGAACCGGCTGCACCACCAGCCTGGCCAGAAAGCCACCCGCAGGGGTCTCCCGAACACTGATCCAGCAAGCGGCCTCCTCCAGAAGCCTCCAACGACGGACAGCCATGTGGGCGGCCATGCCCAGGGGCTGTCTACTGAGCGCATCTGCAACGACATTCGCCTTACCCGGATGGTAAGCGATGTCACAGTCATAGTCTGTCAGGAACTCAACCCAACGCCTCTGTCGCATGTTGAGCTCCGGCTGAGACTGCAGATACGTCAAGCTCTTATGGTCAGTAAAGAGCTCGAACTCCTCTCCGTAGAGATAATGCCTCCATATCTTCAGCGCAAATATGATCGCAGCCAACTCAAGGTCATGGGTGGGGTAGTTCTGCTCATGGGGCTTCAACTGACGAGACGCGTAAGCCACCACCTTACCGTGCTGCATCAGGACGCAACCCACACCCAACTGCGATGCATCTGTATACACTGCGAACCCACCGCTCCCAGATGGAAGGGTAAGAACTGGCGCTGAGGTGAGCCTACGCTTCAGCTCCTGGAAGCTCTCCTCACAAGAAGGGGACCACTCGAACCGAACGTCTTTCCGAGTGAGGCGGGTAAGAGGAACGGCTATCTTGGAGAAACCCTCCACAAACCTCCTATAATAACCCGCCAAGCCCAAGAAGCTACGAATCTCTGTGGGGTTCGACGGTCGACGCCAATTCGACACGGCGAGCGTCTTCTCCGGGTCCACAGCTATACCCTCACCGGAAATCACATGGCCCAGAAAGGCCATCCGCTCCAACCAGAACTCGCACTTGCTGAACTTGGCGAACAACTGATGTCCAGCCAGAGTCTCCAAAACAGTGCGGAGGTGGTGAGCGTGCTCCTCCAGACTCCTCGAGTACACCAATATGTCATCGATGAATACTACCACAAAGGAGTCGAGGAAGGGTCGAAATACCCGGTTCATCAGATCCATGAAGGCCGCCGGCGCGTTCGTCAACCCGAAAGGCAGTACTCTGAACTCGTAGTGCCCGTACCGGGTGCGAAAGGCCGTCTTCGGAATATCTGACTCCCGGATCTTCAACTGGTAGTACCCCGAGCGGAGATCGATCTTGGAAAAGACACACGCTCCCTGAAGCTGGTCAAACAGATCGTCGATCCGCGGCAACGGGTACTTGTTCTTCACTGTCCGCTTATTCAACTGCCTGTAATCAATACACAGCCGCAGTGAACCGTCCTTCTTCCGGACGAACAGGACAGGGGCTCCCCACGGAGACACACTCGGACGTGCGAAGCCCTTCTCCAGCAACTCCTCCAACTGCTCCTTCAGCACCCTCAGCTCTGCGGGAGCCATCCGGTACGGAGCCCTCGAAACCGGCTCGGTCCCCGGAAGCAGATTGATCTCAAACTCAATCGCGCGGTCCGGCGGTAATCCCGGAAGATCGTCGGGGAAAACCTCGAGAAACTCTGTCACGACTGGAGTCTGACTGATATCTGCCCGCAGCGGTGCATCCTCCAGAGCAATATAAGCCAGAAAGCCCTCGCATCCACCCTGAAGGAGTCTCCACGCCTGCATGGACGACACGAACCCCAAAGGAGCTACGTCTCGATCGCCCACGTACTGGAAAGACCTCCGACCAGGAAGGTGGAACGACACCGACTTGGCGAAACAGTCGATGCTGGCATGACTAGCTGCAAGCCAATCCATCCCCAGGATGGCATCAAAATCCGACATCGCGAGCTCCACCAGCTCTACCGGAAACTCATGATCCGCGATCTCCACCGTGCACCCTCGGTACACAGAACTAAGGAGAATCCGGTCTCCCACGGGCAATGCTACCTCTAACACAGCATCTAGAGGAGCGCACGCCACACCCGTCCGTCTCGCAAAAGCGGGAGACACGAACGAGTGGGTGGCTCCGAAATCAAATAGCACATAAGCAGGAAGCTGGGAGATCTGAACAGTACCTCTAACCACGCTGCCGGATGCCTGGGCCTCCTCTGCCGAAAGCGCTGCCACTCGGCCCTGAACGAACTGAGGCTGAGGAGCAATGGCACGCCTCGCCTGCTGCGCTGGCTGCCTCCTCTGATCAGCACGGCCACCCTGTGGCTGCTGCTGCTGACGCTGAGGCTGCTGCTGCGGCTGGCGCTGAGGCTGCTGCTGCTGCTGGCGCTGCTGCTGGAACGGCTGCTGCTGCAACTGCTGCTGCTGCTGCTGAGGCATCACTCTCGGTCGGCCTGCGTCGGGGCAATTATACAGAATATGCCCGACGCGCTGACAGTGATAGCAGCGCCTCGTCTCCGGTCGCCTCGAATGGACCGGCACGACTGCGATGGGTGCTGGGCCTCGCGCTGGCACCACATCTGCTGGGAGAGAGGGAGCCGCTGACTGCTCGAAGCGGGCCCTCTTCTTCTTCCGCTGCCCTCTGTCCTGGCCTCTGGGTGGCCTCTTGTCTGTAGGCGGGGTCGGAGCCCGCACCTGGATCCCGAGATCTCTCTCGACAGTCTTCGCCCGCGAGACCAAGTCGGAGAACCTCGTGAAAGCGTGGGCGGTGACGTGCACTCGGATGTCATTGCTCAGACCGAGCTCGAATCGGCGGCACCTCGACACCTCGTCGATCGCCAGAGCTGGAGTGAACGTGGACAGCCTCGTGAACCGCGTGGAGTACTCAGCGACGGACATAGTGCCGCTCCACTGAGTCAGCTGCTCAAACTCCCGCTCCACTAGCTGTCGCGTCGAGAAGGGGAAATACTCCTCCAAGAAATATCCCCTGAATCCCGCCCATGTGAGCTGCTCCAGCCCCTCTGGGATATCCACTGATCTAGTAGCCCACCACTCGGCGGCGCTACCCTTCAGCATAAACGCAGCCAGGGAGACCCTCTGGCGGTCTGTGCATAGCATCGTCGAGAAGATGGTATCCACCTCCATCAACCATCTCTCGGGAGCAAGGGGGTCCTCCGTCTATCCTCTGAACTCGGGAGGGTGGAGCTTCAGAAAGGCTGAGAGTCCACTCTGCTGGACCCTCGCTGCTGCCTCTAGCCCCGCCTCCCTCTCCTGAGGATCCTGAACTCTGGCCGCCGGAATCTCCACCACGGGGACTGGGGGTGTATCTGGCACTACGGGTGGATCCGCCACCAGGGGAACCTGCGGGACTGCCTCGCGGGCCGCTCGCAGCTCCCGAATATCCCGTGCCTGATCTGCCAACACCCTCGTCTGGGTCTCTACCAATCTGCTAACCGCGCAAACGCGCGCTCCCAGGCAGGAGGCTCCTGCGCTGGTCCTGACCTCTCGGCTGAGGACTCACCAATAACATCCTCGACTCTGGCAGGTCCGGAGACCTCCAAGGGTCGAGAGGGGCCACGTCCGCGTCGTCCTCTGCGAGGAGGCATATCAGCAACCTAAGAAAACCAGACACTAGGATCAGAATACGCATATAGAATCCTAGGACTCATCTCTATAAAAAGGAAGACACTTGGCTCTGACAGGACCAGGCTCTGATACCAACTTTTGTCACGACCCAGGGCGGCCGTCCCCGGGACGCGGCAAGTGTATATAAGATATCAGTAACAGGAAACCACAATAAACCACAACTAATCACTAAAATGAAAACACAGATAAAAGCAGGGCTGACATAATATATACACCAAAAGCGGAAGCTAAAAAGACTGAGTCTGTAGTCTAAACATACAACAGACCCGATACACAATCATAAGTCCTGTGAGAGCCAACATGCCAAATATATATACAACAAAATCCAAACTAAGTGCCCAAGCACAGAATATATACGTACAACTGAAGGGTGCTGATGGCCTCAAAACTCGTGGGACGCGGCGCTGCCCTCTGCCGGTGTAGTCGCTCGGGAAGCTCCTCCCTCAGAGATCACTGAAAAGACAATATGCGAGGGGTGAGCCACACGCTCAGTGAATAGCATAACCCATGCATACAGTTCATATTAACCACATTTAAGCAATTCATAAGCCACAAGTGGCATAATATCACAATCCGGGGGTTCGTTCATCGCCGAACCCCATACCCTCACCCTCACCCTCACCCTCAACAGGTGACCTAGGATGTTGGGACTTAGCGGGTTGATAATCATCCATACATAATCCTGTGGGTCGTCGCATCGCCGGCCCACCATACCCTCACCCTCACCTCTCAACAGGTGACCTAGGCTCTTGGGACTGACTAGGCTGTTGGTTACCCTTGGTCCACCGATAGTCTCTCCTCACTCCGTGGTTGTTTGGCCACTCCCATGTTCAGGCAGTCCTTCCAAATCAGGAGGCGCCTACTAGTGGGAGCCCCTGCACGGGACAACCTGTCTAACGCCGAGGTAGTCTCTACACGGATCCGACGAGGGGAACAGAACAGCCTATCCATCGCATATGATCCACTCGGATCCGCTGACAGCACATCTCTACGACTCTAATGTCTCGAATTCCTCAGAATTCCACCAGCGCGCATAACCAGGATGCGGGGAACATGCATTTATTAATCATAATACAGGGAAAATAGAGACCTGGGAGGGTAACCTGAGGTCCCGATAGGACATCCGACAACCAAACGAGGAACACGGAGTACCCTAACCCGGGTCTCAATGTTAACCTCGCAAGGCCCCCCTTATATTCCCTAAGCATGCTATCTATTTATGCTAGCATTTAATAAACAAACCAAACTAATAGGACGCATGCACAGGTCGGGTTTTCCTAGCATGATAACGGAGAGGCAGGATGCATGGCTCATGCACAATCCTAAGGGTGCAAGTCCCTAACACACAATCTAGGGTGGCATGCAATTCTACACACACATCATGCATACATGGATTACATCACGCAGTTAATACTAACTATAAGCCCCAGGGGAGGACGGTACACGCCCAAGGCATGTAGCGCCTCCCACACTGGGTTGGGTTGTCCCACTCACCGGAAATCGGGTCGACGCGCGACCGTCCGTCGAGATCTGCAAGACAGGGTATTAACTGGTTAGAATAAATCCACAATTATCCAATAATACACAATAAATACCCAAAACCCACAACAAACACCCAACACCCCCGGCAACCACCCGCACGGCCCCCGACCGCCCGGGTGCACCGCCGCGCTTCAGCCCGCGCACCGCACCGCCGGCCCCTGCCCGCCGCCTGGACACGCCACCGCACCGCCCCCGGGCTCCGCGCATCCACTGCGCCCCGCAGCAGTAGCCCGAGCGCCCCGACACCTCGCGCCGCCCCGCGAGCACCCCGCGAGCACCCCGCACGGCCCCCGCGCGCAGCACCTTCCCGCGCGCACCCCGCGCGCGCCTCCGCCGCCTCGCCGCGCCTCGCGCGCACTGCCCTGCTCGACCAGCACCTCGCACACACCTCGCCTGCCCCACCGCGCCTCGCGCACACCTCCCCTGCTCGGCCATCACCTCGCGCACGGCACCACCACTGTCCGCCTGCACCTCGCGCACGCACCGCCACTGTCCGCACGACTAGCACCCCGCGCGACCAGCTCCTCGCGCCCAGACCAGCGCGACCAGCACCTCGCGCGCAGACCAGCGCGACCAGCACCTCGCGCGCAGCTCCCTAGCCGGCCTCCAGCTCTTCCCGAGCGCACGCCCGCGCGCACGCTCGCGCGCACGCACACGCGCGCCCTGCCAGCCCCTGCGCCTGGGCTACCCGAGGCCACCAGCCCACTCGCCAGCACTGCCAGCCCCTCCAGCATACCCAGCACGACCAGCACTTCTAGCCCCAGACCGCGCATGCCGCGCGCATGCACGCCCACGCGCCCAGCCTACGCGCTGCCTGGGCCGCTGCCGCCGCTGCCTGCTGCCCGGGACAGTGCCTCTGCCTGCCGAGCACCTCCAACCACCCCTCCCACTGCCGCCGACCACCTCCAACCACCTCCGACCACCCTCCGACGACCCCCACTGCCACCGACCACCTCCCAAACACAAAACGCCCCCTAGCAATCATCTAGACAAGAAAAAAGAGGGAAAGGAGGCTTACCGAGGGGAGGAAGAGGCGTCCGGTGGCTCTCCACGCGCCGAAACCCTTCCCAAAAGCCTTCTCACGCCCCGATCTAGCTTGGCCGTCAAAATGGGCCAAATCAGAGGACGAAAAGGGGAGGTCGGGGAGGCTAGGATCGTCGGAACTCGGATTTGAAGACATCGGAGCGTAGATCGTGACCCGATCTACACTTCCCGTGCTTTAGGTTTTTGGTTTTGAGGGGTGTAGGGGGCTCAAACGGAAGAAAAACGGAGGAGAGGAGAGAGAGAGAGAGCAAGTCGTAGGGATGATGAATAGTGGTTAGATATTTTTTATTCCTTTTATATAGTGCGCGACTTAAAAACCCGGATACGCCCCGGAACTGTGAAATTTTTGCAAACGATGCCGGAATTCGATGAAATTTTCATGAGTGGCTTAAAACGGCACCAGGACACATAATATGCAGTTAGATTTTCAATTGGAGTCCTCTAGCTCAGACGATAGCTAACAGTCTGAAATTATGCGGTTCCGATCGAAAAACACTAAAAATTTTAAAACTGCAATAAATGCTCCAATGATTGCCAATAGGCCAAAAAGTGACACATATATAACACGATCTATCTTTCTATGGTCTTGGATCTCCCCTTGGTTTTCCTCCTCTCTTACCTCCTTTTCTCCCCTGTTTTCAGCCCTTCTTTGGCTGAGAAGAAGGCTTGGTGGTGGTGGTCTTGGAGGTGGCGAATCGTGTGCGAAGAGCACCCGATTTCCTCCCCTTCCCTTCCTCTCCTTGGGTGAGCTTTCTTTCCTTCCTTTTCTTGTGTAGATGCTTGATTAGGATGTGTTTTTGGGTATGCATGGCATGCATGGTGGTTGGGGGTTGGGGGGGGGGTTGTGGGGGGTTGTTGGGGGCTGTGGGGGTGGTGGAGTGGCTCGGGTGCGCGTGCGGGATCATCCCTGCGTGTGCGCGCAGGCAAGCGCAGGCAAGGCAGGCGCGCAGTCGGGTGAGCTGGCGCGTGCACGCGGGCATGCGCGCAGGCTTGCGTGCGTGCAGGTGCTGCGCAGGGGGCGCAGTGCGCGCGGGGCGAGTGAGCGTGCGCGCGGGGTGCGCGCGAGGGTACTGCGCTGGGGCGCAGTGCGTGCGGGTGTGCGCGCGAGGTGCTGCGCTGGGGCGCAGTGCGCGCGGGTGCACCCAAGGCTGGACGTGTGGTGCGCGAGGGCTGAGCCGCGGCAGCACGCCTGGGAGCACGGGCTGGGGCGCGGCAATGCGCCCGGGGCGCGGGTGTGCTTGCGTGCGTGCGCACCCGTGCGTGCGCGTGCGGGTGGCCGTGCGCATGGCTGCCTGGGGGTGCGAGAGTGTGTCGGGGCACTCGGACTCGGGTGCGTACGGGCCCGTATGCATGCTTGTCCGAGTGTTGTGTATTTCTAGCTTATTTTGTATGTATTAGTATGTATTTGTGTATTTTACTCACCATGTTGAATGCCCTGTCTTGCAGATCTTGACGGACGGTCACGCGACGACCCGGGTATTGGTGAGTGGGACAATCCAACCTAGTAGGGAGGCGTTCTATACACTTAGGAGTGTATTGCCCTCCCCTGGGGCACCATGGTTGCATATTAACTTGTATTAAATTGTAAACTATGCGTGCATGTTTATTATGTAGTATCCATGCCTCCCTAGACCCTGTATGTTAGGGATACTTGCCCCTTATGATATGTATAAAGGCCCATGCATCCTGATACTATGTTTTCATGCTAGGAAAGCCTCGACCTACGCATGTGTCCCATTTAGTTTAATTTATTTAAATCAAATGCGAGTTATTGATAATTAGCATGCTTAGTGAATATTATAACCTTGTGGTTATAATATAGACTTCCCCGCATCTTAGTTATGCGCCCTGGAGGAATTCTGAAGAATTCATGACATTTGTAGAGTTGAGATCGGTGTCGGTGGATCCAAGTGGATCGTATCCGTGTGGGTAGGCTGTTTCTCTTCCCTTCGTTGGATCCGTGTAGGGACTCCTCAGCGTTAGACAGGTTGTCCTGACAGAGGGCTCCCATCAATAGGCACCTCCTGATTTGGTTTCGGACTGTGCTGAATCGTGGGAGTAGACCAGGCGAGCTACGGTGTGGAGGAGAGGCTATCGGTGGACCAAGATTGATTAACAGCCTAGTCAGTCCCAAAAGACTATGTCACCAGTTTGAGGGTGAGGGTGAGGGTGTGGTGGGTTGGCGATGAGCGACCCACTGGTTTGTGTAGTTGTTGCCACTTAGAGGCTATGAATGATTTGAGGTTAATATGAGTTGTGATGCATGGGTTGTGCTATTCACTGAGCGTGTGGCTCACCCCTCGCATATATTTTTCTCCAATGATATCTGAGTCGGATCCGCAGGAGGAGCTCCCCGAGGCACGTCAGCAGTAGCGGAGCAGCGTCACGTTCTTCGTGTGAGAGCCCATTCAGCATCCCCCTTTGCTTGTATGTATTGTATTCCGTGCTTGAGCACGTGTTTGTATTATATTTGGATGTCGTGTATATGTTGGCTCTCACAGGACAGTTGATTATGTATCGAGTCTGTAATATGTCTTTGAATTACAAATTCAGTATTTTAGCTTCCGCTATTTGCGTATATATCATGTCAGCCTCATTGTTGTCTGTGTTGTCATTGTTGATATTGTTCGAGTATATTATTGACCTCTTGTATAGACTGCTGATATCATATATACCCTTGCCGCATCCCGGGGACGGCGGCCCTGGGGCGTGACACAATGTGTGTGTCATATCTGATCGACATTTGGGCATCATAGCAGGCATGAAAGCTATTGAGGAAGCAAGCAATGTGACATGGCACCATCGTTTCTGTATGAGACACATGATAGACAACTTTAAAAAATATGTTAAATCAAAGGAGTTGAGTGACCAGGTGTGGAGGGCTGCCACCTTGAAATGTCCAAATCAATTTGCTGATGAAATGTGAAAGATTCTTAGTGCCTCCCCGCAAGCTCGCACATGGCTTGATCAAGTCCCTCCACAAACATGGGCCCTTTGTTATGACGATGGTCGTCATCATGGCACGATGACCACCAATAGAGCAGAAAGCATGAACTCGGTCTTGAAAGGTGTAAGAGGATTGCCAGTCACTGCCATATTACAACAAACATTCATATGGGTGTCAGAGTATTTTTATACGAGGTGTGAGTCGGTTGAGAGCATGTCAGGTGAACATGTGCCATCTATGCAGCAGCGTTTGGAGAGAACTGCACATGATGCAAGGGCGATGCTAGTAAGAAGGCTTCACATGTCAGAATTCAATGTCCAAGACAAGAATGCGGTTATGTACACTGTCTTCTTGTATTCTGACTATTCAGATTGTCAATGTCATGTTCCGAAGTTGTTTCACTATCCATGTGCACATGTCATAGCGGCTTGCGGGTATGCTCCTATTAGTCCTGAGAGATATGTGTCATATTGGCTTTCCTCATAGTCATATAGACACACTTATGAACCCCGATTCCACTCCGTTGATGATAAAAGTCGTTGGTCGATTCCTACGAAAAATGATCATATCTTCATCCCACCGAATATTAGGAGACAAGCGGGGCACCCTGTATCAACTCACCGACGTATGCGTATGGACTCCAGGGATCCAAGTATGAGATATACATGTTCAAAATATCATGAGAAAGGCCATAGAAAAAATAAATGTCCACGTAGAAATACAAATGCTGGTATAAATGTTAAATATGATTCTGATATTACGATGAATGTTAAATTGTTTGAGTATATATTAATTTGTGTTCAAATTATAGGTGATGAACATACGTGAGTGGCATGGACCCGTCGTGGATGATTTGCTCTATTTTCAGGGATCTCATAGATCTCATCATGGATTTAAGGAAAGGTATATCCATTAGAATAATTTTATCACTTCTATTATTATTGTGGTCAAAATTATTTTATTTAACAAACTGATTAAATTTGACACAGACCGATACCATGAAGTTCACGATCCATATGGTGGCATTGCGTCACTGGGTCATGGATCCACGCATCGAACCATACGTGAGGGCATCCGGATTCTACTATTTGACACAGATGGGATATACAAGATCAGATCATCGACTATTACAAGCACTCGTGGAGAGATGGAGACCAGAAACCAACACATTTCATATGCGACATGGCGAGATGACTGTCACACTTCAGGATGTTGCTGTTCTGACTAGGCTTCCCATTGATGGCAAGCCCGTGACCGGTATCACAGACTGCGATGATTGGGGACACGTTTGTGAGGATCTGTTAGGTGTTGGCCCCCCTGCAGAGAAGATCAAGGGTGGTAGAATTTATCTCTCGTGGCTTAAAGAAACTTTCAGCATTGTACCAGATATTGATTTGGACGACGACATCCTCCAGCAGTATGCACGTGCATATATCTTATTTGTTCTTGGATCCACCATCTTCGCTGATGGCACATGAAATAAGATACATGCATGTTATCTTTATCTACTTAGAGATTTGGATGATGTTGGCTGATATTTCTGGGGTGCAACTGCGTTGGCCCACCTGTATAGAGCGCTGTACAAGGGTAGTGTGCTTGGAGAGAGGACGTCCGTAGGATCTCATGGATTTTATTCGCTGCTACAGGTAATATGAAAACTCCAAGTTTCCTTTGTAAAACTTGTTATTTTTATCAGTGTTACTTGTATTTTTTTATTTGTTCCCACAGATATGGTCGTGGGAGAGATTACACGTGGGACGACCGGACTTACATGACTGAGATTTTGTGCTTGGAGATAGACCTTTGGGGGCAAGGTAATACATATTTTTCATCTTCTATTATCAATTCATGGATGATCAGATTTCACTAAATTCCTCACTATCAGGTGGAAGGTGACTCAGAGGTTTGATGAAAATTCACGAGTTCTGATATACTATAGGGCACAACTAGACTACCAGCTTGAGTCACAGGTGATTCAAATTTTATTATTATATCGCACACACAGTATATACTGATTAAGATTGTGATACTAATTATAATTTTGATTTTTTGTAGGTTATCTGGCAGCCTTATGTTGGGACATATGCTGTACTACCATATGCTTGTAGGGATCATATGGAGTTGTGGTTGGCTAGGGTCCCATTCATTTGCTTTGATATCGTGGAGATGCACATGCCCGATCGAGTCACACATCAATTTGGGGTGCATCAAGACATACCATCCACTACTGTAGAGGTCATCGACTGGATGAACAGATGAGGTAGACAGGATACCAATTGGATGGTATATCACCAAACTTTTATCGAACGTTGGGACCAACGCTTGGATCACATCCACCAGTTGCATCATAACCGAAGTTCGAGGAGATATATGGAGTGGTATTGGAAGAGAACAGTTAGACATATCACACCTCCACCACCCCCACACCACTGTCCAAGCTATGTCGCACAACATTCGGTAATTTCTTAAACATCTGTTACATTTTCATAAAGTGATAAATGATTTTAAAACCACTTATTATAATGAAACTTTTGATAAACAGGGGGGAGTTACACAGAATATTAGTGAGGTGCTTGCAAGGGGGTTGGTGTTGTACCCCAATTATGATGAGTGGGGACGTATAATTGTTGTGGCACGTGATTATGCAAAGGCGATGACGAGGGAAAGGGAACAGCCATCGAGTACCTCCAGTGGACCTACAGATGATGATGATTACTCCAGAGATGTCATAGATGATAGTGCATTTGGGCCAGGAGCTGATACTGAATTCATAATTGATGAGTTCTTTGGTGATGTACGACTGGAGCCAGAATTGGATGAGTAGCCACAACAACCAGCTCCAGTTTCAGATCAAGCTCTAGAGATGACACTCCAGACATATGTTCGTGGACCACGCAGGATTTGGTGCACTTCTACTACTACCAGTCGGAGATCGGGTGAATCATTTACCACTCTGGCTCAATCAGCTGCGCCATCTTCTACAGCCACAGACGTACCCTCTTCATCAGCACCTCCTGCTCCAAGGAAAGCAAAAAAGAAAGGGTTTATGAAGTTTTTTGGATGACTGTATATATGGGACTTAAGATATGTTTAGATATATGAATTTTCATGCACAAACAGTAATGAAGTGATTGTAATTTATAGAACTTGTGTTTTATTTCATTTAAGTTGTTTTATTTCATTCAAGCAAGATTTTCATACATTTTCATGTATGTTCAAGTAGGATTATACACTATATTTAAGGCAGGATTATGTTTGAACAAAAACAAAAAAAAAAAATTTCTAAGGCAATTGAATTGGAGACATCATATATATATGATGTCTCCTGTATAAACCTTGAATAACACGGGAGACGGCATATATTGTTATACTTGTGTCACTTTTAGCCTGCTGGTAACCGTTGGAGCGTTCTGGCAGTTTTTAAAATTTTTAGGGTTTTCGATCGGAACCGCTAATTTTTGGACTGTTAGCTATCGTCCTGAGTTAGAGGACTCCGATTGGAAATCTAACTGCATATTTGGTGTCCTGGTGCCATTTTAGACCTCTCACGAAAATTTCATCGAATTCCGGTAACGTTCCCAAAATTTCACAGTTCCGGGGCGTATCTGGGTTTTTAAGTCGCACACTATATAAAGGTGGGATCAAATTTCGAGTAGCACTATTCATCATCCCTACCAACCTTCCCCTCCCTCCTCTTCCCCATTTTTCTCACTTTTGAGCCCCCTAGACCCCTCAAAATCAAAAACCTAAAACATAGGAAGTGTAGATCGGGTCCCGATCTACACTCCGGTGTTTTCAAATCCCAATTCCGGCGAGTTTTGCCCGTCCGTCCGCCCTCTCTTCTCCTCTGTTTTGAGCCATCTCGGTGGTGGAGGTAGATCGGGGCATTGGAAACCCTTTGGGAGAGGTTTCGGCGCGCGGAGAGCGTCCGGACTTCCCTTCCTCCCTTGGTAAGCCCTATTTTCCCCTCTTTTCTTGTTTAGATGGATGTTAGGAGGTGGGAAATGAGGTTGGGTGGCCGTCGGAGGGCTGGGGTGGTGGTCGGAGGCCGTGAGTGGCCGGTGGTGGTGTGTGCGTGCTAGGGTAGGGGAGCTAGGCTGCTCGGGTAAGTGGGGTGGCTGTCCCGGGAGCGCTGGCAGCAGGCGCGGCAGCGTGGGGCACCAGGTGGTCGGGCGTGCGCGCGGCGTGCGCGCGGGTGGTGCTGCAGGCGCTGGGCGTGCTGGTCGAGCGGCTGGAGCTGGGCGGTGCTGGGGGTGATGGCCGTGAGGGCGGGGCGCGCGCGGGTGCTGCGCATAGGGCGCAGGGCACTCGGGCGTGCGGTAGGCAGCAGGTGCACCAGTTTGCTGGGCGCGCGAGCGCGTGCGCGCGGGTGCGCGCGCGGGCGTGCGCTCGGGGGGTGCAGGGAGATGCGTGCGGAGCAGGTTGCTGGGCTGTGCGAGCTGGCGGGCCGGGCGAGCTGGCTGGGCGCGCAGGCGAGCAGGGCAGGGGCGCTCGGGCATCAGGCGGGCAGTGCCCTGGGCGTGCAGGCGAGCGGTGCTTGGGCCACTCGGCGACGCGCGCAGGCAGGCAACGCGGGCAGCCTGGCAGGCGCGCCGGGCGCGTGCTGCCAGGCGCGCTGGGCGCGTGTTGCGCGGGCGTGCGCGTGGACGCTGGGTGAGGGTCCCGGGTGCTGGGCGCTGAGTCGCGGGTACCGGGTGCTGGCCGAGGGTGCTGGGCGCTGGGCACCGCTGCGGGGCGTCGTACGGGGTGCGCGCGGGGCGCGGCGAGGCGGCTAGTGGTGCGCGTGGGGTGTGCGCGGGGCGGAGTTGGCGGTGCGCGCGGGGTGCGCGCGGGGGCGGAGCTGGCGGTGCGCGCGTGGTGCGTGCGGGTAGAGGCAGGTGGTGCGCGCGGGGTGCGCGCGGGGCGAGGCGCTGCGCGCGGGGCGTGCGGGGTGCTCGCGAGCCAGCGCGAGGCGTGCAGGGTGCGCGCGGGCGGCTGCGCTGGGGTCAGGGGGCTCGCGGTGCACCCGGGAGGTTCGGCGGTGCGCGGGGTGCGTTGGCTGAGGCGCGGCGGTGCACCCGGGCGGTCGAGCGGCCGTGCGGGTGGTTGCCGGCAGTGCGGGTGGTAGCCGGAGTGCTCGGGTTAGCGTGCGTGCGGGTCGTATGCACGTTTGCCCGAGTGTTAGGTGTTTAGTTGTGGGTTTTATGTGTTTGGGGTATTTTAGAGTATTTATGTATTGTTCTCACCATATTGAATGTCTGTCTTGCAGATCTGGACGGACGGTCGCGCGACGACCCAGATACTGGTGAGAGGGACAATCCAACGCAGTAGAGAGGTGTTATACGCACTTGGGCGTATACCGACCTCTCCTGGGGCACCATGGATAAATATTGACATATTGTAATGTGTATATCATGCGAGCATGATTAAATTGTAGAATGCATGTTACCCTAGACCTTGCATGTTAGGGACTTGCACCCTTAGGATATGTATATGAGCCATGCAGCATGTTCCCTGGTTCCATGTTAGGAAGCCCGGCCGATGCATGTGCCCTACTAGTTTATTTATTAAATTAAATGCTAGTATTTGTTAAATTGCATGTTATAGTGAATATTATAGGGGAGGGGCCTTGCGAGGACAGCGGTGAGACCCGGGTTAGGGTACACCGTGTTCCTTGTTTGGTTGTCGGGGTGTCCTATAACGGGAACTCACGCTGCCCTCCCGAGTTTCTTTCCCCAACGATATTCCACCCTGTTACAACCTTATGCATGTTCCCCGCATCGTAGTTATGCGCCCTGGTGGGTTCTGAGGAATTCAGAACATTAGTGTTGTTATGATGTGTTGTCTGCGGATCCGAGTGGATCATATGCGATGGTTAGGCTGTTCTGTTGCCCTGCGTTGGATCCTTTAGAGACTACCTCGGCGTTAGACAGGTTGTCCCGTGCAGGGGCTCCCCGTAGTAGGCGCCTCCTGATTTGGTGAAGGACTGTGCTGAACGTGGGAGTGGCCAAACGACCTACGGAGTGAGGAGAGACTATCGGTGGACCAAGGGTGACCAACAGCCTAGTCAGTCCCAAGAGCCTATGTCACCCGTTGTAGGGTGAGGGTGAGGGTGTAGTGGGTTGGCGATGAGCGACCCGCTGGATTTGTCTATAGATGATTGTCAGTCCCAATATCCTATGTCACTCCTGTTGAGGGGTGAGGATGAGGGTGTAGTAGGTTGGCGATAGCGACCTGCTGGATTGGTGTAGTTAGTCCCAATATCCTTGGTCACCCATTGAGGGTGAGGGTGAGGGTGTAGCGGGTTGGCGAAAGCGACCCGCTGGTTATGTGTTGATTAGTCCCAATATCCTTGGTCACCCATTGAGGGTGAGGGTGAGGGTGTAGTGGGTGGGCGGTAGCGACCCACTAGTTTGAGGAATTGTTGATTATTGGTGGCTATGGTAAATGTGGATGTTAAGGTTTATCTGGTTGTGGTCAATATTGTCTGTGATGCATGGGTTGTGCCGTTCACTAAGCGTGTGGCTCACCCCTCGCACAATATTTTTCTTTAGTGTCATCTGAGTCGGATCTGGAGGAGGAGCTCCCTGAGGGACTTCATCAGTAGCGGAGTAGCGCCACGTCCCGCGAGTATCAGAGACTATCAGCATCCCTTGTGCCAGTATGTATTATTTTCCGTGCTTGGGCACGCGTTTGGTTGTATTTGGATGTCTTTGTATGTATATTGGCTCTCACAGGACATGTGATTATGTATGGAGTCTGTAGTGTGTTTTGATTACAGATTCAGTCTTTAGTTATCCGCATTTGGTGTATATATCATGTCAGCCCTGCTTTTATTGTCTGTGTGTCATGATTGCTTGTGTATGATATATTATTGACCTCCTGTGTAGATTCTGATATTTTATATACACTTGCCGCGTACCGGGGACGCCCGGGGCGTGACAAATTGGTGGTATCAGAGCCTGGTCCTGTCAGAGCCAATGGTCTTCTTTCGTAGAGATGAGTCCAAGGGTGAAGGCGGTGAGAGGGTTGTTTCTCCGGGGTGGCAAACGTGCCTATAGATACCCCAATTTTGACCGTCCAAAGAAATGAAAATACTTCAGGTAATATTTAGAAATGACCACAGTTGGAACCTAAGGGAAAACACATCTAGAAAAGAAACTGGAAAGAGAAACCTTGGCCCCCAGCACTTAGAGAAATTCAAGGGGCAGGAACAGGGCGGCTACTTGAAAGTAGCCGCCCCTCCTTGGGCGGCTAGTTTGGACTAGCCGCCCCCCAACCGCTTCCCAAAGATGGGACATAAAGTTAGCATTAAATGCTGATGATTGTGGTGGTTTCTTCTATTTGGCCACTCCTTCTCTAACGGCTTACTCCTAGTAACCGCCTCAAGCCACCGCTTGTAAGAGATTGGACGTTTGGCAGGTCATCATAGGGGCAACATCTTGAGAGTAGCCACCCCTCACTTGAACAATTGTCAAAAACACAAAGATCTAATGAAGGTTAAATCAAACACCCTTGTATCCAATTTGATCTATTGTCCCTACACCATTTTCACTATAAATAGGGGGGTCCAAGCACTTCTTCATATCATCAACCATTCACAATTACATCAATCCACACACACAAGCTCAATCAACCTTTTCCCCCTTTGAGAGAGAAAGAAAAGCCTTAGTTAAGAAAGAAGGAAAGCCATTTCCACCAAAATCCACTCTCCGAAAACCCTGGTTAAACCTAGTTTAACTTCAGCCAAAACCCAGACCAAACCCTACCCAAGTTCTTCCCAAATAGAGCCAGGTCTCAGGCGGCTACTACACACTAGCCCCCCTCCCCTTTCAGGCGACTAAACCCTACTAGCCAACCCTTATTTCCACCCTGTCTTTTAAACCTCCCTTTGTCAAGTCCTTGAAGCATAAAAGGATTCCCCGTTTTCACCTCTGTGTACAGCTGGCCGTGTCTCAGAGCGGAGAATCCACAATCTACCCCCCACGAAGGCGATCAACAGTAACACCAACTTTTCTTGCTTTTTTAAAAAAGCAGGTGGCGATCACAACCACCCTTGAATCCTCCTGAGGAGCTGTCGGGCACCTCAACAAGGAACCAAACCAACCACACCCCCTCCCCCTTCCGAGAGACGATCCGACCAAGCCCGCAAGGCGCATTCGGACCTGAGTTCTTGGAATACCACCACACACGCCAAAATCCTTTGGAGGTTCAGAACCCTCAAAAACCACAACCGACAACCTGGCGATCACAGTGGGACCTCCCTCGTGAAAAATGACAAAAGGTAATCCTTTTTTCTTGCATCCTCCAAAACTTGACAAAAGTTCCATCACCCCCTTTGGAAAATTAAAATTTTTCACCCTCCAAATCAGACTCTCCTCTACTTTGCATCACATCACCCTTTACTGCTTTAAGTCACACACAGCTGCACACCCTTTACTGCTTTCATCACACTCTTTTTTGCTTTAAGTCGCACACAGCTATGCACCCTTTATTGCTTTAAATCACACTCTTTACTGCTTTAAGCCGCACACAGCTGTGCATCCTTTACTGCTTTATCACTCCCTTTACTACTTTATTTATTGCTTTAAGCTTGCATTCATTCACACCCCTGAACTATTCCACATCCACACCATGGAAAACTACACCCAAGATGACATAGTAGAGGAGGAAGCCAATCAGGGAAACCAGACCGGACAGATCCTTGGCTTCCTTGAGGAAAGGATGGCCACCCTAGGATACCAATCAGTAGAGGACTTATTCAATGCCTTGACCGACCTTCGCCAAGCCAATACCTTGAAATAGGAAACCCCTGTCAAGACCCCCAAGGCTTACCTCACCCCTATTACCCCACCAACACCAAGTCTCTCGGTCAATCCGAGTCCATTTTCTCCTCCCTCATTTTCATTTACTCCGCCTTCCCCTGCGAATCCAATATTCCCGACAGCTTCTGCCTCAGCCCCTACCAAGCCCCATCCATCCTGGGAGCACTAAATTGCCCACTTAGTGCAAAAACGTTGGATGAAACTATCCAAAGAATCATCTCTGAGACTGGCCCTTCTGCACCCAAACACATGTCTCTACATAATTTGTGACAAATCCCGTCAGTCAGTCAAGGAGGGATTTAAAATCCCAAAATTTCATCGGTATAATAGTTGTGGGGACCCTGATGTCCACCTGACCGCTTTTTACTTAGACTCCCGACCCATCTTGGACAACCAGCCCCTCCTAGTCTTCCTATTCCAAAAGTCACTAGAAGGAGAGGCACTGCAATGGTTCTCCACACTCCCCGTAGACCACCTGTCAAATTTCTCAGCTGTAAGCGAGAATTTTTTAGGTTGCTACGGTTATCAACAAGTTAGAACCCCCTCCATCTCAGACCTCATGGTCGAAAGGATGAGACCCCAAGAGGAGTTCGAGCAATATGTATCTCGGTGACGCACCCTAGTCCACAAGACTGGTCTGCAGTTAACAGAATGTCAAGAGATTGACATGATATTACAGAACCTCACCACCTACCAGCTCTTGATAGACCGCCACAATAGGATAACTCGTTGTGTAGTCCCACCCACGTCCCCACCTATCATCCATAGCGTTGGACAAACGCCGCGAAAGGCGCAAACCCCCACGGTAGGGGGGATCACACCACAAGTTTCAGCACTCTAGCCAAACAGAATGCGAGTCCCTGATCGAGGACCAGCTCCAAGACACTATACACCTGGTTCGTCCAGATATGTGCCGCCTCGGCAAGCTTCTTATAATTTTAGCCTTTACCAATTCCTGCCCCAGTGCCGACTCAACAAAACCCCATAATCCAAAATCCCCCAGTCCAAAACCAAAACCAGGGCCAGACTAGAACTACCCCTGCCTACTCTGCTCCCCCAAGAGCACAAAGTTTAACTCCCAGACAGCCCATACAGAGCCCTCACAATGAGGTCTCCCCTCCCTTGTCTTATGGTCCGAGGTGGGTAGGACAGAGAGACTCTTATCCACCACTCCCAGAAACCTTAACAAACATTTTTAAGGTAATGGTGGAAACAAATATCTCTCTCCCTGTGGCCAGGCATCCACTCCCAGGGGCCAACACTACACATTACTGTCAATATCACCAACAG